>JADBJO010000099.1:905000-907500 GCA_016801955.1 Conus betulinus | reverse complement strand
CGCCAGGAAAGTATTTTCCAACACTCGAATGATTGATTATCCGTGTAACTTTTTCAAAGATGTCCAAGAATGAGAGAAAACTGTTGTTCTTTACAGCATGCACTGGCATGTAGCTCATCGGACGATGGTGGGGGGAGGGGGAGGGGGGGGGAGGTGGAACACGAAAAGAAAAACGTTACTCTGCAGAAATGGTGGAGGCAGCAACACTAAAAAGTGTCTTTAGGAATAAATGTTTCCTGTTTGAAAAGGAAAAAAAAAAAAAAAATTGACAACGAAAAGACACGAACAACAACAACAACCCAGGTTGCAGACTGTAAAACAACAACAACAACAACAACAACAAAAAAGAAAAGAAAAGAAAAAAAGAAGAAAGAAGCAACAACGCCATAAGACTAAACAACGCAGGGAACGCAACAGCACAGCGCAAAACAGCACAACACACTACACCATCACACCAGAAAACACCACATACCACAGAGATCATCTGACATACTGGAAATGGTCCAGGTTTTAAAATCTCTTTGGTCATTCTGAGACCTTGAACCAAGTTCAGAAGTCAAATAACAGTCAGTGGCAATTTCAGTTAATGGATTTCAAAGCCCTGCATCTGTTGACCGGCGCGTGTCCGACAGTTTTAGGGGCTGACCACCAACTGCTGCCCACACAGCTGTATTCTTATAGACGTGTGCTACTTTGACGTCCGGTCAAGGGTAGTTACGACAGCCAGTCTGGGAGATTGTTTTTTTTTTTTTGTCGCAAAAATACATAGTGACGTTAACAATGCGCCAGCCAAGGAAACAAACAATACTACGTCTCCTGCAATCTTTTAGTAACACCGTTCTTTATACCTCGCCCTGCCCCCCCCCCCCCCCCCCCCCCCCTTCTATTTTTTTTTTCTCCCGTACGTAATAAGTGTGGGTGTCATCTTTATAGCGACTACAGTGGGATACAGTCTCTACTATCAACAAGATCAAATCAACACAAACTAAAGTGGTAGTTATGGTAAATGACAAGCCTTTTCACTATTAATGTTTTTTTTTTATGAACTGCAGGTTGAATCTAGCGAGCTACAGCTGTGATGCACACATTGTTCCCGTTCAGATGAAAGATGTCTATTCCAGGTTTCTCACGGTTTACCTGTACGCTGGACCCTGAAGGCCGTTTGTTTTAACTTTTTGTTGGTTGTGTAGTGCAGTGTAAAACGCCTTCTGTGTCCTGTCATTGTCAGCGGCATCAAGATATTTGAAGCAAGACACTGTTCAGACGATCCTCACGTTGCGTCGTTGGCTGCCACATCCAAAATGTTTTGAAACAGTAACAGAGAAACGAAACAAACCAGCAGTGAGTTAGTCCAACATAACGACTTCCTAGACGTTATTTCATGTATCATTCACATCAGACATGTGTTACCATTGTTCAGCCACCAGACGTGTTACCATTGTTCAGCCACCAGGCGTGTTACCATTGTTCAGCCACCAGGCGTGTTACCATTGTTCAGCCACCAGACGTGTTACCATTGTTCAGCCACCAGACGTGTTACCATTGTTCAGTCACCAGACGTGTTACCATTGTTCAGCCACCAGGCGTGTTACCATTGTTCAGCCACCAGACATGTTACCATTGTTCAGCCACCAGGCGTGTTACCATTGTTCAGCCACCAGACGTGACGTGTTACCATTGTTCAGCCACCAGGCGTGTTACCATTGTTCAGCCACCACCAGCGTGTTACCATTGTTCAGCCACCAGGCGTGTTACCATTGTTCAGCCACCAGGGCGTGTTACCATTGTTCAGCCACCAGGCGTGTTACCATTGTTCAGCCACCAGGCGTGTTACCATTGTTCAGCCACCAGGCGTGTTACCATTGCTCAGCCACCAGGCGTGTTACCAATGTTCAGCCACCAGACGTGTTACCATTGTTCAGCCACCTGACGTGTTACCATTGTTCAGCCACCAGACGTGTTATCATTGTTCAGCCACCAGACGTGACGTGTTACCATTGTTCAGCCACCAGACGTGTTACCATTGTTCAGCCACCAGACGTGTTACCATTGTTCAGCCTCCAGACGTGTCACCATCATTCACCTACCGAGCCACTCAGCCAGGATTGGCAGCCACAGTGTATGCGGTGTTGTTCAGCGCAGGTAGAGATACATATCGTCACTATCGCTAAGCCCACCTTCAGCCATTTTGGTAGTAAAAACATGCTACTGTAAAGTTCACCATCTCCCCTAGCCGGTTCTAACAGAATACAAAATATTACAGTTATTCAGCCTCTCTATCGACCTTTGGTAAGGATAAGAAATAATTACTCTATCGTTCAAAACTACTTTTGCCAGCTTTGAGAGGACAAAAATTTAAAAAAAAATGTTTTTCACTATTCACACGCACAACAGCAACAGCACCTGGCACAACAGCATAATAAATCCTTGTCTATCTAAAAGATGTTTTTATTTTTATTTTGCTCACCCGTACTTTTTTTCCTGAAAATGTAGAAATATG
>JADBJO010000099.1:900000-902500 GCA_016801955.1 Conus betulinus | reverse complement strand
TTACTTCTCATATCGCTACCTAGAGTTACTTCTCTAGTGCTTAGCCATGCACCCTTGCTAGCATCACTTTTTTTTTTTTTTTTTTATTCACCTGGACTTAGTGAAGAATGATCTCCGAAACTGAGAGCGACTGTGTTTGACTGATGGCGATGAAAACAACGAAGAGACAAAAATAGCTGTACATGCAGTTTCTCAACCTGGCTGCTGCAGGTGAAATCGTAGATACGGAGTGAACTCCAGAGCGATCAACTGCGAAACCCAAACAAACGTCACACAGCGTCTGTTGTGTGATCTTATGGTTGTAACGAACACATTTCTGACTTGGCGGTTGTGATAAAGATGGTCATTTCCACAGGCGAACGGACCTCCTGTTCAGTGCCAATCACCAGGTGGGTGGCAGAATTCGGCCAGTCTCGAATCCCGACACAAATATCTATTCAATATGAATAAAAAATCACACCAAATCCTGTGGCTTATGGCCATTAACAAAAGAGAAAAGAATACAGTACCGAAAGTTTGAAATATCTAGCTCTGTGATTACACTCAATCTGCATGCAATTTGTACGCTCTGGTGAAAACAAGCTGTTATCAAACATGTGAGTCATCATAGTTACTGTCTTAGAGATCATGCTGGTATCCGTGACCATTCTAGTATCTGGATATGACACATTACGAATGCCAAAAAACAGCGGTGACAGTAGCCTGCCGTTTTAGATTCGATGTAGTGTGCCGTAATCACCTCACACCGGAGATCAGAGCGTGGTGAGTGAGAAAAGGCACGTGCCCACACCCATCCGCCAGGGAGCAAATCCAGACCAACTTTTCCCTTTGTTTCAAAATCATTTCCCTCAGTCAAAATTCTTAAAGTTTCCCAAACAGCAGAACATATCAATCAAAGCACATGGCGCCTGAATTTGAGTGGGACGTGAGTCTGGGTCTGAGGCGGAACTGCTCCCCAACATGTTCCACAACCACACCTCAGTTAGTAATTTGAAGCATGGTCCAGAAACAGCCCATAGCGCGAATATATGTGTGCGCCCAGAGTGCCCGCCCTATATGACCGGGCGGTGGACATGGGCACGTGCCTGTGTCTGTCTATGGCACCTGTCTGGACCTTGCACCAACTCACTCCCCAGGAAGTAGTTTTGGCACAAAATGGGGAATAGTCCTGGCTCAGGTCCACAATCATGCACTGTCCCTTCAAATTCAGGTGCAATGCGCTTTGATCGATTTTTTTTTTTCTTTTGTTGTTAGAGACACTGAGAATATTGAAAGAGAAGAGCGATGCAGGAACAAAGGAGGACCTTGGTCTGGGTTCACTCCCCGAGAGGCAGGGAATGGGGAGGGGGGGAGGGGGGTAGTCTGGGCAAAGAAACGGAAAGGGAAATGGTAGAGAAGGGAAGCTCCATGACAGGCTTGCCAGCCGTTGATCTGTGAAGTGGGTACGTGTGCAGCCTTGCCCAGTGATGGTCAGGTTAACAGGTGCCGGTTTGTAGAAGTGACTGAATCAGGGAGCTCGGTATGATCCATTTTATTTCGGCAGAGAGCTCGGTATGATCCTTTTCTTTTTCGGTCACTAAATATTTTGTTTCACCCGGTCTTTGCCTATTGCAGATCATGAGTGGAATGTCTATGGTAAATACATTTTCACAGTGACTTGGTGTTAACGAAACTTTTAATGGCAAATGTTCCTGAGTGTTGCTGCATCTGTTCTTAAGAAGAAGCAAGCTGAGCTATACTAGTAATAGCTTTCTGCTGACGTCACCATCAGTGAACACAGTGAAACTACTAAAAGCACACACACACACACACACACACACACACACACACACACACACACACACACACACACACACTATCTACCTATCTATCTATCCATCCATGTATTGATCTATCTTATCAATACCCATCTCTATCAATCTGTCTATCTATCTATCTCTACATATGTATCACACCCTCTCTGTCTTTCTCTCCCCCCCCCCCCCCCCCCACACACACACACACACACACACGTGAAATGGATAAAAGGTCTCTGAGCAAGCGATATAGATTGTTCTGTTATCAAGATGGACCACGTTGGTCCCCACATGATGCTAGTGAAGAATTTTATATCTATAATCGAACTCCCTAATTATTTCATTTCCGTTTTATTTCTCTCACAAATCCTCCATCAGAGATGGGGTGCATATAAAATTTCGTTATTATTATTATTATTAATATCCCGAATTGCATACTGAAGGAGGGAGAGTTACTGGGAAGTGATTCGCATGTCCAGGAGGGTGCTAACAAGTACATGTCGACCTGTCGGTCCTCGGTGGGGGGAAGGCATCCACCTCCACCATCTGCTATTCACTGGGTTCTCCAGTGGGCCTGAGGGGAGACGATCGTGGCAGGCGACCGTCACGCGTCCGGTGACCGTTGGCGTGCATACAGGGCACAGTGACCATTCAGCTGTTCTTGTCCTGAGGGATGAACACGTTCGGAAAAGCTTCGGCCTATT
>JADBJO010000099.1:875000-895000 GCA_016801955.1 Conus betulinus | reverse complement strand
GAAATGTGTCCCATTGTTGCCCCTAATGTTTGTTTGTTCGTAACATGAAGCGAATGGAAGAGAAGTAACATAACAGTGATCAAGACAACACATAAAATCAGTTTACTAGATCCCGCACAGTCAATTAATTTAGCTAATCTTCAATGATATTCTAAGCCCCCACCCCAATACACTCAATCATCTGCCACAGCCTCAAATATTTCAGGACGCTTAAAAAATTCATTTGTACCAATAAAATGTATATCCATGTTCTGTATGCCAACATGATAAAAAGCTGTTCACAGCAAACGATGGATATTTGATCATAAAAATGTAATTTGCCCCCCTGAACACCAAACATGGCATTTTTTCTTATACTGGCAGTTCATAAAGCTAAAGCTTACAATGGACTCACGCACAACAATGAACATAAAAAAAAAACAGTAGTGTGGAAAGCAAAACAAAAAACAACAAAAGTTTAAATGTCAGCCCACGACGAGGTGCTATCAAGGCCATCAGCCCTTGAAGAACAACTGTGCACAAACAGGACCGTAATTCAAGGACAGAAGCACACAATTCCTAATACCCGCCCTAGTATACCACATCACTTTATGCTGCACCCAAAGAGTTCCTTTCAAGATAAACAAATTAAGTACCCTTGAGACCAGCTATTTATTCATCTAATGTAAAGTTAAGCTTTGAAAGTCCAATCTGCAAAACAACCAGTTGTATGCATCTACACATTCAGACTTCGAAAGAAGTGACGGAACAAAGGGTGAAATTATCCGCATGCATGTCAAAATAAAAGTTCAATCCAAACATGCTGCTAAAAACTGCTTAAAATGGTATCTAATTCAATAAAGGTTTAGATCGAATCAAAAATTACTAGTTACCTCCTTCAGAAACTAAAAAAAAAAATCACACCTGGTGAAACATCTGAAAGGCTGTCAATACGAAAGCAGCTGTCCACTGACTTAGGTCAAAGATAAAGTACATTTTTTTAAAATTGAGAAGAAATATATATATCATTTTCCTATAAGTCCTTAACTTTTGTTGAATATGTATACGTATGTATATTTAGGAGCGGTGGAGAGAGGGAATATTCATGGAGCTAAAAAGAATACGGAATTAGGTAAGGATGGAGACTGTTGATACACAGTTCGATTGAAATCGTTCGATTCCCCCATCCCATCCCACCCCAAACTGACCACACCCCCGTTTTCTGACCTCCCCAAAGTACTCAAGCGGTACGTGAGTACCTACAATAATAGTAGCATGTGACATATATGAAAAAAAAAAAAAAAGAAGCCACGCTGACGAACAAGTCAAATATGCATGAATCATGTCCTTTCCAGGTGAACACTCAGATCATCTGGTCGTCAGAGTGGTGCCGCTGAGATTGCATTTAAAGGGTTGTCAATCGGTATTTGAAGGAAAGGGGGTGGGGAACGGTTGGGAGATGGATGAAGATGAATGGACTCATGAGCATAAAGGACGGAGATGACAGACAGATAACAAGAAGTAGAAAGAAATAAAGTAACTGCAATGAGACAGCAAAGAGAGAAAACGTGCTCATGGCACACCGATTCCAGGCCTAGCTTTCCCATTTATATCCAAAACTGAGGAACGGAACCCATGACTGATGCCGGAAAGAAAGAAAAAAAGATATATTCATCATATATTCATCATTGCCGAGAAAAGCCACCTTGTTTAGGGGACTGAGCGTTGAAATAACTGATTTTTTTTTCCTGAATGTATGCAGAAGAGAATTTGGAATCCAATATGGAATTTTGAAAATGTATTTAAATGTAGTATATTCATTCTCAGCACTAAAAAGGAAACAGACTACCAGCAGATAGACACAGAGAGAACGCAGACAGATAGACAAAGAGAGATCGATATACAAATAGAGAAAGTGCTCAACATCGTTACAGTCAAAGCTGTTCATATCTTCAAAATCTAGAGAAGTGCGACCTATTGTTTACAGTTCCTTAACAAATGGGCAAACGGGAGGGCATGTACACAAAACACAATAAGCGTCCGCACAAGGAGAACGAGGGAGAGGGGGGAGGGACTTGAAGTGGAGGAGGGTGGGGATGGGGCATTTCCATAACCAGAAAAACAAGTTAAGTATATACCTGTCTCTTTAATATGCTCGCGAAGTTATTCAGTTCGTTGACGATCTGGTTCACGATAAACAGCACGTCTAAAATAGAAAGTAAAAATAGCACATTGTAAAAAAAGAAAATAAGCCGTTTTCATTTGTCACGAGTAAAATTTTACGTTTTGCCTCTCTCTCTGTGTGTGTGTGTGTGTGTGTGTGTGTGTGTGTGTGTGTGTGTGTGTGTGTGCGTGCGTGCGTGCGTGTGTGTGTGTGTGTGTGTGTGTGTGTGTGTGTGTGTGTGTGTGTGTGTGTGTGTGTGTGTGTGTGTGTGTGTGTGTGTGTGTGTGTTTGTGTGTGTGTGTGTGTGTGTTCTTGAGAAACTAGAACTACGCACCAGAAAATTTGCATTGTTTTGTTTCGTATTTACTTTCTTATATTTTCACGCACTCAGATCACAGGATTTATACAACAACAGCAACAAGAACAACGAGAAAGAAGATTGACAATAAAAACAATTACAAATATGACAGAATGTTTATGTTTACTGGACAGCAAATCATTATACAAAATTACTGTTTGCTGTCAGATAGTACTGCTTCTTTAATGTTAAGTGAAAAAAAAAAAAACGTACAAAGAAACGGAATTAAGCTTTAATGTAGCTGTATGAAACAAGCAAGCAGTACACAAATGGGATGATTCGGAAGAGACCAGAAACTCTATGTACAGATTTATTTCCCGATCAACAATCTTGTAAAGCTAAGCAAGTCATCTTTATACTTTGGGAACCGATAGCCTTTTGGAAAATAAAGATTTGTGTTCATCTAGTCATTAGAATTTCTTTTTGCAAACAAGGTAGTCATTGCGTACTCTCAGTGTCTGAAATTCTCCGCATGCACCGCTTGGGATTAAGCTTCAGAATTCAAACACACTAACTCCGGCAGCATTTTTGCACACTAATTCCGGACCTCTCACACGTTTAATCATCCAACTGTCGCTAGGACTCACACACTTCAGGGGCCAATTCGAGTACCAAACAATGTTCCCAAAGTGAATCGACAATCTGGCGATTTTCTGCCAGAACGACCAAGCAGACGTTACGATCACCACACGCAGACCTACTCTTTGTATAGAAATAAAATCCGGTAGGGTGTCTGGTTAAGTAAATGCGAAAGTGGCTCCGGCGACATGCCGACCTTGAATTCTACACCAACTTGGGCATGCAAAGGACGTTCTGCGAACATCGAGCTTTGTCTCTCTGGGTTGTGTTGAACCAGCTCTCAAGGATCAACGTGACAAAAAAAAAGGTTTTGTTGACCTCTTGGCTCCACCGTCATTAGGTGACAGCAAAGGCACTTGGTTTAACAGCGCTGTTTTTTCATCAGCATTCTTCAACAACAATTCGTTGGAAACTTTGGCATTCGAACTGACCCGTGGATTTCTTACACATTCATACTGGCATCAAGCCATCATCTGCATCCACACTCATCGGCAATCATGTTTTTCGTGGTGGCGGACCACAATCTCTTCATACTCAAAGTACATCATGCTGAGAGGTTTCAGTCTGATGGGCACACAGCAGGTGGGGCGGTGCCAGGCGCCGCTTCTTCTGCCTCATCAGGGTCTGCAGCATGGCGTGGTTGGTGGGCTTGTACTTGCTGTCCACCGGCGATGGGCACTCGCCATAACAGAAACGCGCGTTGAAGTTCTTGGGGTGAATGATCCACTGTCCCCATCCGATGAACTCAAAGTCCACTTTAAAGTCATACATCTGACACTTTTCGTGCTTCGGGGCACGATACCAGCGTTTTTTTTTTTTTATTTTTTTTTTTTCGCCGTTTAGGGTCTCTGTTCCCCCTAGAACCGGAAGAAGCCCTCTTTGCACGGGACCTACGATGCTGCTCCGCTCCATTGCTGGATGCTCTGTCTCTCGTGTCATTGTGACTCCCGCTGAGGTCGTCTTGTATAACTCTCGTACATATTCTTCAAGAACTCCCGGTCTTCCAAATACAGAGCCACCAGGGAAGTCGATTTGAGCGAGGCGTCACTGAGAAGAATGGATTTCTCCAGTTTACGAGGGATTCGAACGTGGAGTGAGACATTGCCGTGTTGGGCGTTGATCCAGGAGTCCAGGACCCGAGTGACGTCAAACACGTCATAGTCTTGCTGGATGACGGCGCGCTCCCCCGTAGCATCACCTTCTCCACCACACGGCCGTTACGCATCACGTTGATTCTCAGCTTGTACCGTTTCCTCTTCCTCTTCGTCTTTTTCTTCTTTCTTCGGGCTCCCAGAGCGGCGCAAGAAGCGAAGTTCTGCGGAGCGAAGACGTTCATTGGGCGGCAGAAAGGGCACGAAGAAGCTGACAGAGGCCTTCTTCTTCTTGGAGTATTTCACTTCTGCGAACACAAAAACAAACGAGCAAATGAGTGGTTAAGAGTTGTTCACGTGATTCATTTACACACCACACACACACACACACACACACACACACACACACACACACACACACACACATCATCACACGCACTTATATGTCACAACCATCATCATCATCATCATTCTCTCGTCATCGTTGTCATCGTCATTCATTTTCCCCGCTCACAGACACATCTTAGCCCCACATGCCCTCCCAAAGAAAACGAGAATCGAAGCTGTATCTAGCTCTTTTGTGTGTGTGTGTGTGTGTGTGTGTGTGTGTGTGTGTGTGTGTGTGTGTGTGTGTGTGTGTGTGTGTGTGTGTGTGTGTGTGTGTGTGTGTGTGTGTGTGTGTGTGTGTGTGTGTGTGTGTGTGTGTGTGTGTGTGTGTGTGTGTGCGTGCGTGCGTGCGTGCGCGCGCGCGCGCGCGCGCGCGTGTGTGTAGACCTAATTGTCGTGTCAGCTGAGAAGTTCACAGCATTTAGCAGCATGAACAAACATGATCAAATGGATCATTTGATACACCCTCGTTCCCTTTTCTGTCTTCCACGCAGCATATAAACGAAGCAACAACCCGGTTGGTCTAGGTTGTCTACCTTCATTTTCCATCTGCAGCCAAACTGCACATCGTATTGGCACTGAGAGGGACATCCCGGCTCACTCCTTTTCACTCCGCCTTTTCCGATTTCGCCCTATGTCATTTCGGCCAGCCAGATGTTCATTGCCGTTTCCACGAATTAGATACCCCCCAAAATCAACACAATCTCAGATAGCCGTTTTGTGAAGGAGACATAAAATATCCCATCTTATGCATAGAGAATCACGTTTTGTATGGTTGATATTACAATCTTGTCACATCAATAGAAGTGGGTATGTTTAAACTCTCTCTCTCTCTCTCTCTCTGAAATCAAATTTAGACTGGCTGGCGAAGCGAAATGACACCATGTAATTGTTTCCCCTTGAGGTTCGTCCTATAGCCTGTCATGAGGACAGTGAACTGTTGGTTCACCGTTCTGGGATACGGCATGACGGAAGAGAGTCTATTCCTCTCCTTCAACAACATTGTCTGACCTGAATCAAACAACCATTGGCTGCTGTGTGGACAGAGCGGGATTTCAAGCAGTAACCATGTACCCCCACGAGTGTGGAATTCCGGACCGTCTGCTTTGCTGGTAAACTGTGGAATCATTTGACCATGTCCCGCCGCCTCCCCTCCCCCGCAAGGAGGCCGAGGGGGGAAAAGGCAGATCGGACCCTCGCTTCACTGAGGACTTGCTTTAGCGCGAAAGTAGAGAATACAATTACCCAGTTGTTCCTCACCTCTTTTCCGAAAGTAGAGATCACAGTTACCCAGTTGTTCATCACCTCTTTTCCGAAAGTAGAGAACACAATTACCCAGTTGTCCATCACCTCTCTTTTCCGAAAGTAGAGAACACAATTACCCAGTTGTCCATCACCTCTTTTCCAAAAGTAGAGAACACAATTCCCAGTTGTCCATCACCTCTTTTCCGAAAGCCGAGAACATAATTACCCAGTTGTTAATCACCTCTTTTCCGAAAGTAGAGAAGAGATAATTACCCAGTTGTTAATCACCTCTTTTCCGAAAGTAGAAAAGCACAATTACCCAGTTGTTCCTCACCTCTTTTCCGAAAGTAGAGAACATAATCACTGTTAATCACCTCTTTTCCGGATGTATCCAAATGAAGATTTGATTGTTTAGTTATCATGAACATTCACTAAAGTGGTCAACTATTCACTCAAACCTAGGTGTTTGGGTGTGTGGGTTTTTTTTTTCTTCTTTTCTTTTAAGACCTCCACGCAACACATGAAGCACGTTCTTTTTAGGTACCAATCGGAAGGCAATTTACAGACTGAGACAAATGACGTAATTCCTTACATTATTAAAAAATAAATAAATAAATAAAAAAAACAAAGAGACAGAGAGAGAGAGATGGGGGGGGGGGGGGGGTAATAGGTTTTAAACAGCCAGCTTTGTCTGAATCAGCTTCTTACTTTTCAAAATCCACTTAATCTTTCATACAAACAAGATAGATATATTTTAAGAACTGACTGACTGAGGGTTAATGTTAGCCGTCTTTTGTAAGCGCATAACTACCACGATTTCTCTTTTATACCATAAGTAGTAGTAACAACAATTCTCTGACTGATGCGTAAAATTATTGGAATTGTCAATCCTCCCAGGTCTCCCGAATAAGCCACTGGCAAAGACTAGTGTTACCATGACGACCTACATTAACATCTTCCTTTGGACTGCTGGGTCGGCGACAGAACGAACTGGATGTGGCTGTTTGGGGGAAAGCCGGGAGCTGAGCGCTATGAGCTATGAGAATATGGCAACGGGGAAGGCAGAGAGGAAATAAAACAAAACAAAGAAGAAGAAGAAGAAGAAAAAAAGCAGCTTATTCGTGTGTTAACGGCTGGTATGCGGAAAAAAAGTGCCCGCCTCTTGAAGTAACAATTCTACTTTTCAAAACTACCATGCAGTTTCCGTTTACGGACAGGATACTGGAACACTGACTGTAAGTGAGCACAGGTGCGCAGGGCAAGATGAACTGATAGCACACTCACTTAGAGCCGACTTTGTGACGTCTCACACTGGGGCCTTGGCGTTGTTTGTCCGTCAATTGGCTCCACTGCACTAGCGCAGCACTTGTTATTTCTGACGTTTCCCATTTGAATCATCTGGGAGGGTCGTTGGGTGTAGTAATAAATGCACCCTCACACGCTGTCAGACCACTGAGTGCATTGTATATACGGTTAGAAAAATGCGAGTGTGCCCTTCTCCACCACCACCCCTCCTTTGTTTTTTCTCTATCATTCTTTTGTAAATCTCCTTGAAAACAAAAACAAAAAAAACAAAAACGCAGTCACATTCTATGTCTGGCAATTTTTTTTTTTCATTGTAATTTCCTAAAATATGAATGTTATTATGCCAGAAACTGAGCAATGGGATCGTGCAAGTTGATTTGAACCTCTAAAAGACCATCCGCTTGTAAACACTAACAGACAAAGCAGCCCAGCCAAGAGATCAAAATGCATTTAATGAATGAAATAAAATGACGAGTTATTGTGCAATGCTTATTCTGTTCAAAACCAGCCGCAACTCAATTCATCAAATATCAGGTCAAATTGTTAACTTTGTTGAAATGCATCTGTCAAATAAATCGGAGACTGAGAGAGGAGAGAGAGAGTAGCCACCTCGAGTAAATGCCACTTTACTTAAAATGCCATATGCACGTTAAATGTCATGGAATGGTATGTATGACCTTGAGAGAGGAAAAATGTAGAATAGTAACAGGGAAAACGGGAGTGGGAGAGGGGAAGGCAAAGAGAAGAGGGAAGGATGGGGGGGGGGGGGGGGGGGGGGGGGGGGGGGGGGGAGGAGGGAAGGGGGGGAGGGGGATAAAATGCAGTTGCATTGTAGCTCAAACAGTCGACGCCCGTCAACAGTGCGCCCGCAAGGTTTCATCCCACGTCGTCCACAGCCATACACACCCGCATACACCTGCCAGATCTTTCTGCTCGCGCACTACCCCGAGGCCACTCAACAGCCGGATCGCCAAGTGTCAGCGATATCGAGGAAATCCCCCTCCAATCCTCTCCCACTCCCCACCCCACCCACCCATTCCCTCCCTTTACCCTACTTCCAATACCCACCTCCCTCCCACATTCCTCATCGCTTCGCTACCCCCAAGCTTTTCTCTAATATTCTCTGATAGACGATTGATGGCAGTTCACGCCCAACGTACACTTTGGTGTCCGTATCAGGAACTGACGTCTGCACTGAGTGCGGGCCTAGCCTTGTTATGACATTATACATGGTCCCGATAACACAACGGATATGTGATTACTCACATCAAGTTAAATTTTTTTTTTTTTTTTGTCGAGACACTCATATTTGAATTCGTACATTACGGGCGCTCGTTCGAAGCGACAAAAGGAGAAACACGGAAATGTACTCTCTCTCTCTCTCTCTCTAAAATGGAAGCAAAGTGTATGATTCGTATGCTTAAACCTGATGTGTTACGTAGCTTTTTATAAGCCTCAACACACACACACACACACACACACACACACACACATTTTAGGAACACACGCCGCACACGTCACGTCACGTCTTATTCTGCAATCTCGATGAGGATATGACAGTAAAAATTCTGTTATATTGTTGGTCACCAGCCGCCATGGCGAAATGGTTAGCGTCGCGGACTCCCAGCTGGGAAGTCGTGGGTTCGATTCCCATCAGAGTCATGTGGGATTTTTCTGCTCCGACCGGCTCTCCGACCCAGAGTTGAGTTTTCTACGGGCTCAGTTGGGAAGACTGGCACCACACAGTCGAGTTTCATCCACTTAATGGATGCGTCTTTGAGAGTGTTGCTCAAATTTCCTGACCAACACTGCAGGTGTCTGTATATCTCGGGCCTGGTTGACACCGGGATATATATTATGAAAGGAAGTGTAGAGTACCGCCCTGTCATGTAGTCTCAGACCGGAATGAAAATCCATAGCATCATCTTAATCATCCTCATTCTCATCGATCAGCATAAAGAAAGTCTCAAAATCTGTGGTCCTTCATGCCCTGCTCTCATGGTGATCTCAGTTTCGATGTCCTCTCCACGTCTGTGGCCTTGGTTTGGTTCCGTTGGTACCGGTATCGGCGAGTCATGGAGAATTTCAAAACGGAGTGACTGAGGGCGGAAAATGAAACAAAATTTGGAAAGAGAGTGGGTTAGTTACCGCCAAGGACACAGACAAACAGAGTACAGCACTAGACACAATGCATTTCGACCTCTTGAGTCTTCTTCGGCAAAAACAATAAGAATTAGGACAGTGACAAGAGAATCATGGAACCACTTAGCTTCTGTTTATCTCACGATCAAAAATGCTCGCGAGATGAACAGGAGAAGCTAAGTGGTTCCATGTTCTTCTTGTCACTGTCCTAAATGTTATTTGTTTTCGCCTGAAGAAGACCCAAGACGTCGAAATGCATTGTGTCTAGTCCTGTACTTTGTTTGTCTGTGTCCTTGGTGGTAACTAACCTCCTCTCTTTCCAAATTTTCAGTCAATGGGGGCTGTCGTTGGACGGACGTGGTGGCGCCCTCTGGAGGGAGAGCTCACTCACGCCGGCTCCGCGACTAATCAATCATTGTCGTCAGTAGGGGGCTTAGTAGGTAGTGTCCTGCGTATGTTGGATCAGAATAAGCGCCACTGAACACCACCGAAGTGACTCGGCAGCGGCGCAGTGTCTCCTCCGGTGGGTTGCCTCTTGACGACTTGACATTGACTGCTCCATGTGAATTGCTGGTGCCAGTTCTGCAGCGGGACTGACCGGCCTGTGGCTGTGGACGGGGTGTCGAAATGAGCGGCGTGGGTGCAATGTCACTGAGGTGGCACATAAGATGGGACAGCAAAAAAAAAAAAAAAAAAAATTTACGTACGCACGCACGCACACGCACACACACACACACACAATATATATATATATATATATATATATATATACACATATAAAGGCCTACATTTCTCATTGTTATGTGCATTATTACCATTTTTATGTTAGAACTTTAAAAATTTCGGCAATAACTCTCTCTTTCCCTCTCTCTCTCTCTCTCACATACACACGCGCGCGCGCGCGCGCGCGCCCGCACACACACACACACACACACACACACACACACACACACACACACACACACACACACGCACGCCACACACACACACACACACATACACAGCTTTCCAATAACTCAGTCTTTTTCTACTGCTTTAGTCATTGATTCATGAGATTCTGACTTTTGAAAACTCTTGATAACATCTATTAATCTTTTCCGAAAAACCAACACCCTTATCTACCCCTTTCCCACGGTACACCCACATAACATCCCTCCGTAGTCCACCCTTCTCTAGGTCATCAACAGCCTAGCGATGAGTACTTTTTTTTTTTTTTTACATAACATTTATACCTACATGTAGCTATGTGTCCAACTAGTGGTCCCGTCTTTACATTCCGCCAACGCGGCATTAAAATTCACAGTTTGATAATGAAGCAACATAAAATGGGGCAAATGAAACGCTTAAAACACGTTCCCCGTCGATTTAAACGATAAATCGACAAGAAAATATAGCTTCAAATTATTGCAACAATTTGGATGTAGACTTCTCACCAAAACTTGTACGGTTTACGAGATTTATATGTGCTGCTCAGCGTGTCCTGTCGATGCCAAAGTGGGTGTAGTGTATGAGAGCAACACCCACGCGCCTTTTCTCTTTGACATAAAACACACGTGTACAATTCTCAATGAAAGGGAAAGCCTCAAGCGGAGCGACATGAACGAGGAGCGCCATCAAGAATACACAACGATCAATCAAATTTTCACAAGTGAATGCCCCTGTTACGGAAATCGTCTGCTACACTACGTGATGTGACGTCTGCTAAACGTAGATCCAGCATGATATCGGGACGACGCTCAAAACAACCGGTATTGCCAAGACTGTTTAAATGTAAGTTTTATGATTCTAGCAATCAAATTAATTCAATCGAAAGGAGTGCTCAAAAATTTTCTCGATTATTATTTGGTCATTGTATGTTGACATTAGTCCTAAAATAGTTCGTTCACCAACAGGTTCTGTCTGAAAGAAAGGTCAAGGTGGTCTAGAAAAATTTAAAAAAAAAAAAAGGGGGGGGGGGGGGTGGGCGTTTTCAGGGAACAGCCCATTAAAGCGAATGGAATGTCGAAGGTGGACGCTGATTGTGGCTGTGGGTATTATGGCAGTTGTTTGATTTTCTGTCCAAACGATCTGTCTTGTTGACACCTTGATCCGGCGTGTCGTTTTATGTCAAATTTATTTGTTCGACCTTGCGGTCTCCTTTTCTGTCCTTTTCTGGGTCCAGCCTTCCTGTCCCTGCTTTGTACGAAGTATTGGTCCGTTGGCATGCTGTATATTCGTGTGTGTTCGTGTTGAGGCAACGGGTGGCGAACTGTCAGGCTATGTTTTCAAACGCGTGGATCGTTGTTTTTTTTTTTGGTATCAGGTTCCAAATGTATGACGCTTGCGCAGCACGGTTGTAATCTTATCACAGTTTTAGATTGTTGAGGACAATACACAGGTCTTGTCACTGTGCACAGGCCTAGAAAGAAATTACGGATCCCTCCTTCCCCCTCCCCCCCCCCCCCCCCTTCCCTTCGTCTCTCTCCCCCCCCCCCCCCCCCCCCCCCCCCCCCCCTTTCGGGTCATTTTAATATCATTCTGCTTTGCTTGATTTTTCGTCAGTTCTATAAAGAAACAACAGATGGTTCTATTTGTTTGTGCATCGGCGTATACCGATTTTGTTTTTTGAAGCAAAAATACATTCTAGCCACCCCGAGTCCCCTCTCGTGTTTTAGCCTTTTGCATTCACAAGTCACAGACTTGCTTAGTGTTATTCCATAGCCTATACTATGTGTGTGCCTGACTGTCTCTCTCTCTCTCTCTCTCTCTCTCTCTCTCTCTCTCTCTCTCTCTCTCTCTCTCTCTGGCCATTGATACTACATAATTTTGCATGACCAATAATCTCCTTTTTTTTTCAATGTAGACTCTCATCAGGTTGAGGGATTGATGTGAAAAAGCAGATCAGTGCATATCTTATGATCCTCATAAAAGAATCTCTCTCTCTCTCTCTCTCTCTCTCTCTCTCTCTCTCTCTCTCTCTCTCTCTCTCTCTCTCTCTCTCTCTCTCTCTCTCTACGTGGTCGACTGCCGGGCGCGCACGCCATCGGTGTGGTTTGCGTGTTCGCATGAAAGATTTCAAACTCTCGGTTAGACTTGTCAGAGTAGTCATCTTGCGCATACACACTATAAATATTTGTGTAAGATGGACAAATAATAGAGAGAAAAAAGTGGCATTTTTGGGATGATTTAATAATTAGCCTTATCCGTGAGTAGCAATGTGGAACTGATACGTGCTCGGGGTTCTTTTTCTCTCTTTAAATAATGATTGAATAAATATATGAATGGAAAGAAAGAAAAAGAAGAAAGAACTTTAAGTGTATCCAGTAAGACACAGTTGTACGTTATTTCTGAGTTATGAGTGCAGAATCGGGCATGTCAAGTGGGCATATCACATTGTGTTGTAGAAGACACACTGTTACAAAATCAAAACTGTTATCTGATCCTACAACGAAGACAGCTGAATAGGAGGAACGTACTGGTTTCCGATCATGTTACACAATTACGCGCGACTAGGAACCGGCTCACGTCAAGTGGCGCTGCTTATCAACCAGTCACAGCAGGGCTGCGGATTGGCCCGTGTGATTGTCTTGCTAATGAAATAACTGTAAATTTACGGCAAGAACAACAAAGGTAATAATAATACAAATGAGAAGTAACTTCGATGGTATTACGGTCATAATAACAGGACACCCATTGCCAGCACCAGGAACAAACACGACAGTGATAATGATAATAACAATATAGTATCAAAAACAGACTCCACCTTAACGTGAGGTAATATGCAGTTTCTGTCGGTGTGTATTTTTATCCACACAAACATCTCGTTCTTTGAGTTTGCTGTTTTCGTATTTCATTTAAAATTTTGTTACTGGCGTTATTTTCTGCATATGTTGAATATTAAGAATAAATTGTTTGATTTTTCGTAGTCAGCCAAATTCTTTGGTTTTTCGTGGTCGACAACAGATTTTGTGTAAGTATTTAAAAACTTAAGACTAACAAATTCTTGTCGTCAGACCCTTCTTCTGCGCATGAAATTAAATGCAGCTGTCATTTTTTGGGTGAAAGAAAGTTTGAAGCAGTGTAAGTAATAACCTTGATTACTTACTATTAGAAACAAGAAATGATGATGATGATCATCATCATTATCATCATCATCATCATATCATCATCATTATTATCATTATAGTATTAAAGTTTATTTGATATTATTATCATTATCATCATTATTATTATTATCATCAATATTATTGTTGTTGTTGTTATTGGAATATATTATATATTGTATAACGTGTTATATTTACCACATCATATTGACCAATGATCAATTAGGAGAACTGTCTCTACAGAGAAATTCACGACAGAGTTAATGGTGCATTCATGGCGGCACTTCATCGGGCAATGGAGAGTACTTGCGTAAGGCTAATGTCCTTTCCCCGTCTTCTTCTGTCATGACTAATCCAGGATATTTTGTGTGTGTGTTTGGGGTGGGGGGGTGCGGGGGGGGGGGGGGGGTGCGGGGGGGTTCTTTTTGTTTTTTAAAGGATCAGCATCAACCAATGCAGTGACACTCCCATTCAGTACGTGTAGAGCGGTTTTCCGGTTTTGATACAGCCGACGGGGATCTCAGTATTCAGAAATTTCTGTATGTAGGGGTCTCAACATTTGCATGCCTCAAGATAACGGGACTTCAAAAGGTCTTAAGATGTACAGATCACAATATTTACATACCTCAAGATCTCCCTGGCTCCCCGGGTGTATATTTTCCTAAGGATATCTGTGTTCACATTTCCCAAGTGACAAACACCTAATCATTTACATTCTTCAGGATATATATATATATATATATATATATATATATAATATATATATATTTTTACAAACTTGGCATTTGCTACCCCTGATTACCCCGGATTTGCGTACCACAGGATACGGCGACCTCAACATTTACAAGCATCAGAATATAAGCATCAACATTTACATACAAGATACAGACATCAACAATTATATATCTCAGAGTATAAACACATTAAAATTTTCAGATGTGCGAGCCTCAAATTTCACATACCTCAAAGTATAAGGACCTTAGCATTTACATACACCCCTAAGATTCAGGGATCCCAGCATGTATCAGCCTCGAGATGTCGGACTGGCGATCGGTATGTCAAGATTTAGAGACCTCAGCGTCATTTACATGCTTCAAGATGCACAGACCTTAGTGTTTACAAACGGCAAGATATAGGGACCTCAGCAGTTGCGTACCTCGAGACAGAGATCTCAACATTAGCATAGATCTATTTCAAGTTTTTGACACCACGAACAATCCTGACGAATTTGAAGAAGATTCTCCCAGGCCTTTTTTTTTTTTTTTTTTTTTTAAAATAATTCTTGCACATGACAGACTTTGTTAGAAAAGCAGAATTACTTCACAGTGATGCGCCTACGAACACGCTAAAAAGATACTACTTCTTTCATTATTATCATTATCAACAACAGTATCATATATTATTATTATGTTGTTGTTGTTGTTGTTATCATATTTAAAGTGGTGTTAGAGACCTGAAGGCCGTTATCTCCAGGGAAGGATGAGCTGCTTCATATTGAATCCCATGTACCTGGACACGTCGCAATGCCTCCGCACGCCGCTAATCCCGCATCAAAATGCCTCTCTTCGTGTCCAGAAAGCGATCCTGATAACTTGTACCATAGAGATAGCCACCGGCCTGCCGAGTTCAGGTTCACTTTTCTTTGTCTGAAGGTGTGCGTGCACCAAGTTTTCATAGGCAGCAGATTCTGTTTAAGTAAAATGCTTATTAAGTTGGTAAAGCGTGTTCAGGAATTTTACATTTCTTTTTGTCATCCTCATAATCTGTATTATTATAAGAAAAAAATGATGGTTGTTGCTATTGTTTTTATTATTATCCTTATCATTGTCATCACCAATATTATCATGATTGTTATCATTGTATTATCATTCACTTATCATTGTTTTTTTTTAGTTGTTAATGTTGTTGTTATTTGTTGTTGCTATTGTTGATTTATATAACTGTTATTGTTATTATCATTATTATTGTTATTATTATTATTATTGTTGTTGTTGATGATATGATGCTGTTGTTTTTGTTGTTGTTATTGCTACTCTTGTAACCAGTGTTTATGCTTTCGTTGGTGCTTGTTGTCAGTACAATAACTCTTTTTTTTTTTTACTCACTTATACAAGTATTGTCGCAGTGTGAGCTTTTTTATGTGTGTTTATAAGGGAGGATAGATGTGAGTATGCCTGTGCACTATACGGCTACTATGCGGACTGAGTATAGTCAAGGGAACCATTTTTCTTCCTTCGAACTGAAGACACACGCCAAGTCCACACTCAGTACGCAACAGAAAAGGACTACGTTCATAATCACTTGCTGAACCACAAGTCGTGTACATCAAACAGGCTGATCTAATGTTAAATTTTTCACGCCCCCCACCCCCACCCCCACTCTCCCTCCGTCCCCTTTTTTTTCTATGAGTCTTTTTTTAGTCATGACTGAAAATAACTGTTATCCTCACTTCCTTCCTCCTTATCTCCCGCCTCTCCTCCACCCTTTCCCTCCTCCCAAAATAAAAGGAAGAAAAGAAAGGAAGGAGCGGGAAGGGGGGGGGGGGGGGGGGGGGGGGGGGGGGGGGGGGGGGGGGGGGGGGCGAGCGACATGGGAAACGATGGCATGAGAAAAGGTGATGTTCAATGTTGGGAAGTTTTTTTTTTTCTTTTTTTTAAAGAAGTAAATGGACAGGGTTTTTCTGATGTAAATATGCTTGGACTAGCACCCACGAATAACAGAAATTCGTCCTTCATTATACCAATGGTCTATGCTGATAAAAAGTCACATATGTTATAAGAATTCAAAAAAAAAAAAAAAGCATAAAAGTTTCAAAAAAAAAAAAAAAGTGATCCTTTTGTATAGCGCATTGAAATGAACAGTAACTAAAGTTACGACTGTCGCACATTCAGTACTCTTCTATTTTGAAGCCTTCTTTTCAACTTTTAACAAAATCTTTCATTTTTTAAGCAAATAAATAAGGAAATGATATGATATCGAAAGTAAGCTATTTGCCAACAGAAACTTATGTAGAAAATAGAATGAATGGATAGAAATTGAAACCAAAGGTGAAAAAAACTATACCTTGTGCTGAGAAGCTTCTAATCGTGTCAGTTACGGGCTGGTCTGCTTCATCCACAGAACTGTTGCTATTTTCGCCGACTCAGAAATGCTCTCCGGGCTGAAGGGACGGGAGCAAGACCCCGTATGAGGTCGTTGAACAGACAGACGCACCATGAAGACGGTGGAAGCTTTGCGATAAGAACTGGAGCCCAGACGTCCGTTCTTGTAGAAATGATGCATCACCTCGTCCTCCCTGACTTCCTTCCCCCCTGCGCTTCCACCGGCACCATGTTGGAGCCCAAGGAATGGACTGAAGTGGTGCTTGTCTGGGAGTCGGAGTCTTGACCAGCCACTGTCAGGAAGTATTTGGGGTGAGAGAGGGGGCATGGCCACGGGAGGTGTGACGGCCGCAACGGTAGTGGGGGGGAAGGCAGCCAGACCAGCGCCGTATATAATACCATCCAGTGTAGCAACCACTGCCAGTGACACATCGTAAGGAACAACGACCGGTTTCTCCTTCCCAGAGGTCTGCTGATGCCCAAACTGTTTGCATGGTGACAGGAATCTGCAGAGTATTCGATGCCTCCACCGTGCGACATTACCTCACATAAACCGTACTGTACTGCCACTCTTCCATCCCAACTTTGGTTCTCTCCCCTTTAGTTCTGACTCATCAACTCGGTTTATTTTTTCTTCACTGGTTTTCGCGTGCTGCCGTTCTATGTTTATTCCGGAGGATGACCAATAGGCAGCTCTGATACTGAACAGAATGTGCAACGTCGTCTCTGCCCGCGAGTCTAAAACGTCATCACGAATAGTGACTTGGTACGATGGTAAGTCTTGGCTTTTTCTGTTCGATTCTGCCCGAGAATGGACGACCACTGACTGACTACATTGTGCATAAGGTCTGCAGATGCATTTGTATATCCGAGAGAGCGTGGAGTCGGTTGGATTAAGCAGCGATACTGTATGTAGATCTTGTCACGCGTTGTTGACCCGCAAATGGCTAGGAGCACACTTCACCACACAAGACTGGCGCCTACATGATTCACCACTCTCACTTGACTTTTCAAACAAATAAGAAAATCGGGGTTTTTGTGTTGGGTTGTTGACTATAATCATTCTCGATAAACTGTGCACAAAGCATGATCTTCATAAGGG
Source organism: Conus betulinus (assembly GCA_016801955.1). Classification (NCBI taxonomy): domain Eukaryota; kingdom Metazoa; phylum Mollusca; class Gastropoda; order Neogastropoda; family Conidae; genus Conus; species Conus betulinus. The sequence goes on along the minus strand of JADBJO010000099.1, from coordinate 877,465 downwards.
TGTGATCGCCAAGAATGATAAAAACTCCCGTGTTTCCGAGAGAAGCCTCTGTCGCCAGGGTGTCAACACACAGGACAGGTGTCGCCTAACTCAGCTCGGCGTGAATTCAATTCGTAAGGGTATGATAGCACTGCGAGCCACGGTTGCAGGCTTCCTGTAAAACTCTTACTAACCACACAGCTCTCCCTCCTCTCCCACCCACCCCTTCCTTCTCCGTTCCGGCCATACCCAGTTTACCGCGGGGTAAGGAGTCGCCGTGGCCCGGTTTTAAGCCGCCCATTTGGCCCCCAAGAAAACATGGGGGGGTCCCCTTGGCCACTCGTTGGCGGAGAAGCCTGGGATGCTCCTCCTTTCCCTACCGCTTTGGACACAAGGCCGGCCCCCGAGGCCCTGGCCCCAGCCCTCTGCCTCACAATGGCCGGTCAATACGGGGATTAAGGGAGGATTAGGCTTCTCACAAAACTTCAAATCATCCTTGGCTGCTCCCCGCGTTCGCAGAGAAAGTCGTTAGTTCTGTTCAGGTAAGTCTTACATCAGGCTCTTTTTCAGGGGGGCTTCCACATCACTATTATCTTGCTCTGGGGTGTGTCTGGCTCCATGAACCTATTTTATAGGGGTGAATAGCACAGGTCTAAACACATGTAACTGAAAGAGGAGCCAGAAACAGACAAGGGATGGGCCGGCGGTAAATTAAGGTCGCGCTTACAATAAACATGTCATAAACAATGCCATTAATGTGAATTACTGGTTGAATGTGCGCGACAGGCCGACACGGTTTTAGTTTATAATGTACCTGAAATATACTTTTTTTTTGTGCGTTTTCATTTTGCATATCCTTGTTTGTACTTTTATACATACAGAGAGACAGACAGACATAAATGCATGCATGCATACATACAGACATACAACATGCACATGCATACATACACACACACACACACACACACACACACACACACACACACACACACACACACACACAGGCGTATAGTTAACCGTGCATCCTTCCATACACACACCCGAGTGAATGAGTGGATGGACAAACATACTGATACCTTAACACAGAGGCGCCTGGTTTACTGCTGAATTGTTACTTCTAAACGGTTTAGAAAACATTTGTCATCACGGACAGTGGTATCCGTGCATGTGACTAATGGAACCACCACCACTTAAAGAGATCGTTTGCAAAATAATATGTAAAACCATTGTGTTCAGATCTGTAACTTAATTCTTGATTTATGTTTTCGTGTTCAGTTCTTGAGAAAGACAAACCAGAGAAAATACCCATCAACACCTCTCTCTCTCTCTCTCTCTCTCTCTCTGTCTCTGTGTGTGTGTGTGTGTGTGTGTGTGTGTGTGTGTGTGTGTGTGTTGTGTGTGTGTGTGTGTGTGTGTGTGTGTGTGTGTGTGTGTGTGAAATATATTAACAGCAAACAAACATTTTCCCCCCTTCCCTCTCATGCTGCTCTGTATCTACAGAACCGACAATTAGTGTGGAACTCCAGTATCAGTGACCATTATTTCCCTTCCCTGGCAGTGATCATGATGGCTGATTGATCGAGTCCACTTGCCGCAGGTGGCACAAGGTAAACTGGAGGGAGGAGAGGAGTCTTTTCAAGTGGGTGGCGGCAAACGGCTAAACACACAGCTAGCGCCCTCCCCGTCAAAGCCGTCCTGGGTAGGCGGGGGTCCATGGGAAGGTGGCGGGGGGCTGATCAAGTGCTGAGTGCCCGCGGGCCCCGACAGCGGAATTGGCTGCGAGGGCGATAAGAGCGTCTGGCCCATTGTGGGGCGGCCGCTGAAGGTGAAAGAGCTCACACAACAAGTGGCCAGTCTGCACAAACCATCAACTAACGCTAACTGTCCCTCGCTTTGTCATGGCTCTCCTACCGACATCCTTGTACCTTTCATGTAGTCGGAATGTCAGGTAGCTCCTTTTAAGCAGACAACAAAAAAAAGGAAAGGAAAGTTCTGTTGCTTTTAAGGTGATCGGGGTCAATGCAAGAGTTTATGGACATTGTTTCTTTTTATCCCTACGTCATTGGTAAAGAAGAAAACGACTTAATAACTGCCCAGTATCAGTTTCAGTGGCGCAGCATGAGAATTTCAGCAAGACTGTCCACTAAACGGTGGTCGCCACGAAACTTGCTTCTGTGAGACCTTACAGAACAACCCGAGCACCCTTGATCGTTCTTCTGTTGATCGAGAACCTCTGATTGCACTTAGGACCAGTTGAGCCGATTGCCCACGTTCTGCCCGATCACCGGTTGAGTTGCTCTGTGCTGTCATGCATGCTTCTCTGGCCTGTTAAATGGGTACCATTAGATAGGCCTGACGTGATAGGCGTTCAGACACCCAGTGAGTTCTCTGTGCGACATCTTGACAATGGCCGTTCTTAGGCGAGGCCAGGATTTTGTTTGCGCCGGATGGACGGACTGGTGGAGGTGTACTGGAGTGTAGGTGGA
>JADBJO010000099.1:860000-870000 GCA_016801955.1 Conus betulinus | reverse complement strand
GTGACCCTGACATGTCCAACGGACGAGGTCGAGTCGTGGTGATTCCCAGTTAGGGTGGCTGTGATCTGGTGTGCAAACTGAATGTTCTGTAGGGGCCTGTCATCTCTTTCCTCTTCCTAACTTTTAGTTTACACGCCTGCTTGATTAGTTGTCTTCAACATCGTCAGTCATGTCATTTGCCTGACTTATTTTCACCACCAAAGAAAAGTAGCAGATGTGCATCGCTTATAACCTAATAGTTTTTGGTAGTCTGACAGATACTGTGCGTCGTTGTGACTGTAGGTTTCAGCGATTCCCCAAGATCAGTCAAAGTGCCTGTCCGGACAAAACTTCAACGAAGTAAATTCCTGAATAAAAAAAAAAGACAACGTGCGTGTCACATGAGTAGGAAACGAGGCTTCAGCTGAGTATAAACAGGAATAAAATAAGCATGTTTTAAGTGGTTTTAATGTCAAAACATACAATCAAATGAGCAAATATTCTGTCTAAAGTGATCGCTCGTAAACACCTGTTTGAATTCTATTGTAACATATTTGGAAACCCCACTGTGTGTGTGTGTGTGTGTGTGTGTGTGTGTGTGTGTGAGAGAGAGAGAGAGAGAGAGAGAGAGAGAGAGAGAGAGAGAGAGAGAGAGACGTCGGAATATCTTCGTATTATTTTGGCAGGTAGTGAATGGCAGATGACAGTATGAGATAACACCCATCAGGGCAAACATTAGCCACGTTAATACTGCTCAGCTGGACCCTAAATTACACACGCACATACTCGCTCACGCTCAGAGAATAACCCACAAGATCAGGCACGTGCGCATATAAGAAAAAGACAGAGAGAGAGTATATAGTAATTGTAAGCATCATTCTAAATTCGATTTCTGTCAATTCACAAAACAGCCGCAGATTTCTGCTGATTTGCTTACTGTGTGTCCAAAGTCAGACATATTTTTTTGCCCTTTGCTGTCTCCCCCCCCCCCCCCCCCCCCCCCCCCCCCCCAGCCCGTCTTCCTGTGTGTACCTGTGTGGAAGGGGGCTGGAAAATGGGGGAGAAGAGGAGAAGGGTGAGTACGTGCATGCGTGCTGATAATGGTGTGTGCTTCTGTCATCAAAAAAAAAAAATTTGCTGCTATATCGCTGAATATGCAACACGATTTGCAAGAACGTTTGATGAATTAAAATGGACTCGTGTTGGGCGGCCTGAAACAGGGCATGTGTACTGAACTCGGATAATGGGCGTGACATCACCATTCGCTCCCGACGAGTCCCACCCTGAATGATCCTGTTATTTTCTATATTTAGTAAACGCCTAGTTCCGGGCTATCAAACCTAAAATAGATATACTCGATTTTGTTCGTAAACTTTTTTGTTTGTTTGTATTTCTCTCATTCTTACCACCAGATGTGATTTGAGGTGCTGAGCAACTCATATGTGCCCATTTGTGTTCCAGTCTAACTTCGGTCTAACCAGCTTCAAATGAAAATGAAATAAAGGCGGAGATGTATGTGTGTGTGTGTGTGTGTGTGTGTGTGTGTGTGTGTGTGTGTGTGTGTGTGTGTGTGTGTGTGTGTGTGCGTGCGTGCGCGCGCGCTCAAGCAAATGTAATCGATGATAGCGAGATCTTGATTCTTTTCAAACAACTGGTGGTGGCATAAAAATTTATTCATATACAGATTTCACTCAGTAACAGAGCAGGAATTTCGGGATGACTTGTGGACAAAATTCCTGGCTTAAGCTGTCATGGAATCATATGAGAGAGAGGGGAGAGAGAGAGAGAGGGGGGGGGGGGGGAGTAATTTTTCCATACTAACAGAAAGCTAATCCTCGTTTGGACACGTAAGTAAGAAAAAAAAAGGAATTTGTTTGAGTTTGATTAATGATCGATACTAACTGGCCCTGTCGTCATGCGTATGGCAATCGGCGAGTTGCCCGGTGAATGGTCCGTTTATCTGCAAAGCGCTTGTCTTCAACAAGGAGTCGAATTCCACGGGTTGATATGTATAATCCCCACCTCTCTCATCCCCATCCCCCCCTTCCCCCATTCCATCTTAGTTCTCAGAGGAAGTAGGCAACCCCAAACATTCCCTCATTGTTCGTGGAGACTCAAGTCTTTTAAAGTGAGCAACAACAAAAAAAAGTCTTGGTGGTACACATTGTTCTATATTGTATATGTATGTAGTGGCAAGTCTTTTGAATTGTTCAGGGGCAAGTTTTTTAACCTGACAAGATCTCTCTCTCTCTCTCTCTCTCTCTCTCTCTCTCTCTCTCTCTCTCTCTCTCTCTCTCTCTCTCTCTCTGAAGGAAGGAAGGAAGGAAGGAAGGAAGGAGATTGCTGTTGGTGGTAGTGGTGGTGAGGATGTGAAAGTTTCAAGATCCGCTCGTGACCCATACTGAACTCTGGGTAGGAGCTGGTCGGGGCAGAAAAAGCCCACAAATAAATGACTGATGGACGATCGAACCTACGACCTCCCAGCCGGAGTACGCGACACTAACCACTTCTTCGCCACGGCGGCAAGTTAATAAGAATCTCGTCATCTTGAAAAATTTGAATGAAATATGTATGCTAAGCATAAAGTTTCTATTACCGACATCCTCCACCAAAAGTAGACCAGTTTAGAACACACACACACACACACACACACACACACACACACACACACACACACACACACACATGCACGTACGCACGCACGCACGCACGCACACACACACACACACACACACACACACACACACACACACACACACACACACACGCACACACACACACACGCGCGCCCGCGCGCGCACGCTCACATTACATAGATGCATCCTCACTTGAAGCAGTGGCACATGTTGGACTATGTTATTGTTCGCCAGAGAGACGGATGCAATGTGTGCATCACACGTTGTACAAGGGAGACTGAATATTGGTATGATCAGCCTGATCACATCCTAGAATTGAGCAATACGTAGGAAGAGATTAACCTCAGAAAAAAAAAGGCTTGAAGAAGCTGAAGGTCGTTTGTGTGTGGTCCAGATGTTGTAAGAGAAGATTCGTGAGTCCTCATGACTAGTGAATCTGTCGGAGACAACGCAGAAGAAAAATAGAGGTACATCAGAGATCCTGTTTACAATGCTGCAGAGATGCCTTGGGCTGTGTACCACAGAAACTCGGGGAAGGTTCGATGGAATAGATGAAAGAAAAATGGCAAGCTTCTCAAGACCCAAAGAGGTCATTATGGCAACAAGACTGGCCAGCATAAAGTAGCAAAACTACCAGGCAGCAAAACAGCACTTACATCAGAAATTCAACCCATTAAGGATCCAATGACGGGAGCAAATGACCAATGATATTCAAGCTGATGCTGATGCTAACGACGTAAAAATGCCCCACGATAACTTTCACGCCGTTTTATTATTTTGGCATTTGGCTCTACTCCCATTTCTTCTTCCGAGCAGCCTACACTGCTGACAAGTAAGACTGACCTACTTGCTCACTGGGCAGAGCATATCAATATACTTCTGAACAGAGAGTCATCCAATCCCAAGAGGCGATTGCAGCTTTGCCACCACAGCTACTGGTGAAGGAATCACTAGCAAACCACCCTCCTATGATGTGATTCAAAAAGTGTTAAAGCAGATCACATTTAGTGTGGCGTCTTATGCTGATTACGTTCTGGTGGATATTTACAAGAGGGGGGGGGGGGGGGGGGGGGGGGGGGCGGAGGGGGGGGAGTTCGTTTGAAAAACCTTTTTTGTATTCCAAATCGTGTGGAAGAATGTCGAGGCACCGCAAGGTTTTAAGGATGCCTTCACTTGTTTTAAATGGTTTTTGTGCGATTTCTTGTTAGAAGGTTATTTCTGCGTTCAATTCTGTGTCAGCAAAGGTCATTGAGCGGTTTAAACACAGTCAAATTACTCAACAAGCATCACATTCAATCTTTAAAGAAAAGAAAAAAAAAGCTGAATTCAAAATTACATTAATGCAAGTGGTAAATGTAAGGTCTCGTAAAAACATATTCTCTTTTAGTGCAGGTCACCTTCACTTTTGTTGTTTTGGTAGCTTTGCTTTTAGTGCAGGTCACCTTCACTTTTGTTGTTTTTTGGTAGCTTTGCTTTGACCTATATGATGCCCTTCACTCGTAGTGCCTCACTGTAGGTGTTCTGTGTTGGCCCCAATTCTCGTCAGGCCTCAGCTGGAGAGCACAGGCAACAGCGGTGCTACTTGCGGTACAGTTTTTATAGAGGAGGGACTAATGACATCCATGACACCTAAATATCTGTAACAACTGAAGGTGGACGGGGTAACCTTTGAGGAGGTCTAATGACATCCATGACACCTAAATATCTGTAACAACTGAAGGTGGACGGGGTAACCTTTGACTTCAGCCCCCTGTGCTTTTCTGAAGGAAACGAGTTTAACAACTTACAGCCAATAAGTCCCGTCAAACTGTTGGTTCTAACAATGCTCTGCAAGGATTTGGTCTCTGCAAATCTGTACAGGGAGAGACAGACAAACAAAGAAAGGGGGTGTGAGGGCGTTGTGCAACTGTGCGCGCGCATTTGTGTACGCACGCGCGCGCGCGCGCGCGCGCGCGTGTGTGTGTGTGTGTGTGTGTGTGTGTATGTGTGTGTGTGTGTTTTAACATGCCAGGGGGTCTCAGAGCTGCGAAGCTGACAGGGCTGGGAAGGCTAGAGCTGACACGTGGTTGTGTATTACCATCGTCATCTGTACATCACTTTTTTGTGGACGAGAACAGAGGTTTTCAGCAGTATTTCGAACCCACAGCATGTGTCTTTGACACCCCAAATGATTTCATTGCAGTTTGACAGTGTCTGATTTGGGGCGAAGCGTGACGGATGTGAGGGAAGACAGACCATGGGATGACACGGGATCAGGCGAAACGCGTTTAGGTGAAAGTTGACCGGGCAACATGGAACGTGGTGCACTGGTGCGAAGACTGGCAGTGCTGGCAGTCAAATGAACCATACGGTGAGGGCTGGCACGACACTTTTTCTGCAATCACCCGGTTGTTTTCAGTACTTGTGTTAAGCTTGCGGTGTGTGTTTAGCCTGCAATCAGGACACGCGCAGCATTTCTTCAGATACGGGGCAGAACAATGGAGCCACGAGGGGTAAGTTTAGATCTTAACGCGCTTAAAGCCCATGCTGAAAGGGAAATAACAACGAGAAACGAAACGCAACGAAGGATCTCAAGCTGGTGTCATACGTGTCGCAATGCCCACCATGACGGTGGTTCAAGTGCGCAAAGACTGGAAGTGATGTATTCAAATATGTCTGGCGACAAAAGTAACAAGAATGACTAAGAGCTCCAGGAGGACAAAGTATTTTTCTTGATGGTGAAAAAAAAAAAAGGAAAAAAAAATTATACTCATGAATGTTTTTAACATTGCGAGGACAAGCTTGGAAAAAAAAAAAAAACACAAGGGATTAAATCAATATGATTAATAAGCTCCGAAAGGAAATGACCACATGTTGAAAGATAAACTGGAAGGCGTGCCAAAAAGCAGTGTGGCTAGACAGATATAGAACAAGGGTCGTAAAATCAGTCTGAAATAATCGTGGTAACATTTTACTATTCCGAGAACACACTCGAAAACACAAGGGTGAAATTGTATTATAATCGAGCTCCGAAAAGAAAAACAGAAACATTTTGGAAATAAAAACTGGTAGGCAAGTCAAAAACAATTTAGGTGGCAAGAAATCGACCATGTGTCGTAAGAGTCATTCTGAAAAATGAAGAGGGCAATCGGAACAACCCTGCGGAGTGCGTGAAATCCCCAAAGTGACAGACACCAACAAACCACTTTCTAAACACTTGAAGACAGTAAAAAGGAAAATGTCTACGAACCCGGACAGTTTAACACACACACGCACACACACATGCGCGCGCGCACACACACACACACACGCACACACACACACACACACACGCGCGCGCGCGCGCGCACACACACACACACACACACACACACACACACACACACACACACACACACACACCAGTGGGAAAGAGCAAGACAACAATGATTTGATGTCAATGAAAAATTTGGTCAGCAAAAAGGTGGGGAGGAAGGGAGGATGTGTTTATATGCATGTTCCCTGAAATTAGACTGTCAAAGACAGACCGGGTGCAACGAATTGACACCAAATGAAATGATTAAAGGGAGTGTTTTTTTCATGCAAGTTCTATTTGTTTTTGTCATTTGCTGTGTGTGTGTGTGTGTGTGTGTGTGTGTGTGTGTGTGTGTGTGTGTGTGTGTGTGTTGTTGTTGTTTGTTTTGCTTTGTATTGTTTTGTTTTGTTCTGATATTAATAGTCTCTGTAAGACTAGATGCATTCACAATATTTAGCCTACCTTTAATCTACCGGTAGAATACACAGATGTTGGTTTGGAACCCCAAAAGAGAAGGGATATACCTCGTGTGCAGATTACTGGGCGTTTAATGAATCGGCGCTTAATAATCAGAAAATTCAGCTGAGCAGGGAGAGTGTGCGATTCACATTCACTGAGGTACTCTAAAAGCGCTGTCGGCTAATAAATCTTCGTGTGGTGCGAGAAGCGTTTCCGTCCATTAGTGACGGCAGTTGCGTACCTCTGGCAGTGTATGTTTGAATAGTTGGTAACAAACAGGAGCAGTAGCATTAATTTGATAGTCTTTCTTTGCAGTCTACCGAGGTGGGCTGGAGGATGTTCTCGTGGTTGACCGTGTAGACAGGCAATCTTGCCTGCGCGCCTGATATACTATCTTCTTGACAAAATCTAGTCGCTACGGAGAAGGCCTGTATTACACTCTTCAAAGACAAAAATCCTTTCAAGTAATAAATACTTGGAAACAATGAAAAATAAAGATTCACAAAGAGCTTTTTCATCAGGTAAGCTCAAAGTACTTTATACACAGAGTCTAAGTTATTGAAAAACGCAATGTGCAATATCCTTTTGTAGAATGAACCCTATCCCCCTCCACCTTCCCCTTTTCACCTTCCGTCCCCGCAAAGACAAACATTGTTCAATGCACACATATATCGTGGCTGCGCACACGTGCTCGCACGCGCGCGTACCCGCGTACACACACGCACGCATGCACGCATACAAACCACGCGCTCGCATATCGACAGACCTTTTTTTTTTTTTCTTGCTGTCTCATCTTATATGCCACACCTCAGTGGCAGTGCACCCACGCCGCTCATTCCGACACCCCGTCCACAGCCACAGCCCGGTCGGTCCCGCTGCAGCCCCGGCACCGGCAATCCACAGGGAGCAGTCAATCTCAAGTCAAGTCAAGAGGCAACCCAGCCGGAGGAGACACTGCACTGCTGCCGAGTCACTTAGCTGGTGTTCAGTGGCGCCTGTTCTGATCCAGCATAGGCAAGACACCACCTACTAAGCCCCTTACTGACGACAATAATTGTTTAGTCAAGGAGCCGGCGTGAGTGAGCTCTCCCTGTGAGGGCGCCTCCACGTCCGTCCAACAACAGCCCCCATGGAATCGTCCTTACCGTTGACCCCGACGGAACCAAACCAAGGCCACAGACATGGAGAGGACATCGAAACTGAGGTCACCATGAGAGCAGGGCATGAAGGGCCACAGAATTTGAGACTTTTTTTATGCTGATCGATGAGAATGAGGATGATGAAGATGATGCTACGGATTTCCACTCCAATCTGAGACTGCATGACAGAGCTGTACTCGACGATTCCTTTCATAATATATCCCGGCGTCAACCAGGCCCACAGATACAGACACCTGCAGTGTTGGTCAGGAAATTTGAGCAACACTCTCAGAAACGCATCCATTAAGTGGATGAAACTCGGCTGTGTGGTCCCAGTCTTCCCAACTGAGCCCGTAGCAAACGCAACCCTGGATACAAGCCGGTCGGGGCAGAAAAAACCCACATGACTTCTGATGGGATTCGAACCCACGACCTCCCAGCCGAGAGTCCGCGACGCTAACGACTTCGCCACGGCGGCTGGTCATCCACAAACTTTAAGTGCTCCTGTGAATTTGTGAAGTCCCGATTTTGTTTTTCTTTTTAAAATGTTAACTGTTGATCAATGAGGACGGTGATGACGAAGATGATGCTATATGCTTCCATTCTGGTCTGAGATTATGTAACAGGGCTGTTCTCTACGCGAACCACTACGCCACGCCGGCTGATGAGTTCCCGATTCTTTATGAAAGGGAGAATGAATCGAATTAATGTTATTTGGCCAACAGTACCGCTAGGGCGCAGTACCTGCCTGCTTGCAAACGGCAATCGACTCTAGTCAGGGAAAGGTTAAACGGACATCGCTTGCTGATCAGAACTTGCCACAGACGAAATGAACCAGTTCTGATAAACTAGCACAGTAACATTTAGATTTATTTCCCTATATAAAACCTTTACGTGGTAGTCTGCGTATGTAGGATCAGAATAGGCATATTTACTTAACATGGCGTAAAAGACTCAGCTGCAATACAAGATACCCTCTGTTTTCTCTTGACCTTCCGTCATTGCTGTTTCTCTGTGGACTGTGTGGTGTAGCTGTGTGTGGCAGAGTCAGAGTGAACGGATTTGAAGGAATGTCACTCAGAGGACACGGAAACATGGACAAAACGGGGAGGGGAGGACTCTAAGGAGCACACTTTCAAGCCAGTGCGACCAGTCGCGTAGAATAGTGGTTAGCTTCGCGTATTGGGAGGTTGTGAGTTCGAGTCCCACCAGAGGCATTTTTTTATGAGATGTCTTGGTCCCGACCAGCTCCTACCCAGCGCTGAGCATGCTCTGCTGGTTCAAATTGAAAGGACTGGATCACACGGTCAAGTTTTGTCCACTTAGTTGATACATTTCCAAAGAATGTTGCTCAAATTCCATGGCCACACTGCATATGTCTCTGTCCCTCAGGCCTAGTACAGGGTCTATTGTGAAAGGAAAACATAGAGTACAGCCCTGTCATGCAGTCTTGGTTCAGACTGGAACTCCGCAGCATCGTCTTCTTTACCTTCATTGATCAACGTGATAATAGTAATAATGATACTGGTAATAACAGTAATAACAATAATAATTATAATAATAATAACAATAATAATAATAATAAGTAACACATTCTATAACCCTGTATGCCCTCCTCTTCTGTGTGATCACTATTGTGATTTTCTCTTCACGTTCATTCCCATGGCGAGTTCCTTGTCACATTATTCAGGCCAAGTCATGGGGATTGTCATAAGACGAATGTGGCGCCACCTTTCGGAGGGGGGTGCTTGAGCCGTGTGCTTTACATTCGCATGCACAAAAAATCGGTTTCAGATACAGGGGAGCCAACCCCGAAAATTCATTGAAAATGGTGGGTAGTTTTCATGTTCTGATTTCAGAAAGCTAGGAATTAGAGTTTAATGTTCTAATTTCAGAAAGCTAGGTATTACAGCCTTGCTTTTAGCTGTCCCATCTGTGCCACTTCAGTACCATGCACCCCACTTCAGTACCATTGCACCCACTTCAGTACCACTGCACCCATGCCGCTCCTTCCAACCCTCGTCGTTTACACCCCACAGCTAGTCTATTCCGCCACAGCCCTGGCACCAGCAATCAAAGAGCGCAGTCAATGACTGTCAAATCCTTGCGAGGCAACCCACCAGAGAAGACACTGCACTGCTGCCTTGTCACTTCAATGGTGTCCAGTGGCGCCTGTTCTGATCTAAACATACGCAGGACACACCTACGAAGCGCCCTACTGGCGGCAATAATGACGTAAGCTCTCCCTCCGGAGGACCCTACCATGTCCGTCCAACGTCAGTCCCCATGAATTTGCCGATACCGGTGACCACGACAAATCAAAGCATGGTCACAGATGTAGAGAGGCAATCGAAATTGAGGTCACTATGAGAGCTGGGCATGAAGGGCACAGAATCCAAGACATTTTTTAATGCTGATCGATGAAGATGGTGAAGAGATACTACTGATTTTCATTCTGGTCTGAGACTGCATGATAGGGCTGCACTCTACGCTTAGTTTCATAAGAGATCCCG
>JADBJO010000099.1:832500-857500 GCA_016801955.1 Conus betulinus | reverse complement strand
TCAGTTGGAAAGAATGGAATCACGCTGTTTTCCCTCAGTGTCATCCACTTCAGGTCACACAGGAACCTTTCAGGGCCGCCACCAAGCATGGGAAACCCAATTTTGCCCTTAAAAAAAAAACAAAAAACAATAAAATGCAATGCATTTGCTAAAGATATAAACAAATTTGTAGTAGGCTTAAAAAAAAAAAGATTTTTCAAAAGGTAGAGTCATTCAGTGTGACAGACGGAAATCATTGGCACGGAATTTCCTGAAGGCGTGGTGGACACAGTGTCTTCTGGAAGAGCTCCTGGCTCCCCACGGGAGAGAGGATGGAGTCGTGACGCCTTCCGAAGGTAGAAACCTACTCACATTCGCCACAGCTACGTAGTTATAACTACCGTGGGTAAAGGCCTTGGTGTTGCCATGCGTGAATTGGATGAGAACAGGCATCACTGAACGCTGACAAAGTGACTCGGCAGCAGCACTGCCTTTCCTCTCGTGGGTTGCCTCGTATTGACGGACATGATATAGACTGCTTCTTACGGACTGCCGGTGATGCAGCAGGATGAATCTGTACGAGGCGGTGTACGGAGAGCTGAATATGGCACTGAATACTACAAGAGTTTATAATTAATCTTTTCCAGTAACCGTTGGTGATTTACAAAGTATTACGACAACCATTCGGAAACCAGATGAGTGAGCAATTATGTTTATAACTCATCGTATGTTGTCTCTTTTCATTGCGAAAGCCTTGTTTTCAAGAGTTGCGAGATGTTAGCATTCAAATCGCACCGTCCAACGATACATCTCTCTATTTAAAAATCCGTCCAAACCTGACAGAGTTTTTATCCATGTTGCCAAGGCGGCCGTAAAGAAGAAACATTGTTTGTATCGTTTGCATACAGGCCTCTCCTTTTACACCCATTCTTATCTTTTAAAAGGTGAAGAAGCTCTGTGATGCATTCCTTGTCATGTACCACTCACAGTGAAACATATTCTTACAGGGTGTTGGGACTTGCATGATGTGAGACATAAACACTGTACAGCAGACTCCATGAATACCTTGTTCAGAGATGTCCCACCTGATTGCTTTTTGAGTCTCTGAGGGATATTAACATTTTCCATCTGATCCAAGATTTTACGGGAGAAAGATCTTTAATAACATTTCTGGGTTGTTTTTTTTTTTTGAAGGTGAGTTTTAAAGAGTTGTGTGAATTTTTTTTTTTTAATGACTTGAGTCAGCTTCAACGCGGTGACAGCCCTGATATGGCCCTTTGCGGTCGGCTGGGCTATAAGCAACATTACCATTACCATTACTCTCTCTCTCTTTTTTTGTCTGTATGTTTGTTTGTCTGTTTGTTCGAAGAGCATTTGGCAGGTAGAGACGAGGAGATTAGGCAAAGGCGCCTCTTTGGGTACCATGATTTGTGGGGAGGAAGTAGAGGTGGGAAGAGGAGCCCATCGTCAAATGTCAAAGTCCGTGTCTGTGCCAGTGGAACTGACGATCGTGTCTTGGAACCGTTTGCGGTGTCGGAGTTTTTTTCAGTTGATAACCCTCTCTGTCCACCCAGCAGTAAACGGGTACCCGAGCCAAATCAGGGAAGGTTAAACGGGATAGTAGAAGAGCGGTAGGTTCGCCTTCCATCACGTCATGCCCCAGATATAGTGAATCGCCAAAAGTTTACTGTCCCTATGGCATAGTGAATCACCAACAGTTTACTGTCCCTATGGCATGGTGAATCGCAACAGTTTACTGTCCCTATGGCATGGTGAATCGCCAACAGTTTACTGTCCCTATGGCATAGTGTGAATCGCCAACAGTTTACTGTCCCTATGGCACAATGAATCACCAAGAGTTTACTGTCCCTATGGCACGGTGAATCGCCAAGAGTTTACTGTCCCTGTGGCACGGTGAATCGCCAACAGTTTACTGTCCCTGTGGCACGGTGAATCGCCAACAGTTTACTGTCCCTATGGCACGGTGAATCGCCAACAGTTTACTGTCCCTATGGCACGGTGAATCACCAACAGTTTACTGTCCCTATGGCACGGTGAATCACCAACAGTTTACTGTCCCTATGGCACGGTGAATCACCAACAGTTTACTGTCCCTATGGCACGGTGAATCACCAACAGTTTACTGTCCCTATGGCACGGTGAATCACCAACAGTTTACTGTCCCTATGGCATAGTGAATCACCAACAGTTTACTGTCCCTATGGCATAGTGAATCACCAACAGTTTACTGTCCCTATTGCATAGTGAATCACCAACAGTTTACTGTCCCTTTGGCCAATAAGCCACGGGAACTTTAACCTTTATAGGGTAGGGAACCCACCTCAAATTGCGGAAGGCAACATGGACGTCATGAATACGAGAAATGTTTAAAAAACGTTCAGACTTTACCAGTTTTGACTAGCTAGCTGATGTAGCAGACAGGTTCGGTGACATCAGTGTGCTGTATCCTGCTTTTTTTTTTTAAACAGGCAGAAACCACTGGTAGTAGGTTCTGCAATATGCAAAGAATAATGTTTTGTTAAATCCTGGAGATTACTTAAAAACCGCAAAACATATCAAAATCATGTGTGAAAAGTCATGACTGTGAGTCATTTAACAACACCCAAGGAGTGAGCTACGCCGAAGGTTAAGATAGCATTCATGGGAACAAATAAGCCAAAAGTAGACAAAACCCGTCCTACAACCGGTGCCAGCTGAAAAAAGGCAAAGATGATACAGTATGATACTCTGTTTGGTGTAAATATTAAACGTATGGGTGGAGTGGATTTTACCTACGTCGGTATATATGGGCCAGCTAATGCTCATTTTTATTGATCAAGACGATTTTTGCCTATAACTTTCAAAGCACAACTGCTCATTAAGGGTCCATCTCTACTGCAAGCAGCTCATCACCTGATGAACGTTTTATTTTCATCCCAGTTATGCCCTGAACATAAGTTTCAAGTTGTAGCAACAAGAAAAAAAGGCCTGTGGGCATACACTTACAAACACAATGTTGGGTAAAATCACCTCATCATCATCACTACATATACAGCATTTGCTATCGTCTGCTAGCTTCATTTTAAGTAGTAATACGCTTAAAGGTACATGCTAGTCATTACTTACTTACCGTTGGAGTTGTAATCGAACTTCCTTTATAACAACACGAGGAGGTGTCAATATGGTTTCATTGATTTCAACATTCAGTTTTCTTTGATAGAAACTGACATCACAGGATTGTATATCTTTCAATCCTTTGATTTTGTAATACACAATCTGTACAATATTCCTAAACTTGGTGCAGTAATTGCAGATTTCATTTTGTCCTGAATATTCCAGATCTAGCATTTCCATTTTGCTGACAAACCTTTCTTTCCATTATGTTGGAGGGGTTCTAAATTGTTATATGTGTGGCTAAAGGAAATTGATGAGTGCAAGAAGAGCCAACGCTTTGCCAGACCAGATGTTTGGTCACTTCTAAATGGTATTATTGTTTACTCCTCAAACATCATGTTTTCATCTTCTGACACAAAAACAAATTTAATTTGGATGGTATGTGGCATATGAATACATAATACTGACTTACAGATAAAGCTTAAGCAATAAAACCACACTTCAACACAGTTACTATCGCCTGCAGAACTGTGCTTGCATTTCCATCACCCGGCAACATTTTTGTTTGTTGTAGACTAGCAATTTAACCCTTCTTTCTCATCAAATTATAACAGAAACCATCAAAATGGGGCCAATTCCACATGAAATATCATGATATCTCCACGCTGTGGGCTGAAATGTTGTGGGATCAGCAAACAAAAGCAGTTCACACAAGGACATCTCAAAGAGTAATAACGTTATCAATCACTATGCATTCTTTCCCATTTCACCAAATAGCCCTAGATCTTTAATTCTGTGTATGTACATCATTATTGCTCTGGTAGCTTTGGACTGACACATGAAAATGCCCCCAAATCAAGGGGGGGTACCTAAGTGTAAGGCCATGAAATTACATTTCTAGATTTTTTTTTTTTAGCTCCACATGGATGCACAGAAATGATTAATAAACATTGCAGAACAACCATGCCAAATTTCATGGCAATTAGTGCATTAGTTTAAAAGTTAAATCATTTTCAGTCTGTTGGCTCTATCGAAGATGCAAATTTCAGTAATTAAAGGTGTTAAGTACCAGAAAAGGTAAAAGAATGGTATTTTCGAGTTAAAGAGATATGCTGTTGTAGTATCTTGCAGCTATGTCAAATAATATGTCTGTCCAGCATGTGTGCAACAGCAATGTGCTGTATTGTCTAAAACTGCCCTGCATCATACTGCAACCCCTCCTCACTTTCAAGCTGTGCAAGCATCTGGAGACTGCAAGTGACGGGCATGCCTTGCTTCTTTGACTAGAGTTGTCTGAAACTTTCTCTGATCAAGGCTCCTTCCTGCTGCAAGTGGCAGAGCAAAAGAGTTGTCAAGACCAAGGCAGGCAGCAAAATGAGTCAACTGGCACTGAACACAGAACACAGTCTGCACAGCACTTAGCAGGCATGGTCTCCCAGTGTACACATTTTTTGGGCAGTACACCCAAATGAGGTTGTTCAGACTCTCATTTGCAATCTGTGTGTACCCCCTATCAACATTCTTTCCAGCTGAGTCTCATCTGACATCGTGTGGTAGAAAGGACTGATGTGCTGGGCAACCTCATGGGACAACCAGGTAGAAATGGTCCGAGGCCCATGCTCTGGGGTGTCTAGGCCCAACGCATCTGCCTTGCTGAAGATGCACCGACTGTCAGCTCCCTAAGGACAATTGGTATGATGAGAATCATCCTTTGTTGATATGGAATGGAAGTAGGTGGCCCAAATAGCATCTTTCATAGCTATTGGGTTTCCAATGTTCTGTCAAATGGCTTGGCCATAGTACTTCTGAAGTTTGCTGGCTTTGGCATTGGTCAGGCATCCTGGACCTTTCCCACCAAGCTTATGATCAACAATTGCCTTGCTCAGGCTATGCCCATTCTCTTGACAGCATGGTTAACACAGTCCAGCTTTACAACAGGGCAGCCAGGTCAACAAGGTTGCAGTTGCTCCAGTGCAGCAAGTAGATGAAAACTGACCATTAAATGATTAAAAAACGGTTGAACTATGTGGTTAAGCCTTCCCAATTGAGCCCATAGTTCAGCTCAGGGTGAGGGCCTGTTGAGGCCAAAAATCTCACAAATAAATGGGTTTGATGGGAGAAGTACCCACGACCTTCCAGCTGAATCTGCTACACTAACCTGTGCACCTTGGCAGCTGGTAAACACACACGCATGCACGCACACACGCACGCACATGCACACACACACACACACACGCACGCACACACACACACACACACACACACACACACACACACACATAACACACTTAGCCCCCCCTCCATTTCATACTCTTCCCCCTCAAGAAAAACAGAAAAGGAAAAGTCATGTTATAAAGTTTGCCCAATGCATTAAAACGGGTGGCATGGAAGGCCAGCAGAACTGCATGAACAACTCATAATGCCATTACCACACTTTAATCCATGCAATATCAATACACAACTCCAAAGTCATTTAAGCTGAGACTGTAGAGGGCGAAGACTGAATGGTAGTGAATTGCTTTGAGTTACAGACTTAGAGGACTGTATGATGATGTGTGACCTTTAAATCATTCACAAGAATCTTCCAAAGTTTGATGGATTTCTTTCCGTTTTCTTTAGTTATCCATAGAATGTAGAGCATATGAACAGCAGAGAGAAGGAAAGATATGAGAGAGAAATCTTGCATAAGAACCTCAAAACAAGAAACAAACAAGTGACACTTGTCATTTGACCTTCGGCGGACCTACATAAGATAAGCACCAGTATGAAGATGGGATTTCCAAAATTGTGATTCGCAGCATAGGCCTATGTCTGTCAATGGATCTCTGATTTTTTTCCTTTGTTTCATTTCACATGGTTACAGGATGTTGCAAGTTTCATCAATAACAGTCACATACTTTTATGCACAAATACACACCACAAAAAACAATAAACCATATTTGTTCACACGTTTCTTTATGTTCATTTTGATAAAACAATTGATGATATAAAATATCTGTATATGCATATATATATGTGTGTGTATATATACACAAATCAATTAAGCAATCAAACAATGTTCTCAAAGAGGAAATTGATACATATATATATAAGTACACACTGAAGTGTCCTCAAAACAAGCATTACAGTGTACTTGACACAACACAGAATGTCTACATGTATTTAATTTTGCTTTTTTTTTGTCCAAAATCTTGGGCTCAACAGTTACTGTTGAAACACAACAATAATCACAACCGATATGTTGTAGTTTGTAAAGAACAATGTATATCTGTTGCCTGAATGTCATCAGGTGTGCATCCAGTTTCTGAACAGTCACTCCAATCAATGAATGAAAAAATATGGTCAAGTAAATTAAAGAAGAAAAATCATGCTTTCATCCATACATACACATTCTTTGGAGGTAAAAAGGCTCTTTTGATCACAACTGCCTTTCATATAAAAATGCAAAAACAGGAAAAGACAGACAGATATTAGTTCCTTAAGAAAGACACACAGATATATAAATTAATTCATTAGTTGTAGAATTAGATTTATCACATATACCCCATCAGGGAAGAAGTAGACAGGCACCTCATATTTGGCACTTTTTTTTTTGTTAGCATTATCACAAATACATTTGTACGACTTCTAATATTCATAACAGCGTGTCAATTGATAATCAACAATCAACAATCTCTGTCCTTAGCATTGCAACAAAATGGTCCACAACCAAACACTCTCAATTCCATTGCATGGAACAATAGTCTGATCAACAGCATTAGTTCAGTGCCTTGTAAAACAGTTTACTTAACAGTTTTGGTCCCTACATTTCGAAAGGTTATAATCATGAATGTTGGGAGTCTTAAAGTGCACAATGGATTAATTAAGTCTTGATGTGCTACATTGTGTAATGGTTCACTCAAAAGTGTGGTATATTGCAATATGACTTACACACTCTTGGTCTACTACACATTGCATAATGGTTTCATCAACAGCCTGCACAGCCTGGCCATGAACTCAACTGTCTTGGCCCACTGTATAGCTTAACAATTGACTCAGCATGTTTGTTCCATTCCACTGCATCAGATTTAATCAACAGTATGGTCATTCCTCTGTAGACTGGTCCCAACTAAGTCTTGGTCCTCTATGCTGAATCATACTTAAATCAACAGCCTTGGTCCAATGAAATTCAGAAAACTCTCATCAAATTAACCAGGCAATTTCAATTTACGTAGCATCTTCTCTTCACTTTGGTGTTGATTTTAAAATGTGAACTCTTGTAGTCCATATACTTTTTCAAATCTTTGGGTAAAACAGAATTTCTTTTGCACAAAAGATGCATAAAACAAGACATGCTGTAGAAAATTTATGTGGCAAAATCCAGCAAATTTTTCCTATTTAATATGAGCACAATGTACTTGCGTACTTGAGACATATCCATACCTATACCCTCAAACACACACACACACACACACACACACACACACACACACACACCATTCCTACACATTAAGAGTAAAAATAGGAACACTATCACAATAAGTACCAGAGAATTATTCAGTTGCAATTACTTAGGCAATAATTTGTGTCATGGCTACCACTGTTTTACTTATAGTTACAAGCAAATGAAAATTGTTCCTGTTGCAATTAGTTTGGCAATAATTTGTGTCATAGTTAATGTTTTACTTGCACACACACACACACACACACACACACACACACACACACACACACACACACACACACACACACACACACACACACACACACACACACACACACACACACGCGCAACCCTCAAATGTATGTACCTGTGCAATGTACAACTCAAGTATTGAAAAATAATATTAACATTACTTAATGGCAAACACTGACAGTACTGCTATTTACCTTCCTTTGATTTTCCTGGATGCAATGCAACTTTTTTAATGTGGAAAAAAAGTAAAAGAAAAAAAAAAACTGTAAAAAAATAAAGAACATTTGATGCATAGCAAAGATATACTGATCAACAGATGATAATTTAACCCCTCTCATTCTGTTACAAATGGCCAATGTTGATCATCTCTCCCCCACACCACCCCTGCTGTGGTAACATTTTGACCAAAAGGAGCCATTTCATCATTCACTCTTGCTCTCTTTGATAAGAACATATGTGTGGCAAATGTTAAGAGAATATGACATGATAAATGCTTTATCATGATGAATTATCGAAAAAGAGCAACATCCGTGAATATGGCTTCAAGAATGACAGCTCCTCCAACGAAGTAGAGAAACCATGTTTTCCCCTTTGGAAGATCTCCTCGGCGAACAAACATTATCTGCAAACATACAGAGCACAAACAAAAGCAGATGTTAACAAACACACACACACACACACCTGCTCTAGAAAGTAACCAGTGCAGTTAAGAGCTGCCTCTCCAACCGTCTTCAGACTGCATCAGTGAAACTGTGGAAAACTCCATATTAATATGTCAGGGTATTTTCCTTTTATTTCAAACTGATTACAGAGATAATTATTCACATATGCTGAACAGAAAAGATACATTTCTCTCAAACGCTCATTAGATGTAAATGCAAACTAGCTGCCTGCCAACTACTACAACAAGAATGATAGATAAGGTAAGGTAATGTTGTTTATAGCCCAGCCGACCGCAAAGGGCCATATCAGGGCTGTCACCATGTTGAAGTCAACTCACAAGTCATCCATTCACACACTCTTTAGAATACATCTATTAAAAACCCCATTGAAATTCTGTTAAAAATCTTTCCACTATAAAATCTCAGATCCGATGAAAAATGTTAATCTCTTCCAAGAATTCAAAGATCGCATCAGGTGGAATATCTCTGAACAAGGATTCTATGGAATCTGCCACAAAATATTTGTGTTTCACATCATGTAAGTCCCAACATTCTAATGAATATGTTTCATTGTGAGTGGTACATGACATGGAATGCACCACGGAGCTTTCTTCACTCTTTAAAAGGTACGGAAGCAATCAATTACATTCCAATGCTGAAGATGTCCCTGGTCTCTCTGATCACAATGCTGTAGCCTACATGCAGTTCCAACCATCATATGCAAGTCCAATATGTTGTCTTGTAAACAAGCGAATCCACCACTCCAAGCAGAAGGGACATCCTCGAATAAACACAGCTATGACATAAGTGCCTGAACTATGTGAATACTTCACCAGAACCATTAACAAGGCCCTGGAGAACTGCCCAACAGACAGCACTTCATCACGATGGAACCACATCAGTGATGCCACCAGCCGCCGTGGCAAAGTGGTTAGCGTCGCGGACTCCTGGCTGGGAGGTCATGGGTTCGAATCCCATCAGAGTCATGTGGGTTTTTCTGCTCTGACCGGCTCCTACCCAGAGTTGAGTTTGCTGCTGCGGACTCAGCTGGGAAGACTGGGACCACACAGTCGAGTTTCATCCACTTAATGGATGCGTTTCTGAGAGTGTTGCTCAAATTTCCTGACCAACACTGCAGGTGCCTGTATCTCTCGGGCCTGGTTGACGCCAGGATATGTTATGAAAGAAGTGTAGAGTACAGCCCTGTCATGTAGTCTCAGACCGAAATGAAAATCCATAGCATCATCTTAATCATCCTCATTCTCATCGATCAGCATAAAAAAAAACTGTCTCAAAAAAAAAAAAAAAAATTCTGTGGCCCTTCATGCCCTGCTCTCATGGTGATGTCAATTTCGACGTCCTCTCCACGTCTGTGGCCTTGGTTTGGTTTCATCGGGGTCACACGGTATCGGCAAGTCCATGGGGGCTGTCGTTGGATGGACGTGGTGGCCCCTCCGGAGGAACAGCTCACTCACGCCGGCTCCGCGACTAAGCAATTATTGTCGTCAGTAGGGGGCTTAGTAGGTGGTGTCCTGCATATGTTGAATCAGAACAGGCGCCAGTGAACACACCGAGTGACTTGGCAGCAGTGCAGTGTCTCCTGCAGTGGGTTGCCTCTATTTGACATTGACTGCTCCCTGTGGATTGCCGGTGCCGGGCTGCAGCAGCAGGGCCGACCAGGCTGTGGCTGTGGGCGGGGTATCAGAATGAGCTGCGTGGGTGCACACTGCCTCTGAGGTGGCGCAGAGGATGGGACAGCAAAAAAAAAAAAAAAAACCCCAAAAATATCAGTGATGCCACCTACCAATCCACCTCAGACACCTATTGGAAGAGAGTGAGAAAGAATGAAGACTGATTTCAAACCAAAATGCTCCCAGCAAGAATCATGGAAATGGAGCCTGCCATTGCAGCTAAGAAAACCGAACTCCTCAATCACAAGAGAGAGCCCTTAAAGAAGATGTTGGCAGAATTCCATAAAGCTTGCAACAACACACAAAGCAAACCACCCGTAAATGTACCAACAATTACTGGCTGAACCTGTGCAAGGGCATCTAGATCTCTGCTGACCGTAGCAACATCTGCATTATGTATGAAGGCATGTAGAGAAAGGATTCCTCCTAAATGCCATCACCCATCGCTCCTCTGAAATCTATGTCAAGGGGAGGTCATCACTGACCACAGCAAAAACAGATGGAGAGATGGGCGGAGCAGCACTACCAGAAGCTGTACTGAGGGAGAACTCAGTCACCCCACACAGCCACTGAGAACACCACCTCCCTGCCTGTCATGGAGGAGCTCAACACCTCACCAATCATTGAGGAACTCAGCGAGGCCATCGACTTACTAGCCTATGGTAAAGTTCCTGGTAGTGACGGCATTTCGGCAGAAGTCATCAAAGCCGGCAAGGAAAGTACTCTTCTCAGTCACATCCATGAGCTTCTGCTGCAGTGTGGGGAGGAATGGACCGCACCCCAGGACATGTGCGATGCAAACATCATCATGCTATACAAAAGCAAGAACTATCAAGGAATATCCCTCCTCAGCGTTATTGGCAAAGCCTTCACCTGTGTATTGTTCTCAACAGGCTGCAGGCTGCATCTACTCGCCAAACGAGCACACCCAGAGGCACTGTGCAGCTTCAGAGCTGCAAGGTCAATGGTTGACATGATATTCTCCCTGAGGCAGCTACAACAGAAGTGTCTCGAGCAGAGAAGACCCTTGTACATCGCCTCCATTGATCTGACCAAGACATTCGGCTTGGTCAGTAGGTCAGGCCTCTTCACCTACTGCACTGGATTGGATGGATGTCCCCCCAAGCTCCTGAAAAGATGATCATGTCCTTCCATGACAACATGAATGGTACTGTCCAGTATGACGATTGATCTTTGGACCCCCTTCCTTATCAAGAGCAGTGTCAAACAAGGATGTGTGCTCACTCCAACACTCTTTGGCATCTTCTTCTCCCTGCTGCTGAGCTATGCCTTCCGACGGTCTGAAGATGACATCTTCCTCCACACTAGGAGTGACGGAAACCACTTCAACCTGGCATGTCTCCAAGCAAAGGCGAAGGTGTGGAAAAGTCCTTATCAGGGAGATGCTCTTTGCAAAGGAGGACGATGAAGAAGCGCTACAACTCACCACCTGCTTAACTGATCCCTGCACTCATTTGGCCTCATAATCAGCTTGAAGAAAACAACCATCATGGGCCAAGAGGTCAGCAACACTTCCCAGATTTCCATCGCGATTCCACCCTCGGAGTGGTCAGTGACTTCACTTACCTGGACTCCACCTTCTCTAGCAACCTCTCTCTGGACACCGAGCTGAATGCGTGGATTGACAAGGCAGCAACTGCGATGCCTGTCTAGTGAAGAGAGTCTAGGACAACACCATACTAACATCAAACACCAAGATGAATGTGTACCAAGCCTGTGTGCTGAGAGCACTCTTCTTCACGGAAGCAAAGCATGGATCCTGTATTCTCGACAAGAATGCAGACTGAACGCCCTTCCACCTTCGCTACCTCAGAAGACTCCTGGGCATCACTTGGCAGGACCATATTACCAACAAGGACATCCTGGCCCAGGTAGGGTTGCCTATTACGTTTGCCATGCTGACACAGAGACGCCTACACTGGCTTGGCCATGTCAGCTGCATGGACGACGGTTGCATCCCCAAGGACATGCTGTATGGCGAGCTGACTACAGGCTCCAGACCCACAGGACAGCCTGCCCTACACTACAACAATGCAAGCAAGCACGATCTGAGGGCAGGCAGCTTTGACCCAGAAGACATGGAGACTGCAGCTTCAGACCAAGTCAGCTGATGATCCACCATTAAGGCGGCATCAAACAAGCAGAGCAGAGCAGAGGAGAGAGGCCCAGTGGAAAGAACAGATGCGCCACAGATGGCAAAGAACTGCGTTGGCACCAACAGACATTCATGACCGAGACTTCACCTGCAGCAACTACAACAGAATCTGCTGCTCAGGGATCAGGCTCTTCAGCCACAGTAGGTGCTGCAACTCCACAACTGACTAATCCATGGCATAACACCATTGTCTCTCGAGACAGACAGATGCCATCATATACAAACAAAGCTTACTTATATTGCTCTCTGTTCTTCAGCCTATGCACTATCTAACTATACTCCGAACTCATGAGGTACACAGGAAATGTGTATGACACTATAGTCAAGCAACATAATTTTTTGTTGCTTGTTGTTTTTATACAGAAACATCTGAATCTGTTTGAAAGGTAAATTGCAGGTGAATCTCATTCAGGAGGAGGGACAGGTTAAACATACAAGCACTTAAAGAGGCAGCAGTAATGGTCTTCATTAAAAAAAAAAATCTAAATGTCAAGTCAAATATCAACTCTATATAGCAGAAGTTTCTTGTTTACAACAGCCATCTACATTGCCTGTTCTTTCCACTTGAATCCTTGTTTCTTTATATAAGGCTAACATTAGTGACAGTGATTATGTAACATGACTTTCTTGTTTACTACTGTTACATGCCAAGCATCAATTTCTATTCCCCCCCCCCCCCCCCCCCCAAAGTCTTTTTGAAAACATTAAGTATCAATGGTTAATACAGTGACTCTCATTTCTTTTTTTGTTGCTTTCTTTTCATTCCATAAAGACTGGACTGAATCTCCCATCACTTTACAACCTTATAAATACTGCATGACAATTACACTTTCAGTTTCATCTCAACAATCACAATTTGTTCTCTGTTCATTCTACTAAAGTACTCACCATAATGATCTCAAGAATAGCAAAGCCAACCAGGTTCACTCCCAGCATGAAGTACATGAAGCCATTCTTATCCACGTCAGTACCTCGGTAGATACTCAGTGAAAACTGTGATCTGTGCATTGAGAAAAGAAATGAACAAAAGCAAAATAAGTAGGTGCTGCTGATCAAAGAGTCAATTCGATCTGATTTTTATGTTGTTTATACCCCAGCCAACCACAAGGGGCTATATCTGGGTCATACCTTGACAAGTAAATTACTTACATAGTTGTTAGAAAAAAAAAGATTAATACAAAAATAAAGAAAAAGAAATAAGAAATAGACAGATATATACAATAACAACAAAAAAAAAAAAACATAATTGGTTAAACATGCAAAAACTGCACAGAAATTTTTCGTCCCTAAACTCTTAGATCAGAATGAAAAATACTCATTTCTTGCAGAAACTAAAAACTGATTCTGGTGGAACACCTGTCAACCAGGCTTTCATGGATTTGGCTTTAAAGTGTTTCTGTCTGACATCATGGTAAGTTCTAACACTCTAGGAGGGCATGTCTTATGGTAAGTGGTACATCAAATGAAATGGGCATGATACAAATGTCTCACCTTTCAAAAGGTAAGAGCGCGTGTTAAATGAGTGGCCTGTGTCTAATTGACACAAAACTGTTTTCTTTTTGTGACCACTAGTGGAAGATGGTTAAATATCCTAGAGGTTTGAAGGGGTTTGGAAGAGTTTCTTATTTGTCTGTGTTTCAATCCTCTTACTAGAGACTTTGACATAAGTCTGAAATTTGAACTTCAGATCAGTGTGAGAGATAGGGAATCTGCACAATTGGTTATTTATGGCATTCTTAGAAAGTTAATCAGCCACCTCACTGGCTCGAATGCCGACTTAAATGGAAACCCAAGCAAAAACTATACTGTAATCATTTTCGTTGTCCTGAGTGTTGTTTATCTTGCCTGAAAAAGACCTAAGAGAGGTCAAAACACATCATATTTTGTCTCGTGATTTGTTTGTCCATGTTGTTACGCAGGATAATTTCAAATACTTTTCTAAGATTATACTGTAACCATAAGATTTCATACAAGTGCACAGTTCTTTTTTCGATCAGGAGGGGTTTTTTTTTTCAAACAGGGGGTAAACCAGCTATGGCCTCCAGGCAAAAAGAGGGACAGACATAGGTACAGAGAGGATGCGAGTCTTTATGCTTAAATTTAGAGGCCATCTCAACTGCTAGAGCCTAGAGCCAATGCTGTGAGCTCAGCAGTGTACAATCAAATGCTCACACACACACACACACACACACACACACACACATGGCACACGCACGCATGTGCGCACAGACAGACATCACACATGCGCACACACACACACACACACACACACACACACACCGATGTAAGCCCATATACACAGACAGACATACTTACACACTTATATGCATGCGCATGAGTGCATGCAGGAGCATGCTCAAACAAGCCCACAGATCACACATGATTACATGTGCACATGCTCACACATATACATGCACATGCATACACACATATGTGCACACAACAATGCATGTGCTTACATGCAAACATGCACATACAATTACAACACTGGCACAGGCAATGTTAGGTATATATCCAAGGTCTGACCACTGCGCTGGGCTAATGCACAGGTGAGACATCTGCTAAGTCCTATCCATGAGACCATCATTTTATCTTGGTCATTAAGTTACTTATCCATGGGCTGTAAATTCTGCACACTAAGGTTTTGTAGCTTAGCTGATGTGGTACAGCATATGTGGACAAGTCTGCAGGCTGTGACACTTCCTTCATGAAACTAAAACTGAAACGTAGCAGCGGAGATGGAGCTGTCTTGGGCAATGTGATAGTAAGTAAATATCTGAATGCTCTGAAATACATCCCCTCAGTTTATTTTCATTTCAAAAAAGCTCAAGGAAAAGAAACTGAATAATCTTAGATTAAATTCTCATCAGCTAACAATTTCATCCTGGAAAATCTACCAGTAAATCTGACAGAGTTGTGTGGTAGAAGAAAAAAATGGTATATTTTTTATATTCTTTTCATTGAAAAAAAAAATGGGGAAAAGAAAAAGTTAACACGAAAATGACAAAATGCAAAGGATGTTAAAGGAGCAAAGCATTTCTTTTTGAGAACTCAGAATGTGTGTGTGTGTGTGTGTGTGTGTGTGTGTGTGTGTGTGTGTTCTCCCTTGTCGCTGGACTTTAAACCTGTTACAAAATTTACCATACCATTTTAACTCCATTTGATAACAGATTTTCATTTTTAACTGTTTGAGTTGCGATGGGTGAAAAGACACTTCGATGGGGCTGATTACCTGTGAGAATTTCTGCTGCAAAATACCCTGCAGGATATGCAGTGTTTTGTGTTTGTCATTCATTCCCACACCAGCAAAACTGTGTTCAGAAAAAGAAGCTACTAATTAATGGAAACAATTCATTAAGAACTGAAACTACAAAAAGCAAGACAGTCTATCATTATGCAGCTTCTCTGCTATCACAGACACAAAGAAAGAAATTGAATTTGCATCAAACAACTTATTTGCCAAATATTCTTATATGCTTTTGAAATACTTTTAATGAAAAAGTTTTTCTTAATCATTGTAAAATAAATAACTCCTCTCTATTTTTCTCACAGAATTAAACAAAGAAAAAAAAAAAAAAAACAGGCGTTCAGGGTGGAACAGTCAAAAATGTCCTTTTTCTGCATTTTTGTTCTGTGTTTTGTGTTTAAATAACTATCAATTTAAATCAATACACATGCACTTTTTTGATTGTTGAAATAGTCTTTGTCAAACATGATCCTTCAGTAATATCTAACAAAGATCTGTCAACAAAAAACCGTCAACAACTATGCTGAAACATTAAAAAGTGTGTGGTAGATGTCATGTCCACTGCAACTGTAAGTTGGAGTGCATATTCTTTTAGCAGTTCTTTTTTGTATCATTTATCTTCAGCCAAAATTTTTTGTTATAAATAGCTGAAAATGTTCAAAAGAATTAACCTTACAACAAACCAGATTTTTAAAACAATATTTCTGTGACTACCAACTTTATTTCTGAAAGCATCAAACAAAATTTTGAAACACTATTACTTTCTTTTTTAAGATTACATGCGCATGTGCACACACACACACACACACACACACACACACACACACACACACACACACACACACACACACACACTATACCAAGTTTTGTAAAGAAATCTATCAGCTGATGTAGTTTGCTGTGATTTTGTTGTTTTTGTACTGACTGTATTTTTAACAATCACTGCATTTGTGTACCCCTTGCCAAAAAGCAATTACATATATAATTATATGTAAACTGTATGTAAGTATATGCAAAAGGAAACAACATCCTTAATCACAAAGCCGACAGATCTTCTAAGAACCACAACTGAAGTTTTAAACATGTATTAGTCCATTTGTATAGTCTGTATGGCTTTCTGAGCCATCATCATTGATTCAGCAATGCTTGGCCACAAAACTGTCCACAACTGTATTGAATTGAAAGTCACCTATCACTGTCACTAAGTGTTGCACTCACTGCAAGCCAAAACATATATTGTTTTCTTTATTTTGAAGAGACAAATTATAAAGGCAAATCGAAGCAGATTCACAATGATTACAACTTCTGCAAACACTGTTGTCCTCAAACAGTATGTCTTAACACTAAAAGCTTCCAAAATGGGTAAACTTCTGCACACAATGCTATCCTTAAGCAGCGCATCTTAACACTCAAAGCTTCGTAAATACCCTAAATGCAAATGAAAATTTGGGTCAATTGAGAAGGGTGGAAAAGAGCAATCAGTAAGTGGCGAATGAGCGGAAAAGGATGGAATGGTAGTTTAAAAGTTTGATTAGTGGTAAGAAGAAATTCATTTATGTTACTGTTAGCACCTTTTCTCACACCCCTCTGACGTACACACAGTCTCAAAACTACGGCACCCTGTACCACAGTATACTCACAATGACCATGATGACTACCAAGCCAACAAACAGCATCTGACACATTCTCTGAAAACAAAAACAAAACAGAACAACTGGAATACACTTTTCATGGCTAGCATAGTTTGTAGATGTCTCATCCAATGTCTTGCCTCTTTAGCAGATGCCACAGATTTGCTTCCAATTTCCTCCCTTCTATGGCCGACAATAAGGTTCCCACATGGATCCTAGTAACATGAGACGGGAGGGAAGGGCAGGACTACAAGTTATAGTTATGGTAGGTATTCCTGGCTAAACATGAAGTACAACGCAAACTGCCCATTTTTGCATTATTTCTTGTAAAACATTAAACTTTTGCATGCAGAATGTAAAGGCACAGAAGGTTTATTTTCCTAATGATTGTAGGGCGAGATATATAAAAAGGCATGACTATGGTAGCTGCAATTAAAGAGATTCCTTTAAACCATCAGTTCTGATCATGCAGAAGTCCCTAATATTGAGGTTAATGAGGCAATTTTCTGAACACTAGTACTGTGCCTCCAGAAAATGTTGGAGAGGCACAAAGGGATAAATGCTGCCACGGTGGTGACTATGCTAAGCCTGTGAGTTCTTGGGTTCTGGGTTCCAGTACTGCTCTAAGCTTGAGAGCATGAACTGCAGAAAAGCTATGTCATGACAGTGTCTGCTGAAATGTCCTTGTGGTGGAAAAAGTAAAAACACTGAGAGTAGCATCTTGGATGGTATTGCTCCCAGTAATACTGCAGACCCTTAAGGGCCATAGCCTCTGGGTCCTTTGTCTTCCTGATGCAGGATCTAAGAGAAAGAACTAGTGCAGAGGGAAGGAGTGCCCAGTAGCTGATTCTTGGCCAGGAGTCTGATTTCTAAAAAAAAAAAAAAAAAAAAAAATCAGAGATACGGGACCATCTCTATGAAAAGCATGTCTCAGAGATTGCTGCTAAATGTCCTGGCTGAATGAAAGAGAGGAGAGAGGCTCAAAAGGTAGTTTCTGTAGGTATACTAGGACTAGAAAGAAGTTCAGGAGTCAACATTGGGTGGATTCCATACATCTCTCAGCAGAAAAACCCCTCCAGGAAAGCCACAGACTCTGATATGTGATGGGCCGCAAAACAGTAAAACCAAAAAGACCGTCCATGATATGGTCAAATGGGCAAGAAAGCTGTGCAGCTGAATGTTCCAAAGGCAGGCTGATCAGAATTTTCAGTGCACCAACATTTCTAGTTATGCTAAAGACAGTTGTATATGGAGCCCATTCCTGTCCTGCACAAAAACAGGGACTGGAGTCCGCTGAAGTACCCTGACGGGCTAGGACGTCTTCCACAGATTGATATCAACTTGCATTGGTGTCTGTTCCTTGTGCCAGTACAGAGAGAGACCAAAGAAGCCAAGCATGCTGGCTGAGGACCTGTGTGGACATTACCCACAATGCTGTGAACCCCAAGCAGAGCCTTATTAATGAGCATGCGACCAAGGTTTGTCGGGTGATGTTGATCAGACACTCTCTAGTGGAACCCAGTGCTGACCCATCTTCCCTGTGACTGGTACAACAAAACTTGGAGGTTTGTGTTCCTACAAAGAGCAGAAAAAAGCCATGACCAACAACAACTCCCAAAACAAGAGAGGTGGATGTCCACCACAGGGTGAATCAGTGTAACTGAGCACAGAAGACTGACACCCTGACCCAAAATGAGGTGAGGGATGAATGGTACACTGCATACCATAACTAAATGACCATTACCTGTCGGATGGTCCATGTGCAGGGATTGGTGAAAAGGAGAGAAAGTGTGGCTCATTCTCACTCAGCCTCCAAAAACATGCCATGCACACTTGCTCTACAGTCAGCAAAGGGCAGTGTACAAATTCTAAACAAAAAAATCATTAATGTGCTTGCTTTGAAAAGGAACTGTTTCCTCTCTGCATTTCCCCATCTTCTGATGCTGTTCCATATTCACAAAGTCTCCAAAGGCATATGATCCTTCGACCCATGATCTATATGACACTAGCATAACACAGAAACTGCATATTCCAGCATTGAAATGTTTCTTTTTTTTCAGATGCTTCGCTAACTTCTACTTCTGCAAGACTGCTTCCATCTTATCCCATTTCAAACCATTTTCATCCAGAAAATCATCATAATTAGCTCCTCTCTGCCTGTTTGGTCTGGAATGCTTTCCAAATGAGTCATTTTCTGCTTGTGGAATTTCTTAGGAATCATGCAGAATGAGAATACCATCAAGTGGCAATAAAATTCTCAGCAGATCTTTTGCCCCAATCCTTTGTGTGTGTGTGTGTGTGTGTGTGTGTGTGTGTGTGTGTGTGTGTGTGTGTGTGTGAATGAATTTTTCTTCACTGCAAATTTTCACCTAGCAGCAGCGACTTTTTTAAGTCCTGAATAAAATGGAGTATTCAGTGTCAGCCACAATGTGAATGAAAACAATGTTTCATAAGCTGATAAAGGCAAGGGAGCAGGGCATAAATCTGAACAGTGTTTCTTGTGGAACATTTGGGCAAAGAATGAAGGAAATTACCAGCAAAAGTGTGCTGTTTGCTCAAGGCAAAAGACAAGACTCAACATACTACATACCAGCCTTGAAAAAAAAAGGACCTATAGAGTTTGCCAATATTTTGGTATAATACACTTTATACATCAAATCAATGTTTGGCTTGTATTAGAATGAAAAGATGATTTGCTCTGAACATTCAGAATTGGAATCAAGAATCAGTATATTTCTGTCAAGTATCTTTAAGCGCACTTCACAAAATGGTGATAAAAAACTAAGTAAGTTGCACAATTTTCAAACAGATTACAGACTTTAATTCCAATGTTCAAAGTAAATAAATGCACAAGATTACAGTGTGAGAAGAATAAATATGTGTGGTGATGGGGATGAACATAACTCATGTGTTTAAAGAAATGGAAGTCATGACGATGAAAATGGGAATAAACAGCAAAAGTTTGTCAGTTATAAACTTAACCATTATTTATGAATCTGCTAGATAATGTAATACACTGATTACATCAGACAACTGCCTCATTCTCAATTGGTTATGTGATGCATTACATCTTCTATCAGAAAGGGGATGGATCTTGATGATCAATTCTTCTGTCACAAAGGGATAAAAAAAATTTTGAACACCTAAAGCAGTTTTTAGCAGAACTTAAACTGCAATTTCAGACTTACTGATTGTGGTGACTGTGAACTGTCATGGTAGAGAGCAGCATTACTGGTGGCTGCTGCCGGAGATTCTGGGGGCCTTGAAATAATAGCTTCTCGTTCACTGGACATGGTGACTTTCTCCAAGTTTTGGTTACACCTCTAAAATACAGAAATTACTGCAACAAAAATGAAACTGAAATCTCTTTATGTAATGTGACCTGCAAACATAGCCATTTTCATCACAGAAATCATCATTTCTACATTGTCAACACACTGGTAAGGACACCTCTGGCTTTCAGCTTCAATCTATGATTAGAACATCAAATACATCATTCATAAGATATCAAAGTCATTGTCAAAAACAATACAGTGAGTGCCATCCGTGAGTGGGATTGTGCAGCCACTCGCGCAAGTGCAGATAAACCCAACATATGGATGTAACACCATCGTCTCCCAAAGACAGGATGCCAATGACAGAGTGATGACAAAGACATTGCTCTGCCCTGTGGTACCTTTTTCTTACTGTTATTCAGACTGACCATTTCAGGGCTTCCTTTTGTTTCTTTCTTTTTTTCTCATCAGTTTTTGCTGAAAAGCTCAGGATTCCTCACTGAAACTGTGTGATCAATGTGAAAGAAACACACAGCTCACCCATAGTTCTTCTAGATTCTGAAGAAAAACTTTTTTTTTTAACTGGGCTGAAACAACCCTGGTACACAATGTACTTTTAAAGGCTTGACTCCCTCTTCACTGGTTAACTGTGCAGCCTCATGAGAAGTTTCAAGACAGATCTGAGTCGATTGTTCTGTCATCCATAGGCTGCAGCACTGATTTCAAACAACAGACAGTAAAGACGATCCTGTCTATCTAGCCGCCACATGCACCAGAAGGTCAGATGACTCAATCATCCCGCTCTCTGTACTGCAAGACTGCATGCATACTTTAAACATCTATTGATGACAGCTCTTAATACATATTTCATTTGATCATTCCACCATCATAAACTGACTCCATGATTTCCGGCTCAAGCAAGATCAGCAGTCAAAATCATTTTCTAGTAGTCCATCACTTGACCTTTTAGCATTACCAAGTCACCCTGCCCTCTCCAGCATCAACACAGAATATGTTATATCTAGTGCAGGGAAGGAGAATACTTCAATCATGTAACTGTTCAAGTAATGGACCACTATGAAGGTGGATGTGTGATGGTCCACTCACTTTTCCCCCTAAACAAGACTACCCTTATATATCCAGTGCACATTGACCAGTCAGTAGTAAAGCTTTACATGGGACTGTGGGCCCTTTCATCCAGCCAGCTTTGCGTGCAACTGGTCCTGGGCCATTTTCCAGGACAATGCCCAGTTGTAGTATGCCCATGTTATGCTACCGCAAGGCCGGTTTTCCAGCGTTTCATCTCATCTGGCTCTCAAGAAAATGAGTGGAACATTCTGGTTAGATGTGTGGTTGACAAAGCACCCTCTTCCTCTTAACATAACACTGAACTCACCCATTCTTTGCTGTACCCATACGCCCCTCTCCTCCTTCCATCCCTCCTACCCCCTCTCCTGCTCCCCCCTCCCACTTTCCATCAACGGAACACTCTCTAGACTATCTTACAGTCAACACATCAGGAGAGCTGAAAGTGTCAGGCAAGCAGCCAACAGTGACCAGACCCCCTGCTAATGACCTAGCAAAGTCTTTAAAGTGTGTAACAACTGAAATGATGGGTCACTGAATTTGAAAATGTAGTCCAACGTAATGATCATTAGAAGTTTATCTTGCTGACTTTTTTCCAAGTCATATAAAAAGCATATCTTGCGTATGTTACTCTGAAAATTGTTCCTCTCAACCTCTTTGTTATAATCCAATCAATGTAACCACCATTACCGATAAACAATTTGCACTCTGAAAAAAAGTTTGAATACATATTTAATAGCCCTTAGATATGTGCTGAACAAGTAAGACATGGGGTGAAAATAATTGCAAGCAAATCATTCCTTCATTATCATGACAACTGTTTCACAAAAGATTATATAGATATAGATACATCATAAGTTTGATTAGTGTTTATGTGTTTATTATTCTATGTATGTGCTCTTATATAGAAATGTTTTTACAGGTGTGTTTCTTTGTTTTCATACACATAATTTGTTGAGCATATTTTTGTATGTATATGTTGCATTGACATATTACGTAAAAAGTGTACATGTATTGTATACACGTACTACTATCATTATTACAATTATTATTATTACCATTTTTACTATCATTATTATTATTATCATAGTTATTAACATTATAGTCATCATCATTCTAAAGCATATCGACCATCTTTCTGTACAGTGTGCAATCAAAGTTACATTGTTATTTTCATAATTATAATTAGAAAAAAAGTGTGTACAAGAGAATGGGAGAGGAGAATGGGGAGAAGCAGCAGAGGGCATTAAATGTAAATTTTCAACTACAGGAGGGTATAAATATCAATAGAAAATGGCCTGGATGCAACAGTCAGTCTAAGATATCTAGCAGAGATATGTATTTTATGAGGTGTTGACCAGTGAAAAAAAATGGATGAAGCAGTGGGCATTAAATGTCAATACTGAACTATGCAGAGATATATGTATTTTATAAGGAGTTTACCCAAGACAAAAATCTGTGCTGGCAACAGCAATGCCCAACTTTGATGCCCAGTGTGAAGGGTGTGCTAAGCAGCATTTGAAAGCACATTTCCTAGTTCGGCTGCAAAGCAATAGACAAAAAAAAAAAAAAATTAAGTTTAGAATGTGTAGCAACGCCCTCAAAAAAGTGTGGGGGGAAGGGGGGAGGAGAAGAATTAAAAAAAATATAATAAAGAGTGAGAAACATGCTGATGTGCACTGCGTCAAAAGCCTTTCTCCATCCCCTGCACAACTCAAGGCCTCTGTAGCGCCTGTCATGGGACTGTGAATCAGTTTATGAATCATGCTGATATGCTGGTGAATCCGGCTGATTTATCTCTCGATCACTAACTCTAGGTTTCGATAAAACATTTGTGCATGTTTGACTGGCCAGTAGTCGATCCGATCATCTTCCTCGCCCAACTTTTCTCCCTTTGGAACACTTACAAGACGAGCGTGGCACTGTGATGCAGAAAAAAAAAAAAAAAAAAAAAGCACGTGCACGAAACAGACTGTTTGAAAATTAAATTCAACAATTTCAACTCACTCTAATGAAGTATCAATCCAGAATATGTTTGCGCCATGAAAACATGGGAGGCTCGCTGTCATGTGTTTTGCTGTCGTCTGCTATGGGGGAACGGATATGTCGTACTACAAATGTTTTAATTGGTCCATTTTTTTAAGCAAGCCAATCAAAAATGTTCCTCGTAGTTAGAAGTCTTGTGATGCAGAGGAGAAAATGGCTACCACCTCATCTGTTCCTGATGGCATCTATTTTGAATTGTCGCCAAACATTGTAAGAAAAGTTTGTCATAAATGAATTACAATATCGATTCAGTGCTCTTAGGAGGAAGCCCATAGTCTAATCAAAAATTCAGTGCGCCAAACTGATTTCTTTTCTTTTTTTCCGCTAAGAAATAGAAGTTACGAGTCAATTTGAAAATGAAAGTAGGCGTGGTTAAAACGGTGCTTGTGGAGTACTGAAGAGAATTTTCCAGACAATTTACTTGGCTTCTTCGTTGTTGTGTGCACTTTTATGGGTAGTCTGGGGCGTCCTTTTTCAGGCTATGGGAAGTTTCTTGTTTGTTCTTTTCACTTTTACTCATTCGTTCGTTTCAAAGAGTGAAGAAGCTCCGAGGTTCATCCCATGTCATGTATCACTCACAAATAAACATATTCATTTAGAGTGTTGGGACTTGCATGATGTGAGACACAAACATTTTACAGCAGATTCCACGCAAACCTTGTTAAGAGATGTTCCATCTGATGCGACCTTTGAATTCCTGAAAGATGTTAACATATTTCATTGGATCTGAGATTTTATAGTGGAAAGATTTATCAAAATTTTGGGTGGTTTTTTAGATGTACTTTAAAGA
The DNA here is from genome assembly GCA_016801955.1 of Conus betulinus. Lineage (NCBI taxonomy): Eukaryota > Metazoa > Mollusca > Gastropoda > Neogastropoda > Conidae > Conus > Conus betulinus. Next base: position 833,128 of record JADBJO010000099.1, on the reverse strand, counting down.
GTTGTGTGTGAATAAATGACTTTTGAGTTGACTTCAACATGCTGACAGTCCTGATGTGGCCCTTTGCGGTTGGCTGGGCTATAAACAACACTACCTTACTTTCTTTTTTTCTTTTTTTTTTTTTTTTTGCTGTCCCAACTTCTGCACGCCTCAGAAGCAGTGCACCCACGCCGCTCATTCCGACACCCTGTCCATAGCCACAGCCTGGTCGGCCCCGCCGCAGCCCCGGCACCGGCAATCCACAGGGAGCAGTCAATGTCAAGCCGTCAAGAGGCAACCCACCGGAGGAGACACTGCACTGCTGCCGAGTCACTTCAGTGGAGTTCAGTGGCGCCTGTTCTGATCTAACATACGCAGGACACCACCTACTAAGCCCCCTACTGACGACAATATTGCTTAGTCGCGCCACCACGTCCGTCCAACGACATCCCACATGGACCCGCCGATACCGGTGACCCCGACGGAACCAAACCAAGGCCACAGACGCGGAAAGGACATCGAAACTGAGGTCACCATGAGAGCAGGGCATGAAGGGCCACATAATTTGAGACATTTTTATTTTAAATGCTGATCGATGAGAATGAGGATGATTAAGATGATGCTACGGATTTCCATTTCGGTCTGAGAC
>JADBJO010000099.1:657500-830000 GCA_016801955.1 Conus betulinus | reverse complement strand
ACACACACACACACAGAGGCACACACACAATAATTCGTGCTCAGATGTGTGTGCATGTGTACTCACACACTCTCTCTCTCTCTCTTTTCTCTCTCTCTCTCTCTCTCTCTCTCTCTCACACACACACACACACACACACACGCACACACACACACACACACCCCCACACACACACACATATTAATTCGTGTTTACATGTGCATTCATGTGTAATCACACATACGCGCGTGTGCACACACGCACACACTTTCACACACACACACACACACACATGCACACATGCACACGCATGCATGCACACACGCAGGCACGCGCACGCACGCGCGCACACACACACACACACACACACACACACACACACACACACACACACACACACACACACACACACACACACACTTGCATTATTAACGTCTGTTGCATTCTTTTCTCAGATCACTTTTATCCTGTGCCTGGTGAAAGGTGAAAGCAGTTCAGCCAACTACCTGTTAGCTGGCAACACTATCAGTAAGTAAAATCTGACGATATGCAGTGTTGTGTGTGTGTGTGTGTGTGTGTGTGTGTGTGTGTGTGTGTGTGTGTGTGTGGAAAAAATCTGGATAGACTTTATACATATTTTCAAAAATACTGTGACTTTTTGCATGTTCGTTTGATTACCTTTGTCATCTTTTGAGTTTCAACTCCAGCCATGACATGGCATCCGCCACATAATTATTATGACTCTTCATTTTCTGTTTTCTCTATTGGTAGTACTTTCTATTAAGTGAGTTTTTGTTTCAGAAAGAAAACTGTTGGTGGGCTTTTTTTTTTTTTAATCCAGATGATGCACTTGCACACTGTTCTCATTTGTAGGGGATTTCCAATATTTTACCAAGTGGAAATGAGGAAAAAGAAGGAAAAGACAGGCCATCAGCATTGCCACTGTTTTTAGCATTACTGTTGTGTTCTTGTGTGTGTATTATTGTTTTGACTGGACTAAAAAGATACTTTTGCTATCCCAGATTAAGTATCCAGATTAATTTAAGGAACTCCTCGCTTTTGTCTTCACGGTACATTGTTTCTCTTACCTTTATTTTGTCGATATATTGGAGGCAGAAATCAACTGATCTGCATAATCATGCTTTATATTATGGAATAAGCAAACAATTGATAGACATGTCTTTTAAAATGATTTCCTATTACAGAGAATTTTCTATATCTGACCTGTTGAAAATCTTGATAAGAAATTGGGTCTGCAAGTGATGCAGCACACAAATGTGTTCTGATTAATTTGTTTGAATGATTATATCTTGAAATGAAATTAATCAGTTTCATAGAAAGCATGCACACATCTTTCATATATACTTCTTTAACGTGTTCACTTTTGACCAGCAGTGATATGTACTCTTTAATTTTCATCTGTATGATGCAGGTGTTTTTTGAAAATCTACTTTTCATGGCTGTGTTCTTTTCAAGTTTGACTTGTAGAAAAATATTGACGATGTTTTTTTTTTTGTTTGTTTCTTTTTCATATCATTGAAACTGTACACTAGCAAGTCTGAATAATGTCATTTATGCATTACACACTGTAGATTTCAAACAAAGTAATACAAATTACAAATGAAGCAACAATAAAACAGGGATAGGGGGAACAGGGGGAGGACAATCCAAATTTCAGACTAATACACAATTTAGATTTTTTTTGTTGTTTACAGATATACAGTCAATGTCAAATAAATGCAGCCAGGGCAAATCCTGACAACTGTGATAGATCACAGATAAAATGTACGTTCTCTTTTGCACATACTCAAGTTTAGATCTTTCACAAATTGAAAAGTACAGAAGCAAATTTTGTCAAACTGTGTGTATGTTCCATTTGCAATAACCATTTAACATTCTTACTCATTTCCTGCTGAAAACCAGCACTGGGAGAGCCCGTGAGATAAGCAAAACACACCTGCCATCGGTTGGCGCCCGCCTGCCAACAGCTACACCCAGGAGAGTGCTCTCTGCCTTGTGCTGCAAACTTTTCACTCTGTGATTGTGTTTTTTCATGAAAGATTCTTTAAAAATTGCTTTGGTGTATACTATATATTATACTGTTTCACTCTGAAGTTTTAAAGTGGTGTAGAAATCATATCTGATTGTTAAAGTAAATTTGGCGCAAAATATTTCCCCGTTTTCACCATTGGTAAAGAGGAAGTTTCCCTCCTAAAAGATGTTTCCCCCACCAATTCCTCGCTAGATACTATCAGTAGCACCCTTCAACAACTTACAGGGGAAATGAAACTTACGGAAAGTGTTCTAAAGAAAGGGAAAAAAGAAAGAGATTACTTGAGCCTCAATCAGAGTCGTAATGTGAAAGAAAAAAGAAAAAACATCATTGGAAAGAGAAGACACGACAGACGACATGTCTCAGTCCTTCATCAACCTCCTGCAAAATGATTCAGAGGAAGGCAAAGAAGATTCAATGGGAGAGGAGGAAGGTGACCTCACTCTTGACCTTTTTGCTTCTTTTTTTTCGGCTGCATTGGAGGCTTCAGAAGAAAGAGGACCACCGGTCCGTGAGAGCATGGCAGCTGTGCTAAAAAAAATTACAGGGAAAAACTTGAACACTCTAAATTGAAGGCCACACTGACCAGATATCACATTCCAGAAAATTGCTCCACCCTAGGAGTGCCATGCACTAACCAAGAAATCAGGGTCAGCTCTCTCGTCCGGCAGATACAAGACCATCACACACACAGCCACTGCATTAGACTAGCGCAATGCTGTGACCTTCTTCAGGCCAGCAAAACCTCCACAAACCTGACCAAGTGAAGAACATGAGAAGCAAACCAACTGACTGCATTGCTCAACTAGCGGACACTCTCACTCTTACAGGGCATGCAACCTTTGACCTTTCCCACCGATGGAGGGAAACTCACCGGCCGTGCCTTCCACATGATAGTGCAGGCCTATGTGCACCGCATATCACCATGACCAATGAATGGCTTTACCCCACCGGGGCAGATTTTCACCAGGCTCTGAAAGAGGCCAAGGACGCTCAGAGGCTGATCCATGCATTCTCAGAAAGAGAGCATAAGAGGAAAGTGTGGGGGTCATTCCCAAGGTCAACAGTATGGAAGTCAGGACAGCAGTGGCAATCATTTTTAGGGCGGAGCTATCAGCACAAGCCTAATCAGTGGAAATTCCAAGGCTGTGGGAAAGCATAGAAGAAAGGCCCAGCCAAGCGTCAGTAAATGTTCCCCCTGCCTGCCCCTTAAAAGGTGAGCCATGCCACATTCCATTCACATTTACCAGCACTGAAACAGTATCTAATGGAGAAAAAACAATAGAAACAATTGTAGCAGACCAAATTAGCAGAAAATTGGACAATTGGGAAAAATTAATGTCAGATAAACAAGTTCTTCAGTCAGTCAAAGGGCTGGAAATAACATTTGATTCATATCCAACAGAAAAAGTCAAACTCACCAAAGATCCTTTAGTTCAAATGCAAGTGAAGCAATTGACACAGAAATCCAGACTTTTCCTCTCGCATAAATCATCAATTTGATATGTATGTTTCATTTCAACCTGATCCACACGCTTATGCTGTTGATGCTTTTAGTATTGACTGGACTGATCTTTCTTTCTGTTGTGTTCCTCCTTCCAGCCTTCTGCCCAGAGCATTGAGGAACATTGCCAGAGACACAGTCGAAGGGGTGATGTTGGCACCTCTGTGGAAAAACCAAATGTTTTATCCAGTTATGACAAAAATGCTAATAAGCAGACCAGCGCTTCTGTCCAGTCTAGATTGTCTTCTCTCCCAACCCAGTGACCCAAATCAGAAAACATCCCCTTCGAAGAAAACAAAAGTTACTGATATGTATAGTATCCGGGAAAGATGGGAAGCATATGGATGTTCTGCAGATGCACCCACTACTGTCATGCACTCATGGAGAGCACTCACTCAACAAATCTACAACCTGTACATCAACAAGTGGCAGAAATATGTGAGTGAGCGGAAGATGGATCAGGTTTTGCCGCCTTTAGTGGAGAGAGTCAGTTTTCTGGCCCTTTTGAAGAAAGAAGGGAGCGTTTCTCTCAGTACAGTTAGTAGCTTAGCTGTTATTTCAACAAAAGTGAATGGGTTTCATTTGGGAAAACAGAATTAGTTCCTAGATATATCCTAGGTGTCTTTAAAGGAAAACCCAGCATTCCTTCAACAAAAAGAAACCTGGGACGTCAACGTAGTGTTAGACATGTTAAAAAAAATGGGACCCCTGTAGAAAAGCTCACTTTGAAAAAACTTTCCCAAAAATTTGTTATGCTTCTGGCTCTACCAACTGGACAATGATGTCAAACTTTGCATGCTCTGGACATTTCATGCATGTCTCTGGAAGACAACAAATGCACATTCTATGTAAATAGTGTATTTAAGCACACTTGATGTGGAGTACACCAAACTCCGATTTGAACTGCTTGAATTCATTCAAAGACAGTAAAGATTTGTGTGTTCTTGCCACACTGAAAGAATATTTGAGGAGGATTGCCTCCATAAAGAAGAACTGTACAAAATTGTTTATACCCTTACAGGCCCACATCACAGTGTCAGTAGAGATACGGCGGTGCGTTGGCTCTGTTGGACTCTTAGTGAGGCAGGAACTGACATGTCTGTTTTCACACCTCACAGTACGAGCGGTGCCTGTGCACCTGCAGCTAAACAATGTGCGCCCTATCAGTGCTATCATGGGAACAGCAGGCTGGTCAAATGAATCCACTTTTGCATGATTCTACAGCGAAGCCATCTCCAGTGGGGGAAAAAAAAAAAGCTTTGGACGGGTCATTATGGAACGTTATCTAGTCAGAGACTAAAGTATGAATTTTCACTTATTCTTATATATACCTAATCTTGCAACTCGTAACCGGTGTTACTCTAAATACCTCAAGGGCACTCCCAGTGCCGGTTTTCAGCAGGAAATGAGTCATAATTATATGAAATAAAGCAAGGCTTACCTTGGAAGGTGAGCGTGTTTCAAATTCTGACGAATTTGTTGCTGAACACCGGCAGAATGCACATGCCCTCCCTTGTTTAAACCCACCCACAGTGCACCAGTTGCTTTCTTCAATGCTTAAGTTAATCAGTTATTACCTCAGTGTTTATGCTTGCGCTCTCAAGACTGACTGGGGGTGTGTAGTGCTTATCTCATGTGAACTCTGCCGGTGTTCAGGTTTTGCAACATGCTCACCTTCCAAGGAAAGCTCTCTTTGTTTCATATAATTATACCTGTCCTTGAACAATGCAAGAAAAGGTTTGTAAGTATGGTTGTGGATTAAGCAAAAAAGGTTTGTAAGAATGGTTGTGGATTTAGCAATTTACACTCATACAAACAGAATTTTGCAAACAAAATAACTCTATAACTGTGTCTGTAAGTAAGTTTGGTTTCATGCCAAATAGCATATGTTTCTGGTCTATTTGTGTTTGTTGTTGTCATATCCTGGCGAAAATACTCCAGGGATCATCCAAGCAGCTGAAGCACTGAACACTATGGTACAAATGCATCAGCTAGGGATAAGAACATTGCGTGTTTGACCGTTTTCGATTACCCTGCCATGTGGGCAGCCACATTCCGTCTTCGAGGGATTTGGGAGTTTGTTCGTTTGAAAATTATGACAATTGTCCATTTGCAAATTACAACAGTACAAACATTTCTAAGTCACCGACTATTCCAGCTTCATCTGAAAAAAGGTATACAGTGTCACAATCGATCAGCATTTCAGAAACTGTCTGTTCCCCCTGTGTAGGAAAACTGCATTTAGTAAAATGTTCTAGCGGCACAAGAATCTCTGGGTTGGAAGTAAATATGCAGTAATCTGACCTGAAACCATCTCAGCTTCACATCGCCAGAAACATTTGAGCAATGCAAGAAAATTTCCTTCTAATTTAAATTTTCAAATACATTATTCCATCTGGAAATAGCAGTTGAGGTGCTTCCATTTTCATTTAACATACTTTGTACATAATCGCTACTTTTCTGTATACAAGACCAACTTTCGTTCTCAAACATATTATTTTTGTTTGTCAAAACCATGTTTAACGTTTGACAGTATGCTTGTAATGCATTTAAGATGCCCCTTTTTAAACTAAGAAATGTTTTCTTAGATTGAAAATGTTAATTTGAAGAATTTCATTATAAGCCATTAAGGTACCCATTAACTACTGTCAATTTTTCTACAACAAAGGATACTATATTATGACTACACATTTTCGTTACTAAATTTCTTTTCAGTTTCTTAATATATTAACATTGTATTAAATACATAAGGCCATAGCCTCATACACTGATGTTACGATTTCAAAGACACTTTATGAAATGTATCAGAATATCTTTCCAAAAAGATTTTTCAACTTTTTAGTAAGCACATTCATATATTCAGCATCAACGTTTTTCAAATTTGCCAAAGCCTTGGAACATATCACTTTATCAGTAGTAAAATCCTTCCATTTCTCAACCAGCTTACTTCTACGGAAGACAAAAATGATGTCACATTTAATATTCTCAATCCTCCTTTACTGTACTGTTTAAGCACCACACCCACACTCTTCTCAGTCCTGCTTTGTTTTACATTCCATAAAAATGTCCCTAAATGTACTAAATACTGGAATTTTTCCAACTTCTTCCTGTCCATATAACCTTGCTTTGGCCTAAGTTATTTTTCAAAGTACTGATCTCAGCGAAGTTAGCTAAAATTATGCCAGTGCATAAAAAGATCTCTCGCTCCCATCCAAAATAAAATGAAATTTGTTGACACTGTCAAGGAGGGATATAGGAAACCACTCCTTATAAATTTCTTGGGTTTCCTTCTTTAAGGATGCATGTAATAGTTCCTTGCCTAAAGACAGATATGATCTTAAGTTTTGTTGGTATCGACAAAGTTGACTACTGGTGAAATATGAGACAGCCTTTTAATGGTCCAGTGCAGAAAAACGTGTTGTTGCTTTTTTTTTTTTTTAAAAACCATAATTTGATTTTAGGTTTTAAGTGTGTACATGTGTGTGTGCATGCATGTGTGTGTGTGTGTGTGTGTGTGTGTGTGTGTGTGTGTGTGTGTGTGTGTGTGTGTGTGTGTGAGCAATATTAATATATATGTATGAAAACGATATGCATTATGTGATGCGACTATTACTAGTGTTTTCTATCTTTTTTTTCAGTCAGCGCAATTGTGGGAATGTTGTGGTGAGTGTGTGTTGTGTGTGTGTGTGTGTGTTTATGTGTGTGTGTGTGTGTGTGTGTGTGTGTGTGTGTGTGTGTGTGTGTGTGTGTGCATGACATTTTTCTTTATGTTCCAGGAGTTCAGTATATTGAGACAGGATTGTAATTGTATTGGGTGCATATGTGCTTATGTGTATGTGTCTAAGCACATCTAAATGTTACGTGTGTGTGTGTGTGTGTGTGTGTGTGTGTGTGTGTGTGTGTGTGTGTGTGTGCTTATGCCTTCTGTAACATCAACTTTTAAATCATATGAATATATGCATGTATATGACAAGCCCCAAACCATCTGCGCTGGATTGTTTACTCTGACACATCTTCATGACAAAGCATTATCACATGTATATGCTCTGTGTGTGTGTGTGTGTGTGTGTGTGTGTGTGTGTGTGTGTGTGTGTGTGTTTTTGCATGCATGCATGCTTGTATGAGTGCAAACAACTAGTATGTATGTGAATGGGTGTGGGCTTTTATTTTATGTACTGCACAGGAGTTGAAGACACCTTTATACAGTTTATGACCTAAAAACTCAAGCATAACATGATGTGCTGCTCATTGTTGCTGATCATATCTTCAGATTAAAAAACGCATGTTTGCTTTAGTAAAATTAGAATTAATTTGCTTTTATTTCTTTAAGCAGAAATTTTTTTTTCCTGTTAGCTATATTATGTCAGCTATCCCCAAGCTGCAAGCAGCTGAAAACCAGCTGTGCAGCAGAGTGCTGTGAAGAACTCGATTTAGAAGGCTGTAACTTTTGAAACAACAAACCAGCTGTAGTCATTTATACACCCAACTTAAACATAATGCAACACAAATTTATTCCATGTACTATCTATTCATGAGAGACAATTTCAAAATGAAATACACACACAAACAAAAACTGGAACACAGCATGTTTTATGTACCAAGTGGTGAACATGGCATTTTGATTGCAGTAGTTGTGCAGCTAATGTGGCCTTGAAAGGGTTAACCACTAATTATTCTTTGAATCATAACGCTATATCTCAGGAATTGTTTTGTGCTGCTTGATGTCTTGATAATGTTTTTTTTTTTTTTTCCCCATTGTTTGACAGAACTGGTGGTACAGGAACGGTGACCTGGTAAGAAAATGAAAGTAGCTTTTGAAAAATGTGTAAATGTGGCTGTCAAAATCATTACCTTCATATTGCGCAGTTACCTTTCTTAAAACGTTTTGTAATATCTGCTTCATTTTTTAACAGACCACATCTTTCATATCAGTAAATCATTTTTCAAGCTTGGAACAGACCACATCTTTATATCAGAAAAAATGTATCATTTTTCATTCATTTTAGTAGCTTTTCAAAAATGTGTTTATTGGCATTTTTTTTTTGCTTCATAGCTTGGATTCATCAAATGGTATCTTGATGTTAGATTTTTTAAACAGATTGTTTTACCAGTAGTAATGTTTCATTTTTTTTAACACAACTCTCCTTCAAAGTTGTTTAAACCATCATTTTCTTCTTCATAGCTTGGATTCACATTAAGTATTCAATTCTAGATTTGTGCTCACAAAATGTGTGCACCATGAGTAATGGAGCAAGAATTACAACAAAGAATTCTGATCTTCAAAGTTGTTATTTCTCTTCCTTATTAACCAATTCTCACAAGAATGCAAATAGCTGTACATTAGAATTTGTACTCTCCACAACATCAAAATGCTCTTTGATCATAAATATGTATGTATACTATCATATATTGTTGCAGTTTAAAACGTGTGATTAATGTTCAAATTAATAATGAATTGACAGTGAGGAAAATGTTGGTCTGATCCTCATCCTTTTCTCCATCTGCGTTGGAACCACAATGCCATTATAGCTCTCCATCTTTATCTTGTAAAGATGTAATTCATGAGGAGTTTGCTGTACGCATAGGCATGTTAAAAAAATGTTGTCCCTTATATAAACTGAAATTCATTGCAGTGTTAAACACAAAACATAGCCTATTTCGTTAAAGAAAAGAAGAAAGAAAAGAAAGAACTGGAAATGAAGTTGGAATAGTGTTAACATTGAGTAGGTATTACATGTTATGAATAATTTGCCATTTTTGAGATTGTAAATGGAATCTCTTTCGACTTTTGTCTCCAGGGAAGTGAGAAATTCTGGTACATTCTGCTGGTTGCTGTAGTTCTGCTGTTCCAGTGTGTGGCCAATGACCTCTTCATATTCAAAGTGACAGAAGACATAGTGGTGTCCCCAACCCTAGGACCGTCCAACTTCACCACCCATGTTATACCTGGGCTTCCTTCAGGACTACCCGCAATAAGACTTTGTTGGAAACACTGTCAACCACTCCTTCTTTATCTTCAAACTAGATTATTCAGTTTATGAAAAGCAAGAGTTTGCCTTCTTTTCTTTTGTGTGTAACTATTTCATTGATTTTTTTCTAATGTCTCTGATGTGCTCAGTAGCTGCAATCTTTTCTAAACCATTGTAATATCAAGCTTGCTTCAATGCATATTTGAGACGTAAAGAAAATAATAAAAGATGTAACTTCTTTTTTACCTACATTATGTAACATGTGATAAGTGTCCTCATATCTTTAAAATCTTACTGATCTTTAGAATGACTAGAATTGTACCCATGTTATTTTGAGGTGAAAACATAAATGGTGAACAGAAATGGACCTTTTTTTTTCCAAAGAAATGAAAATGACACATTTAGCTTGGATCTTTATAACTTTCAATTGTGTTTCAAAGTCCGCAATAACTCAGGTATCTGCTAAGCCGTTGTAACATCAGCTGTACTCGATGTAGATATATATATACCTACCTCATTGGCTGCAATGTCCACAGTAACACAGGTCTTTGTTGGACTTTTGTGACACCAGAATCTGTACCCATGTTTTTGTTGGGAAAGGAAAATAATCAGAATGGCCGTGCAGTAAACTTGTATGTCATCTGATGATTACATCTGCGACATATTTTTACAGCCCATATCTTTCCTAAGTTATGATTCTGAAAAGACTTTCATTGTTGGTCTCAGTCTCATCTATATCCCCCCAGAATACCATTTTTCTTTTGCTTGATATACCTTCTATTCTCATTGAGAGTTCTGTGTTGGATTTGTCCCCAGAAAATGCATACATTACTGTTGATAATGAAGTTAGATTTACAACAGAGAATTGTAATTTGAAAGTTATATATGTTGTTACTTTGTTAACAACACGTTTATATTTGACTGTTTATTGTTTTGCATTCTATGGTTAGTTAGATGCTTTAACATAGCCTCAAGTAGATCTCATACTTTCTTTTTAATCAAATGCATCATATGTCTTTTTTTATGGTGTCAGCCATGTTCTTTAATAACATTGTTATTAATTCAGTTGTGAAAGCCATGATCCAATCAAGAAAAATTCTTGTTCAAAAAGAATAGATTGTTAGAAAAACTGTGGATCAGGTAATCACCTTTGTAATGAGCATGTAAAACAAAAAAGGTGAAACTAGTCGGTCCATTTCACATGTATGTGCTGTGCATTGTACAACAGTTTCCTTCCTCTCCTGGTCGCCCCCACCCCCCACCCCCAGTTTTACATGTGTTTGATTTTCCTTCACAAAACACTGCTGTGGTGTTGTACCTGCACTGTACATCATTTTATACAGACATGAAACATCCTGTGTTCTTTTTTGCATCTACAAAATTAAGACAAAACAAAAACTCAGTTTCTTCTGGAATAATTGCCTTTTGCTCCTCATTTTACATTTTCTACATTATTTTCACAATCAGGAATCATACGGTAAAAAATAAAATGGTTTTTAGTTAGATAAATATTCAAGGATAACCAAGAAAAGAAATAATCATACAAGCTGCAAACAAATTTCTAATGAGCAAATTCATTTTAAAGTCATCCTCAATTGTGAGTTTTTAGAAAATGACAGTCGAATTCTAAAGCTTGATGATTATGTTATGCATTTTTGCAATGGATATCTGATTTCTAGTCATCACCCAGACTGTGGTACCAAGAAATACTGCAGCTTCAGCTACAATTACTTTTGATATTTTTGGTTATGAGAGAAGTGATAGCAGTATTCATAGCGGCATGCATGAAAAAAAAAGAGAGAGAGAGAGGTGTGGATGTACACAATAAGCAATAAAATGCTTTTGCTAATGTTTGTGATTTCTCTTGTCATTCTGTCATATAAATATATGTTTGCACCTGTGTGTGTGTGTGTGTGTGTGTGTGTGTGTGTGTGTGTGTGTGTGTGTGTGTGTGTGTGTGCATGCATGTACTCATGAGTGTGCGCACGCGCGCACACACACACACACACACACACACACACACACAAACACACACACACGAGTACAGGATAGAAACCTCGCACAGGCAGAATTCATGCAAGCGCCACAAAAACTCAAACTAGGAAAGTCACCAGGCACTGATGGCAGGGTCAAAGAAATCTTGAGCACCCTGGGCAACAACTAGAAAGTGAAATTCCTGGACTTTATTTAACAGGAGTTGGCAGGGTAGTATACTATTCCAAGTCTTGCAAGAAGTTATCATATGATTCCTGCCCTGAAGAAAGGGTGTAATAAGAACAAACCAGCCTCTTGCAGACGCATCTGTTTGACAACCTGTGCAGTGAACAAACTGGATATAATCATCAACAGCCAACCAATAATGCCTTGAGAGTGAATCCATCATACCAATGGACACAGAATTCCATTTCTCTGAACTGAACTTCTGTCTCAAGAGATCGGGAGTGCCTTTTTAAAATATAAGTTATGTTGCTTGCAGGAAGAATCGACCTTCATAAGGCATTTGACAAGGTCTAGAAAGACAGCCTGATTGTGAAACTTCAGTGATATGGAAAAATCTTGAAGCAGAACAGGTATTACCTAAATTACCAGAGTAAGACTGTCTCTTGACAACCACCAGAACAAGAAAATACTCTTGCACCATGTAGACTGTAAGGATGGGTCTTCTCCGCAGATCTCTTTTTGCTTCATCAGCAACCAGCTTGCAGCCCTATAAAAGGAGTGACAGCACACTGTACACTAATAATTTGGTCTATGGAACACAAAACAATCCACAGCCACATGCAGAAAGCAACGAGCTTGAACTCGCTTACCACATTGGCAGTCCAGTAGTGCGTCACCATCAACATGGAAAAGTGATTTGTAACATTTCCTTTACCTCTCTATCAAGCACAAGGCTGGTAATGTTAAGGTGGGAGGCATTGTGTGGCAGATTGACAATGAAGTCTTTTCACCCGAGTGTCGCCATCGATAAGCACCTGACTTGGAAGCAGCTGTTTTGAATGCAGAGGTCAAAGGCACAAGAAAACCGCAACAACATGTGGGAGAAATGCTGGAGAACCTTCTCAAGTGTCATATTGATAAAAAGAAACAGTTTTTTGTGTGCAACAAAAGAAGATTAAGGAGACAGCATCAGGGCTGATTCATATCCACGTTTCCCGCCTACTGTTTCTGCCCATTACCATCGCGGGAACAGCATGTCCTATAGGAATGACCACTCCATGCTTATATGAGAGACAGATTCTGTTCAGATGGGGGTGACAGTGTGCCAAAAGCTGTGGGGTGCCTGGAGAGCTCCAAAGGACGACCAAATTCATCTTGGAGACAGATTGAAAATGTGACGATGATTGAGAAAAAGAAAGAAGTTTGGTGCAGGCAAAATGAAACTTAGGCTAAACAAAGCATCCTGTAAGGTTGAATCTAGGCAGTCCACAGAATGTTATCATCATGCTCTTCATTCCTGTGCATAGTATGAGGTCCCATTGAGCCATGAGAAGTGCTTGGGCACGCAACGCATAGCAGGACAGAGGTGTAACCAGTCAAGTTCTGTGATGACTCGCCATGCAGGACTTATTCTCACGCATGTCCATCCAGCACTTCCTTTGTTTTGCCTCTCCAACTTCCATCCTCCACTACATCCCATACAATGGTCTTTGATCGGGAATCAAGGTGGCATACACGTGTGTGCAGGGCAAGCTGGTAAAGAGAAGGTTACTGCCCACATAAATAACAACTGTCTGACATTTATGATCAGGATGTCTTGTGTTGGAGTTGTAGGGAAGCAATGTAAAACATCTCTCCCCCCCACCACCCCCCCATGCAGATATATGCCAACTGGTTTAGTGGGAGCTATTCATGAAAGTTAGATCCAACTTGACGTCAAAACAACCATGCACTGACTGACTGAAAACAGTTTATTGTCAGATTAACTCATAGTTGTACTGACAAACAATGCACATCGTTTAGTCAATTTGGGTTTACTTTCAGTCAGTTTCAGGTGTGCGTGCGCGCGGGGCACACACACACACACACACACACACACACACAGAGCATATATATTTATCTTACGATTGATTCTGTAGGATGATTTATTAATTGTAATGATTATCGTGATGATCAAGTGATTCTGTTAGGATAGATTACCATTAAATTGATTAATGCACTTGGGACTTAAGTTTTTCTTCAAACACACACACACACAGCCACTGCATATATGCGTTTGTGTACATTTGCGTGTGTGTGTGTGTGTGTGCGTGCGCACGCAGGTGCGTGTTCCCAGTATTGCGTCTTTAGTAGTGGAAAAATGGTGGTGATGATGGTTGTGGGGGTGGGGGGAGGGTGGGCGTGTGTGCTCACATGGTCCGTAACTCGCTCATCACACACACAGACATATATGCACGTGCGTACACGCATGTGTGTGTGTGTGTGTTTAATGTGGTGAGTTACGGACCTGGTGAATCCTGGCTGTTTACAATTACATCAAACATGAATTTCTACTCAACAGTAATTCATGTTCATGCAAACTTCAATAACACACACACACACACACACACACACACAATGCATGTGCGCTCATGCGTGTACGCACGTGTATATATGTCTGTGTGTGTGATGAGCGAGTTACGGACCATGCGAACACACACTAGTTCTGTTGGTATTTTTCTTTGATAGTTGTTGGTAATGTTGAGATTATTTGTGTTTGCAGAATCCAAAACTTAAGTATGGAATTGATGTTACATTTACTCATAAACACTCACACTCACAGATCTCCCACATGCATTTTTTAAAAAAAAAAATTATTTGTCTAATGTCACTTGAGGGTGAAGAGACGTTAAATTAAAGTACTACTACTACACACACAAAAACTTAATGCTTCATGCAATTTTTAAATGTTTAACTTCCATTACTGTTTCATTTTGGTGATCAACTTTCTGTTTCACTAAAAAGATAATTTAGAGGGTTTTCCAAACTGGAAACCGCACAAGACATGATATATCATGGTAATCCTAATCACATCATAACCCATAGCCAGACCTTTTCTGGTGAAAGATTCGGATTAGAGTGAGTTTCACCTCAGCTAATCCGAATCCTGACCTGACAATAACCGCATGAAACCTCACACACACACACACGCGCGCGCGCGCGCGCGGGTGGGGGTGGGGGACGCATTAGAGTTGTCTTCCACCACAAAGGAACATCCCCTGCTTCCTTCCGGTTATGCGAGTCCAGACGCTAGTTTCACTACTGGCTTCGTGGGCTTTTGAGGATTGGGTGTCAAGTCCGTGACTTTCATTCAGTTCAGGAATCATGACAACTGTCAACGTCTGCTCGTTAATGAGGATGCTGACTAGAGGACGCAACTATGTCGGCAGAATAACGAAGAAAGTGTCAACACAAGTAAGTGATTCATAGATTCCAGTCAAAACAAAACATTGCCCCACGCACTGCCGGTGTTTGACTGGGACTGGCGGAGTATGCCAGGTGTGTGTACTATCGCCTTGTTTAGCCATAATCATCACTATCTTTTCTTATTTACTTTTTCGCGCAATGTTGTGACATTTTGCTCATATGAGACTCAAAGGCGTAATTACTTTATTTCAATATAGTATTCCATGCAAGTACAACTAAAAGAAAGAACAGAAAAAAAGATACACCCGAAGGTGCAGATGGTACCCGGGGAAGTAAGTAAGTACTGTCCTCAACTGCTGCCCACAAAGTAGCTCTTGAAGCAATCCTGCACCAGCAGCACCAAAATATAATACTTAAGCTTGTTTTTGTATATCGTTATGCTCAATACTAGAGGACGTCACATCCCTACACGTGTGTATAGTTAGTTCTGTACATGATTACATCAGGTAGCATCTCTAAGTCTTGCATAAATGGGGGAAAAGGAAACCTTGAAATTAATCATTAAGAGATTAGAACCATGAGCTTAAGATCTGCTTGTTTCCTGGACATGTCCAGTTATGCACTGTACCATTTTTCAGCAGAACAAAAAGAACAGAAAAAAAAAAACAAAAATCACCTGACTCAATATTGGATGTCATAGAAGTTACATGCTAATGGTCTATTTCAGATTCTAGACATCTTACATTCTTAGTGAAATCAAACCATCAAATAGTAATATTGATGTACTATTATGAACATAGGAAAGATGGCCAAGATGTCATCATAAGAAATGATAGGATCACCCCACGCCCCAAACCTTCACAAACTTCAGGTGGTTCAGGCCCAGGAGATGTAGGGTCGTCGGTTAGCACTGCTAACTGACTACATCTACAACCTATAGCTTAAAATTTAGCACAACTTTTTCTCCTGATGTTAATTTAACTTCTTTTCAACAAGTGTCTGATGAGGATGAAACCACTGAGCATGGAATAGTGAATGAATGTTGTGACACTGACATTTTTTGGGGAAGAATGGTTGTGATGGTTCAAATGTATTGGATGTCTTTTAAAGAAATCATTTCCATTAAAGCAAATGTTAAGAAAGCTTATTTAAGCTCTGAGGAGGGGAAGCTTAAAGTGATTTTTTGTGAATGTTGACAGTTTAAGGAACAAAATCAATGAACTGGAAATAACTGCGGTTGATTAAAATATAATGGATAATTGGATGTCATCGCGATTACAGAATTAAATTCTAAAGCTAATAGAGATTCATTTGACTGGCAACCTGTCCTAAAAAAGTATTCTTTTTGTTCAGATACTTTTGGCAGAGGTGTTGGTATGTTTATAAAAAATTCCATCAATATTTGTAGAGTTGAGAAACTGGAAAAGTTATTTAAACATGCATCTGTTTTCTGTGACATAGTTTTTGAAGATGAAAACATTCATCTTGGAGTTATTTACATTTACTGTTCTCCAAACCATTCATTTGAAGAAAATAATAATCTATCTAAACATTGCGGTAAGTACATTCTTTAGTGATGAATCAATGAAGGAACTAAAATTCTGGTCGGTGATTTTAATCACCCTGAGATTTACTGGCAAGAAGAAATTTGTTCTAGTGGTCCTGAACATCCTGCTACTAAGTTTTTAAACACTACATTAGACAGCTACGCTGTTCAGTTGATTTCTGAACCAACTCATTTTAGAGCTTTACAAAGACCAACTACTACTGACCTGATCTTGTGTTCAAAAAACAAAATTGAAGATATTGATCACCATCCTCCAGTGGGCAAGAGTCATCACTCTGCAATTTCCTTCAGCATAGATCTTGATAAGGAAATCAGTGAAAGTAAGTCTAAAGGGAAATTTTACTTTATGGATAAAGGAAACGTTGAAGCTATGAGAGATGAATTAAGGGGAATAGACTAGGATTCACTATTATTATTACTCAATAAAAACTGTAGATGAGACTTGGACTCTAATTACCTCCCCAAAGATGGAGTATGGCTGCCTTAACGGTGGGATAAAAAAAAACGGTCATACACACAAAACTCCACTCCCTTTGTTGGTAGATGGGATTAATACTTGCTTGTCCATATAGGGAGTGTCTGCAGGAGTATCAGCCTGCGTACGCAGAAGATGAATAGAAGGACTCTGATTACTAGTAAACTTCTCCAGACTCAAGACAAGCAAGTTCCTTCCGAAGAATTCTTTTCTGGTCCTGGATTCAATCCAAAAAAAAAGACAGATCCATTTACAGTTCTTGACAAGATCAGAACCAAGAGACAAGCTCACAAATGGTATAAGAGGTTCAGAACACAGCCTAACTACAACACTTACTGAAGAGCAAGAAATCAATTTAAATGGGATACAGAAAAGTGTGTGAAAGAAAAAGAAAGAAAATTAGCCAGTAATATTAAAACAAACCCGAAAGCTTTCTTCAATTATGTTAATTCAAAGGCTAAACCTAAAGAACCTATTCGGAACCTAATCTCCGGCTAATGACCCATAATGGTGAATTAATTACAACCAATAAAGGGAAGGCTAAGGTCTTAAATAACTTCTTTACTTATGTGTTTGCAGATGGAGATGAAGAGAGTATTCCTGATTTTTTTTTTTTTTAAGCAGATAGAAAACTATTTTCTGTTTCAATTTCTGAAAAGAATTTGAAAGAAAGACTGCCCAAGCTAAACATTAATAAAGCTGCTGGTCCTGACAAAATTCATCCAAGACTGTTAAAAGAGTTGAGTGATGTTTTGGCTTTTCCCTTTAAAAGTGCTATTTGATAAGACACTACAGTGTGGTTAGTTGCCTACAGAATGGAAGGTAGCTTGAGGTAAAACCAATATTTAAAATAGGCGATAAAAAATGTCCAGGTAACAGACCATTAGTTTGACTTTAGTAGCATGCAAAGTTTTTGAGGGTATACTTAGAGACTTGCAAAATTCTCATCTGATAGATAATGGTTTGCTCTCAGACTATCAGTATGGTTTTACTACCGGAAGATCCTGTGTTCCACACGCTACTTTTCCACCTTAAATGATTGGATGGTAAACCTCGATGACAACATACCAGTTGATGCAGTTTATTTAGACTTGCAGAAAGCTTTTGATACTGTGCCACATAAAAGACTGATAACTAAACTTGAAGGCTTGGTGGAGACATACTCTCATGGATTACTGATTTTATAAGTGATAGACAACAATGTGTTAAAGTTGACATGGTCAGGGAGTCTTTTTCTTATCATAAAATCTGCACAGACAGACTGGGCTTTGCCAGGTCCCAGTGCTGTAGAATGGAATCATTGGAGTGATGGTCAGCCAAATTGTGTTTGTGTGTGTGTGTGTGTGTGTGTGTGTGTGTGTGTGTGTGTGTGTGTGTGTGTGTGTGTGTGATATGATACAACAAATGATCAGTTAAACTTAAACAGGATATAAGGATGGACTGGAGAGGCATGAAAGGGACAGGGAGGGAAAGGGAAGTGAAGCAGGGAAAAGTGAAAGGAGGGAAAGAGAAATCAAAGGATACTGGGAACAAAAAATAAGCACTACCCAGAAAATGAGAGAAATGCGAGGAGGGGAAGGCTGGAAAGCAAGATGGTGACAGTGAGGGGAAAAGAATGATGTTCATGATAAGGGCAGATGTCTTGTAATTGCTATTATTTTACACTTTTCAGTTTTACAGCGAAGCTTCCAGTCCAAGAAAATTAATTGCCAGTGATTACTTCTTCCTGTTTAAAACTAAAGTTTAAGGTATTTCTGGGGTCAAAATTGAGATTTTTTTTTTTGGTTATATTAACATTGATGTTACATTTTTTTTTTTTTTTTATCATCACTGGTTTTTAGTAAACATGGAGAGAGATGGGGTGTGTGTGTGTGTGTGTGTGTGTGTGTGTGTGTGTGTGTGTGTGTGTGTGTGTTGGGGGGTGGGGGGTGGGGGGGGGGGGGGTTTGCAGACCTTTGCTTGATCCCTTAATAGATGTGCAGTACATTGCCCTTGACACCATAGTAGATGTGCACTACATTGTCTGTGAGGAATCTTGTTGTGTGGTTAGTTAATATATTAGTACTGACTCTCTTCAGGTTCAAGGTCTTGAAGTTACTCGTCTTGTTTGTTTTTACGACCCTACAGTTTACTTCTTTACATCATCACAATTCAGTCAAGTGGTCATGTGTGAAAAGTCACCTCAGTGAAGTTTCCAACTGTAGATTGTCCCATGGCTGAATTTGTTGTTGTCTAGCAGAGGAAATAACAAGTAAGAAAGAATAGTGGGTGGTTGCAAGCACTTGTTGAATGAATTATTTCATATGCACTTTCATATGATTTTTTTTTGTTTCTTTATATGAACTATTAGTATTATGTAAAAAGAAAGTTTAGTATATTTGTTTTGTGTTGTTTTTTTTGTTTGTTGATAAGTTGTTATTTTATTAGCAAGTCTTATTGTATTATACGTTTTTGTTATCTTTTATTCCATCAAATTGTTAATATTAATGTATTATTGTCATTTTAAAAACAGACAGGGGGTGGGGGGGGGGGGGGGGGGGGGGGGGGATTCTACACCGAATTACAATTCTCTATCGTCTGTTCAAGGAAACTGTTGTTTTTGTTGCCATTTACTCCCTTTCACCTTTGTAAAACTGGCCTTTAACTCACTCTGGAACTTTACATGAACCAGACACAGTAATTTAGTTATGTGCTAAACGCCACAACAGTTCAGTCACTTGATGCAAACAGTCATGACTGTGACTTGAAGTTTCTGAGTATAAAATGGCTTGGGGTATGGATTGAACTTCAGCAGTAAGAGAAGACAGCCAGGGCATCTGGAGAGAATCACCAGAGATTCCTCCAAGAGAATGGCTCTGCTTGTCAGAGGTGACAATATTAGTACTTTATTGTTGAAACTGTTTTTTTTTTAAATGTTTTTTTTATCACAGTCTTGCTCCTTCCCTTTGCAGCATCTTTCTGTTTTAGATATAAATAGCTTTAAATGGACTAATTTTCTTGCATGATTGTTCTTGCTTTGTTTTCATATCATATATAATTTTGTAATGTGAAACTTGGATTTTTTTGCATGAGTTAAAAAAAAAAGTTGAATTTTCCATGATTTTCTGACATTGTCTGAATATAGCTGCCTGCATTGCTGTGTTTGGACATGAATTTGTTAAACGATATGAATTTTTTCGTTTTCTGTCACCAGAGAAAGAGTATGAGCTGTATGTGACAGGTAGAGCAGTAACTTCATTGAAGGAAAAAAAATAACACTTTGATTTGAGTGTTACTGTTTGTAAGAGTGCTGTATGTTTTGTATTCATGGTAATTTGTTGTTCCTCCCTCCTTCCCTTTTTTTCTGTGTCTCTCTCTTTCTCTGTCTCTCTTGATTTTTCTCCATTGCTAAAAATAGTTTGAGCTGTATATGGCACAAGGGGAAGTAACTTAATTGAAGGAGATGATAACACATAAACAAGTGTCAGTCCGTGTTACTGAGTGATTTGTATTTGTGATTATGGTAGTTTAACGCATAAAGTAACAGTCAGACTTACTAAATGATTTGTATTTGTGATTATTAGTGGTTCATTAGTCTTGATTATACATATTATTGTTGTCAGATTTTTTGTGTGCATGTCCAGGGATTTCTTTTAATTTGTTATGAAGGTTTGCTAATCACAGTAATTATTATCATGAACTGTGTGCTTAGCACAGGATGAAAGCCATACAAAATAACATTGGAAGAATATTCTGTATTCTTTTTATGTCTCTAATCTTAACAGGGTGTCAGTTACAGCAGCTCCAGCACAAAGCACACCAAGAACAGCTGCTAGCACGTGGTCTTCCCAAACAGCGCCCTATTGATGGGGTGGAGCACATCATTTGTGTGGCATCTGGCAAAGGAGGTGTGGGAAAGTCCACAACAACAGGTACTGTCCACACAAATAGCCTCCTTACTAACAAATACTACATAGCATGAATATGAATGACAGTCTTCGCGTGTGTTTGTTTGTCTGAGCTCATGTTAAAAAGCATTTTACCATGGCAAAACGGCAGTAATGCATACCAACACTATTTATGTTGCCTTTACCTGTGTGATAATATTGATTGCTCTCTCTGCATTTGCGTATCATGATTTGTTTTAAAATGGATTAAAGACAAAAAAAGCTTATTTTTCCCTGCATGATTAAGAATGTATTGTGCATATTGTACTTGCTGTTTTGTGTGTGTGTGTATACACAAACACACACACACACACACACACACACACACACACACACACACACACACATACATACACATATATATGTGTGTGTGTGTGTGTGTGTGTGTGTGTGTGTGTGTGTGCACGCGCGCGCATGTGTAAACAATCCACAGGCTTCACATCAAAGTGAAATGGAGTTTCACACAGCTCTATGTAAAATATGACTCGCTTGAGGACGAGTCTGGGAGGAAGGGAGCTGGGGGTGTTAAGATTCATTACTGACATTTCAGGAGTTCCATACTGAAAGAAAAATAGGATGTTTTGTGGAAAAAAAACATGTTACAGTTTTAAGTATCAGAAAATACTAGTTGGAATTTAACTTCTGATATAGAAACAGCACAGCCTTGACTGATAGGCTGGTGGACTATTCTTGATACAGCAAAGGAAGGAAGGTCACAGGAAAGCACCATACTGTACAGCCCTAGCGCCAGCCACAGCCCCTGTACAGCCAGTAAAATGACCATCTGCTGTAAATTCAATATGCATGTTGTCTGTCTTACCCCAAGACTTTTCTCCTCATTTTTACACATTCATGCTCTTTTTCAAAGCCTGATTTCAGTTTCTGATATACCCACGTCTTTTGATGATGTGAAAAACCCTGGTGGTGTATGCCTGCATGTATGCAAAGAAAGAAGATAGTGTGATAAAAAGATACTGTCATAAATATTTGCCATGTACATTTTACTAAAAATGTGAGTTTAATTGTTTATGTTTATTGCTAAATTGTTTCAGTGAACCTTGCAATTGCCCTTTCTGCCGTAGCTCCTGTAAGTATTACTAACTTGTGTGAGTAACAAACTGTATTAGGTTTTAAAACAGAAAAAAACTCAAACATACTTACATAAGGATGAGTATACATGCGATTATGTGTAAAGTCTACCGACATGCGTAGGGTCATATGTGTTATTGAATTGTCAAACTTCAGAGTGACGTTGTAGGTATGTTTTTATTCGTTTTCTGTTAAAAAAAAAAAAAAAGAAAAAAAAAAAGAAGTTTGCGGGGGGGGGGGGGGGGGGGGGGGAGAATGGAAAGAAACTGTTTTACCTGAACACACACACAGGCACGCATGCACATACACTTTAGTATACTCCCTCGGCATACAAATATTTTTTCAGTATACTCATGATGATACCACATACGTATAATTTGTAGTGTGTGTGTGTGTGTGTGTGTGTGTGTGTGTGTGTGTGTGTGAAATAGTAAAAATGATTACTTATATTGTGATTTGAAATTTCTGTGAGGACATGCTTGTCAACGTAATTAGTATAGTCAAGCCTGTCTTGACAATGCTTAAAAGAAGGTAATCATAGGTTGCAGGCCAAAATTAAATATAGTGTGAGTGCGATTGAGGAGCAGATGGGGAAACAAGGAGGGGCAGTTGAATGGTGATGCAGCGGGTGGCAGTGACAATAGAAAGTGTGTGTGTGTCTATATATATGCACAGTGTTTATTTGTGTGCTTATGAGGAGGGGAAGAGCGGGGTTTATTTCCCACAAATGCAGCTGTAATGTTTTGTTTGTGTGTCAGCTAATACTGGAAATTGTGTAATTTTCAAACTGTATGCAAATCTGTTTGGATGTTGTATATTTTCTGTAATTAATGAAAATGTCAGTAATGTGACGACTTTTGAATATTGAACCATCTAGAATTCCTCTCTCTCTCTCTCTCTCTCTGTCTCCTCTACCCCACACACCACACAGAAATTGAAGGTTGGAATTCTTGATGCTGATATCTATGGGCGTCCATTCCCAGACTCATGAACCTGTCTGGAGAGCCAGAGCTGACCAAAGGTATTTACACACAGATGTCCTTTTCAGTATGGCTTTGTATTTTGGTGTCTCTCATATTCAGTTTCTTTTTTTTTTTTAATACATTTTTTTTTTTATTTCTTTCCTCATTCTCTCTTCCATTCCACAGTTCCTTCTTTCTCTCTTCTCCATCTCTTCATCGATATGATTTTCTCTTTGCTGTACATTTCCTGATGCAAATTACCACAAATGTTTGTTATTAATCATATTTTGTACTCGTTTGACAATATTGTAGAATAATCTGTGAAACATATTAGAAATGAGGTATCTTTTTTTTTTTCCCGTTTTGAATGGATTTGAGTGAGTTTCACTGTATGCCGAGGAAAGGTTGGTTTTTTGTTGAATATACACACACATACACAAACAAACAAAAAATCACTGAGCACAATCCTCTGAGTTCATATTCAGTTTCCAATGTTGTGTAGGACAGGAGGATGGGGAGAGGAGGTAAGGGGGCTAAGGCCAAACATTGGATGAGATTTTTTCTTTATGAATAAGAAATAAACAAACTTGCTGTTTTTAGAAACATGAGAGAGCAGAACGTACTGAGCTGAAAATCTTTTCTTCTTTATTTTGTAGATACCATTTCTAATTCTTTCTTATTTTACTTTTCCAGATAACAGGATGATTCCACTGGTCAACTATGGAATAAAATGGTAGGTTTGTTTTTTGGTTTGGTTAGAGATTAAAAGATCCAGCTTGTTGATGCATTGATAGCCATGAGAATATTTATGTACTACCAGTGGGAAAATGTATTATATCGTTTGCACATAAGCGGGGAAGTGCAAACATGCATGCATGTATAGATAGAACCACACACGTCACATGTGCAGGTTTCGGGACTACATAGTTTGAGTACTTACTTTGGCTTTGTACAGAAAAGGTTAGTATGATTCTTGAAGATTCTTGAAAATTAGTGATATTTTAAACTCCAATTTCAAGGCATTGACTTTTTCCTTACTGTGATTGAAAGATCCTTGAAACTTGTTGCCTCTCATTTTTCATGTAGACAAGTTAGGGACAAACAGGACAGTGTGCTGAAGCTTTTTCAAATTCTTGCAATAAATTAGATCCAGAACCAGCACCAGTTGCTAATCTGTTACAGGCATGCCAAGTGTCCATCATGAGCAGATTGGGGAAAGGGGGGGGGGGGGGGGGGTCTCAAAGACTTTCATTTTCACTAAACATTCATTTTTTTTTTTTCTTTTTTTTCGTCACCAAATTAGAATTAGATAAAAGAAAGATCATCAACTTTGTGGACATGATTTGATCGTGTAATGAAATTAATTAGAAGAATGTTAGTACTGTCCATCAAAGGACACATGAAATGTGAAAACAAGGATTGGAAGGTGTGGGGGGGGGGGGGGGGGGGGGGGGGGGGAAGGGAATGGAAATAGGAGATTTTTTTTTTTTTTTCCTTTTTTTTTTCTGGGGATAAGAGATGTGATTTGTTTTTTCTATTTTTGTTTTCCTTTTTTTCTATCAGGCAACCTCACCTTTCTTTTCCCTTGTTCTTTCTTTCCCCCTTCCACTCCTCTCACCATCATCATCCATTACTTACTTCTTTCCCACTCCACATACCCTCTTTTGCTTATTTGAACCTATACTCATCATCTTTATGGACATGATTCTCCCCCCCCACCCCCCACACTTCCCCTCTTCTCCACATTCCTTTTCCCTATTCCCTAACGTATTGTTCATGTATCAACATGTTAGACAGTCGTGCTGATGTCAGCATCGTATTTCATCACATTTATCTTTTTCTTTCTCAGTGAGTTGTGTCATTGCTGTTCTGCCATCACTGGTATCTCAGCTGGCTACCAGCATGTGTAAAAATGTGTACTGCAGTGTGCTTTTCAGGCCTGTACAAGTCTAGCCATATCAGCCTTTGTAAATCCATAATTCAGTCGCGCTGAAAAATTTGTCAGAAGTGATTGCCAGAGGTTAGAAATTACGTTTAATTTCTAAATGGTTTCTTTCACTGCAGTGAATTTCTGTTGTTTGAATTTTAAGTTCTAGGAAATGTCAGTGTAAAGCTCGTATCATGCAGTATACAGTTTTAGGGGATGTTGCACTCTCACTCTCAAAGGGGCATGCCTCTTGACCCAACCAAGGGGGGCATATGCAAAGGCCTCCATCCTCCACCCCTCCCACCAATAACACATTTTTTTTTTTTTAGCTTGTTTAGCTGCTACCTGTTTTTCCAGGCCTGAATAATGATGGTACTGCTAGTTTCGAACAATTTTGCAATTTTTTAAAACATGCAATGGAGTCTTGATTTCTTTACATTAAAAGACTTGTACAGACCTTGTGAAAAGCTTGATGATTGGTTTCATTTGGTTTGGTCAGTGTACTCATGTAATGGAAACCTTTGTTGCCAGGAAGTACGAGAGTATACGATTTTTGTTCTCATGTTTGGAAACTCGGTGAAGATAAATTGAGTCATATTGTGAATAAGCTGTATTTGACTGTTTTGGTTTGTTTTGTCTTTGTTTTGTATCGTGTGTCTATCCTTTTTTCCCTCAAGTTGGAGAATAGAGTTATTTTGGATGGATTGAATTGCGGTTCAGTGAAATGATAGCATTATTTAAGACATTAATTCATGTTTCTTCATTTCTTTCATTGATTCCTTGTTTTATCAGCATGTCCATGGGCTTTCTGGTCGGTGATGCGGCATTGTGTGGAGAGGCCTTATGGTTATGTCTGCTCTTGAAAAAACTCCTCAGGTCTGTACATCAGTGAACTAAAGGGTGCTTTTTGTGTGAAAATGCACATATGAAGTGTGTGTGTGTGTGTGTGTGTGTGTGTGTGTGCGCGCAGACTGTTAGCTGTTGGTGTCATAGTCTAAACTCCAGAATTAAATAGATTGATTAAAATGACATGTATTTTTTAATTTTTAAATCATCATTTTTTAATCTCAGCACTGAACAAAGACTTTTAAGGTTTTATTTCATTTGTCTTGGCCAGCTACAGTAAATGCAAAAGGATTCTCATTGTTTATTTTGACAAGCCCTTCCTACAGCATTGCTTCCATGCAAGTCATTCTGACTCTCCTGTACATGGCCAGGTTCAGGTGTGTCCTGTTTCAGTCCTAACACTGTAGTCAGTCCATACGGGGCAGTCGCTATTAAGTTATCATGAGGCATCACATAGCAGAGATGCTGTGTTGCTATTGAGTTAAACAGGCGCTGTTCAGAAGTGCCTGTTCTGACCCACCATATGCAGAATAAAACCTACTAAACCTGACTCACAACTAACGTACTAGACTACTGACAACAATAGTGTTGTCGCAGAGCCAGTGTCAGTGAGGGTTTACATCTGGACAGCATGTGTACATCATCTGGCGACAGTACCCATGAACCTAGTGACACTGAGAACTTCGGCATGAACCATGGACATAGAGAAGAAATAGGAACTGAGGTAGCAGCTAGAGAGCGAGGGTTAAAAGGCTACAGCATTTGAAACCTTTATTATGATCAACAAGGATGGGGATGTGGAATATGATATTATGGAGTTCCGTTCTGATCAAAGACAACAGAAAATTTGCCTTTTTTTTTTAATACATCCCTGCGTTAGCTGGGCCTTTGAGATATAGACATCTGCAGTGTTGGTCACGAAATTACCTCAGCGCTCTGTGAGACTCATCAGTAAGTAAATGAATCTCCACTGTATGGTTGCAGTGTTTCACCTCAGCCCATAGTAAACTCAACTTTGGATAGGAGCTGGCCATGTCTGAAAAATCTCACAGTGTCACAGATAAGTGTCTCAGATGAAGTTGATGCCCCAGTCTCCCAGTCAGAAAGTCCGCACATAAACTTAGGTATTAAATCATTGCTGTATATGATTTTGAGTTGAATTTTTTAAGAAGGGAGAGAAGGAAAAGGAGGGGGGAGGGGGGGGTGAAGGTTTTTTTTTGAAAAAAAAAGGGTCACAGAAAAACTGTTGGTTAAAGATTTCAACCACAAAAGTAGAGTCCACTTAACTTGAGTCCAAATAGCATAACAACTGGATCTACGCAAGCAGAGTTTGCACTACCGGTTGATCCTATTACTGTATGAAAAACAGCATGTTTAACACAATCATTTTAATGTTTACGATGAGTAAGTTTTCTAGCCCCCAATAACTTGGAACTTAAATAAGATGCTCTTTTGTCCACTTCAGTAATAGAAAATGACATAGACCATCACACAGTTCCAGTTTGCATCAATTATTTAACATGTTGACATGAAATCCAGCAACTGCTTTAAGAATGTTCACACGATAGCAAAAATTTTTTTTCGTTGATTCCTTTCCAAAAGTCACTGTGTTGTGCTCTGTCACTGGCGTAAAAACTTTGTGCTAACTGCATGCTCGTACTTGATTATGTGCACACACACATATATCACAGCTCATTTCACCATTTCATTCACACCCATCACAGTGATCTTAAAAATTGACAACGTACGTACAAAGCAGGCAGAAATCATGGTGTGGTGAATTTGTCTTTCATGTGAAAACAAAGAGCCATTCTATTATATGAAAAAGAAAATTATGGCTGCCTTTGACAGCAGTTGGCACAAATGTATAACAGCATGCAAAAGTAACAGGTACCACTGACATGTACAACACAAATACAAAAAGAAAATTATAGTTTTTCTTGCATTTTCTTATGAAACTTCATCTTTTTGAAACCATTAACAGTCAGACACTATGATAACAGACTTATTTCCTCATTTTTTTATCAGTTTCAAATTGGCCGGTGTGTTGCATCCTGTGACACTGACATGTGTTTACATTGAGAACTGTATTCATGGATTTTTCAAGTGGCATGGTTTTGGCCAGCGCAAGGCAATAGAAAAGTGAGGTGATCTCGGTTTTATATGAAATAGTGGGAAAAGAATATGCTTGCTGCCAGCCACTCAGGTGAAGTGGTTAGCATGGTGAAATCCTCGTTTGGAGGTCATGGGTCCCATCACAGACATTTACTTGTTGGATGTGTCAGCTCTGACTGGCTCCTAGTCTGCCTAAGTTGAGTTTGATGTGGGCTCCATTAGGAAGACTGGGACCGCACAGATGAGTTGTATCCACTTAATGGATGCATCTCTGAGGGTAATCTCTAACTTTCCTGACACCACTGTAGGTGTCTGTATTTCTTGAACCTGGGTTGACACCAGGGCGTCATGAAAGCAAGTGTCGAGCACAGCCCTGTAAGGCAGTCTCAGACCAGAACAGAAAGGTGTAACATCATCCTCATCTTCATCGATCAGCACTTTAAAAAAAAGTAATTCTGTGGCCCTTTGTGCCCAGCTCTCATAGTGTCCTTGGTTTCAGTTGCCCCTCCGCTTCTGTGTGCTTTAACACACAAGTTTTGTTGCAGTCTCTTGCTGTTCATGATGCGGAGGTCCATTCCAGTTTGAGACTGTTTGACTTGGTTGCATTTTGTGTTTACAATGCTTCTGCCCTAATGGATTTCAGATTTCTCTGAGAAGGGCAAGAATCTGTATTTTGATTAGACTTTCAGAAGCTGTTTAGTACAATGAACAGAATATAACCTAAACAGTGTATGCGAGTGAGTACCATGTATAAGCATTTTGCTTGTTGTGTACTCATCTTTTATGTTGTTGCCGCTTTTTTGTGTACTTCTTGAATAAATTCGTTTAAACCAACAGCGTATGCCTTGAACACTGTGTTGTTACATTTGTTTTGAGGAAAATGATCTATGACGGTTGCATGTTTTAATTTTTAACAAACTGAATGTGGATTGTGTCAGACAAGTATCATGGGCACCTCTGGACATCTTGGTTGTGGACATGCCCCCTGGCACTGGAGATGTTCAGCTGTCCATTGCACAAAACTTACCTGTCACAGGTAAATACAAATCAAATATTGTATATCATCCATGGTGTGTGGTTTAGAGAGAGAGAGAGATTTTATAAATTGTATTCAGTGTGTTTGTGCCCATCCAATCTTTGTTGCTTTAATTTAAATAGAAATGTTTTCTATAACGGGTTTGCACAAGCAAGTGGGGTTTGAAGGATGGAGAGTTAAATTGCAAGACATATTATGTATGCCATTGGAGACCTTTTCTTTGGGTGCATGCTTTTTTCCTCTCCACAGTTGTATGCCTAGTAAAAACTGGAGAATGTAAACAAAATTCTTTGAAATTGCTAGCGTATTTGTTGGAACCATTTTCTCTTAAGTTCTTCAGAATTTCAGATTTCGAGAGTAGGCTTTGTTTTTGTTTGTTTGTTTGTTTGCTTGTTTTTGTTGGTTTTTTTTTTTTTTTTTTGCTGTCCAACCTCTGCGCGACTTCAGAGGCAGTGCACCCACGCCGCTCATCCTGACACCCCGTCCACAGCCACAGCCCAGTCTGTCCCGCCGCAGCCCCGGCACTGGCAATCCACAGGGAGCGATCAATGTCAATTCGTCTAGAGGCAACCCACGGAGGAGACACTGCACTGCCGCCGAGTCACTTCGGTGGTGTTCAGTGGCGCCTGTTCTGATCTAACATACGCAGGACACCACCTACTAAGCCCCCTACTGACGACAATAATTGCTTAGTGCGGGAGCCGGCGTGAGTGAGCTCTCCCTCCGGAGGGCGCCACCACATCCGTCCAACGACAGCCCCCATGGGACTCGCCGATACCAGTGACCCTGACGGAACCAAACCAAGACCACAGACATGGAGAGGACATCGAAACTGAGGTCACCATGAGAGCAGGGCATGAAGGGCCACAGAACTTGAGACATCTTTTTTAAATGCTGATCGATGAGAATGAGGATATTAAGATGATGCTACGGATTTCCATTTCGGTCTGAGACTACATGACAGGGCTGTACTCTACGCTTCCTTTCATAATATATCCCGGCGTCAACCAGGCCCGAGAGATACAGGCACCTGGAGTGTTGGTCAGGAAATTTGAGCAACACTCTCAGAAACGCATCCATTAAGTGGATGAAACTCGACTGTGTGGTCCCAGTCTTCCCAACTGAGCCCGTAGCAAACTCAACTCTGGGTAGGAGCCGGTCGGGGCAGAAAAACCCACATGACTTCTGATGGGATTCGAACCCACGACCTCCCAGCTGGGAGTCAGCGACACTAACCACTTCGCCACGGCGGCTGGTCGTTTGTTTGTTTTCATTGGGTTTTCTTGTTTGTTTGTTTCTAGGTGGTTTTTTTTTTTGTTTTTTTTTTTTTTTTTACAGATTGAAGAGTGCTACAGACATATATGCAGCTGCTGTAAAATTCACTTCTTTGTATGAAACTTTGTATTATTACATAATATCTTCTGTATTAACTTTCCAGTATATATCTTCTGGGTTAACTTTTCTAACAACAATTTTTTTTTATTTTACACAACAATGTACCAACTTCCAAATAATTTTCAAGAGCACCAGACAGACTTTTGAACAGGGGTACTGTTTAAAAAGAAAACTTTCATCTAACCTTGCAAATTTGAGTTGCACCAAATTTTGTATACAAATCAAGAGGTTGATGTTTGATGTGCATGTGTCTGTTTAGTGTGTTGCTGATGTTTGTGACTAACCAGAGTGTTCTGTTACCTGCGCTGTGAAGATGTACACGTCAGTGCTGACTGGCCATTCCTTGGTCACCTTAGTCATTGTCAGCTAAGTTTGAATTGATTTCAAACACATCCGTGTAGTGTCTATTGATGTCTGAGTTGTCATAGGTGATCAATGCCTGCAACAGCAGCCAGAATCATCTACAACCCTGTTAATTGAAATGATCCTTTATTAATGATCTTTTTTTTTTTTTTAAATCACACACAATACAAAATGAAAAACAAAATTGAGATTTTTTCCTTTTTTTTTCTTCTTTTGCTTTTACAAAATCATTGCAAAAACCACCTACAGTGGATTGAGCGGACAGGTCAAAACACTGCATCCTAGCGCTATCAAATAACCCTTAAAGACACAAAACATAGAGTTACCCTCTGTGGGTGGAGTGAAGAAGATTTTTTTTTTTTGCTGTGTTGCAACATTTTTCTCATTGTATTAAATTTACCTTCCAAGTAAGGCTCCTTCTCATTTAAGATTAATCAGCGTAATGTGATTTCATGTTTTTCCAGTGTTACTAGTATCCTAAGATTGAATTTTTATTGATTTAAAACACGTGTATTACAGGTGCTGTGTTGGTTACAACACCCCAAGACATTGCACTGGCGGATGTTCGCCGTGGGGCATCTATGTTTGACAAGGTGAAGGTCCCAGTTCTGGGTGTGGTGGAGAACATGAGCGTGTACATGTGCCCAAACTGCGGACACACTCACCACATCTTTGGCCAGAAAGGGGCTCAAAAGCTGGCAGATGAAATCAATATTGATATTTTGGGTCAGTGCTCATGTATTGACGTGTTTATACATGTATATGTGAGATTTTTGTACATATTTATATGTTTACGTGAGATTGTGTGTTGTTAGCACATACTATATGGCATTATGAATATGCATGCGTTTCCAAGACAGAACACTTCTTTTTTATTGTTTCATTATCATTTATTTATTTGTAAAATTAAGATTTAAATCCTGACTGTAATTCAGAGAATAATTTTGTTTTTGCTCAGATATGGTGGAGATCCAGCAGAGAATTTGTTCCGTTTAGTGGAATGTGACAGTTTGACATCATACGTATGGTTCAGATTTTTCTGCCTCAGGATGGAGGTATGCCATGTTAAAGTTAGAATATCAAGTCCTTATTTTCAATGTTTAAGCAAAACAACAACAAACAACAACAACAAAATGTCAGGATTTATTGATCAAAATGACAGTAATCTGCATAGAAATCAGGACAGCATGGTTCTGGTTTTCATAAGTTAACAAAATTATGTTAATAATTCATCATTTTAAAATAAAAATTGATGGCAGTCCACAAAGGAAACATTATAGGATGACCTTGGTTAATGTAAATTGACAAATTGAGACATTTGTGTCCACTTTGAGCCTCAGGTTCTTGAGACTAGTCAGCAAGGACTACTCCATTTAGCTCTTCTACTTGAACTAGGATTAAAGAAATCAGTTGAAAATTGGGGGTGAAGAACAGAGGTCTCAATGGCTTCCTGAAAAGAACAGCTATGATGTACCATGTTTGATATGGAGGGAAAGGTTGCAAAAAGCTGGCTGTAATTGTTTTGTTCAAATATGGTGCAAAGACATTTACCCGTCATAGCCTGTCTCACCACTGCTTTTCAGATGACAATCAAATTTACATATCCAGCGATATCTCTCAGCTTCTTCTGCAACACAGCAACTCAGTAGTGTATCACTGACATAAAATCTTGGATGACAGTTAACAGACTTCAGCTCAACAGTGAAAAAACTGAAAGGATCTTTGCACTCAAAAGACATCTTTCATCTAACTGTATCCCAAACTCTGTCAAATTGGAAAATAGCCTTATTCAGACATCTTAATCTGCACAGATGGAATTTAGGTGTTACCCTTGACTCAGCACTTTCCTTCTTTGGGCTGTGCTTAAAAGGCTGTTCCAGTATTAAATAAAAGTTACTCTGAGCAAAGTTTTCTTATTGGAGCAAGAGTTACCCTACTTGTTTATTGTTTACTGTTCCCTGCCTCATTTTATTTCAATTTCATTTCATTTCAATTAAATGAAGGTTATTTGTGTTTGTTTCTGTTTGTCTTTGTGTTTTTCTTTTGATCTTCCTTGCATCCTTGGGTGGATCCTCAAGCGTAGGTTCAAAGATTGCCCCCTACATTTTATACTGTTTGCATAATGTCTTTAGTTTTTCAGCAACTTTTTTGTCCCCACACTTTCATTTTGTTTCATTTACCACCCTTCACTGGCTGCTATGGGGGTGCTGTTGGATTCATTTTTGAACCCTTGGTGGTGAGAACACCACAGTATTATGGACTGTGTTGTGTCTCTATTTGACGCCAGGAGCACAGACACAACCAGCCGTGTCTCCCTGATGAGTCCGATCCAGTGGACGAAAGGCCTCGGAGCAGGCAATACAAATAGATCTGTCTTCAAGAGGGATTACGATGGTTCCCTCATGCAGCCAGTGAAGAGTTTTCATATTCATGCTTAAAATATATTTTCTTAATTTTATGTTCCCATTTTCTTCATCTTCAACCTCCCTTAAGTTCAAACCTTTGCCAAGTCATTACTGTGATGACAGAGGGGTTGTTGGCCTGTGCTTTTTTTCCCACACTATTAGATTGTTCATGTTTGTATTTGTCTGACCTTATTCAAGTTTAAAAGGCTGTGCCAGTCTTGAATGAAAGTTACTCTGAGTTAGGTTTTCTTATGGGAGCAAGAGTTACCCTACTTGTTTATCCCAATATCTTTGCATAGTTCAAACTCTCTGTCATCCTTCAAGGCATCTTTTAAAACAACCCTCTTCACCTATCAGTAGCAGTTCTTTCTTCCCCTTCCTACCCATCAAATTAATTCTGTGACGTGTGTGTGTTAGACTCTGTGTGTGTGTGTGTGTGTGTGTGTGCACACATGCTGTCATATGTGTGTTGTTGTGAGACAGTGCGTGTGGGATCGCTTGTGTGTGTGTCAGTATGCACTCTTGTTTGTAGGTGCATGGTACTTATTGCAATATTTATCTTCTTACTTGTTTCATTTATGTTTTCTTTAATCTTTTCTTTATTTGTAAGCGCTTAGGGCTTATGTAAGATTAAGCTTCATATATAATCATTGTTATTATAATTATAAAGAAATGGGATCACTAAGGACAAATCTGGGTATGGAAGCGAGATAAGCTCCTTGCTGTCTCACTCTCTGTTTGTTCTTTGTCTTTGTTTTTTTTTTTTGAGGGGGGACAGGAGGTGTGTGTGTGGCGGTGGAGTGCGAGATGGGGATCCTTATGAAATCACATTGTTCCATGCCAAGTAGGGATAAGGCATTGTTTGGACAGTTAGATATGAGAAAAAACACATTATAGAAAGACCTAAACCATTTCAAACAAAATGAAAAACAAAAAAAATTAGTGTGATTCTAATGTACAAAAACATTTATTTTTGTGGTCACCCCAGAAATGTGTCCCAAAATAAAATATAAGCATGTGCCTGCCTTGATATATATATATGTATATATATATATATATACACCAGTCTATAAATCTACATACATCCATACCTATGTATATTGTGTGTGTGTGTGTGTGTGTGTGTGTGTGTGTGTGTTTGATCCAATAGGCAAGATCTTCTAATCAGTTGTGTCTAGTCATAAGATGGTAGCTTTCAGTGCTGTAGTGGTTTTGTTTTCTGGGTGGTGGTGGTGGTTTTTTTTTTCCCTACATCCAGGGTCACACATCTTTATATGATACTGACACTTTTGAAAAATGAATCATATTAAAAAATGAACCATTTTCCAAAGAAAAAAAAACGATTTCGACAGATACTTTTTAAAAAAGAACATTTTTAAAAGGAGTATCCCTGGTCCATCACATTTCAGTCAACAAAAAAAAAAAAAATCCAGTGCTTTAGGAAAGTTTTGCCTTTGAAAATTCTCTTTTTTACAGGAAAAGGTAATGGGTTAAAGAGTTTACTCTTATTATTTGCATTAAACCTGTGAAAGACTACAGAAGAACACATGAAATAGTTTGAAATTTATAATTTCTGTTCAACTTCTGAGGAATGACGCCCTCCCCT
This sequence comes from Conus betulinus, assembly GCA_016801955.1. Taxonomy (NCBI): domain Eukaryota; kingdom Metazoa; phylum Mollusca; class Gastropoda; order Neogastropoda; family Conidae; genus Conus; species Conus betulinus. The sequence continues at coordinate 795,437 of JADBJO010000099.1, read as the reverse complement.
CCCTTTCTCCTAAGGCCATCTTAGCAAGGCTTGGCCTCATATAACCAAACCAAACCTAGGCAGTCCCAGTCCAGCCAGATCTCTTTCCATCTTTCCAGCTTCTAGTTTCATTCATTCTGTACATAAATCTAAGTTCTCATGGAGATATCATTCATCATTTCTCCGAATGCAAAGGGTTTTCCATTTTTCATACGTTCTGAGGAAGAAGAAAAGGGCGCTGAGCTACAATGTAAGGTGGGCTGAAACTCATGTAACTGGAAACAAGAGCAAGAAAAAGATGACTGCACATACAAGAAGTACATTGTCTCTTGTGACGTCAAGCAGATAAAATATACAAATCTGCTTTGTGGCCCTTTCATCTATAATAAATAAGAATATGAGGAGAAATGCTTGACAGTCGGTGGGCAAAGAACAACTTTATTCTCATATGCTTAGAGCATAAATAATGTACTTAATATATTTTCCAGGAATAGAATATGGCCTGTTTTGATTTTCTATGTTTGAAATTTCAATTTGCTGCTTTCAGCAGAAGAAGAAAAACAATTCCTCCAGTTTGATGTGATGTGGAACACTGTGTTTTGATATTATGAAAGTCACATGCTTTACCTCTGAACACAGTGATTTTGAGAAACCAAAAAAAGGATATTAAAAGATAGACAACAAAAGAAAGCTGATTAATTGTTTGCTTGAATGGATGTAGATTAGACCGTTTCCTGTTCTGCATGATTTGATCTAACTAATTGAATACAAATGGCCTTTGACTTTTAATCTTTCTGTTGGTTGTACATGTCACTAAGATAATAAGCAAAAATTAAATTGTAATGACAAAATAAGAAACAAAACTCTGAGGAGCAAAGGCGATTTTTTCTCCCAAAACCCAGTGACTGCAAGATACGTAGGTGAACTTGAGATTTCCAAGCTCATTTATAAGAAATTTTTCAACACTGCAAAATAAGTCAGAAATTACATTGTCAATAATGTTGATTTCAGTCAGTTCAGACTTTGATCTTTAATTTTCAATTTTCATAAGAAAAAAGAATTCTGCTATTTATTCTTGAAAATAAGTTATACATGTAATGTCTGCTTTGATGCTGATTGCAGGTGAGATTCCACTGGATGGAAATATTTGTGAGCTGTCAGATGCAGGGCTACCAATCATTGTGGCACAGCCCCAGAGTACTCAGGTTTGTCCTTTCACTTGCAGAGCTTGAAATGTTCCAGTGGCAGTAGATGTTATGTCAGTTTTGCCTCTGTTGAAGGCAGTTTTGTTAGTGTGCCAGATTTATTAATTAATCCATTGTTTACAGCTTGGACATAGTTATTAACCCTTACACTGGTTATTTAACAACATACTGTTAAGTATGTTGCCTGGTGAATAAACAGAAGGAAAGTTCGTTAAAAAAAATAGTTATGTTTGTATAATATGCATAACTCTTCAACTGTTAGTATTTGAACATGACATGCAGCAGAATAAAAATCGTTTGTTATTGAATAAAGAATAATGTAAATTAGAACTGGTGTGCTTGTGAGCATTTGATTAGCTGCTTACTTGTCTAGAATGTGAAAATAGTAAGTGGAAACAGGTGGCACATCCTGCTTGTCATACTCAAGAGCTTGTTCACAAGTAATCCAGTCAATGATGTTTCACAATATCCAGAAACAAGTTACCACCTTTTTCAAAGGAAAGTCGGTGTTGATTATACCAGTCTTCCATGCAAATAAACCAGGTAAGAATGAATAAGGTACAGTTCAGTTTTCACATTGAAATCACATGCTGATAACACAAAAGCACCCGAAAATGGTGGTTATCAACAAATGTAATAGTTAACCCACACTGTTGTTGTTTACATTTGAAAGGTTTAGGATCATCTGAAAGCGCTACACTGAGTTTTTTCTTCCCCACTGAATGGCATGTTGACATTCCCCTCACCCTTATCACTCGCCCAGTCATTGTCGGTGTCAGTCACAAAATCATAATTTCATGGTGCTTGATCTAAATAAAAAATATCACCCACCACACCCAGTTCATTCAAAATGTCCACAACTTCCTCTTCACCTACTTTTTTCCACAACAGCATCAGCAAAAAAAATCTTCAAGCCAGTTCCTAACTCGATCACGTTCTTCAGTGGGCACCACATTGTTGTTTGCCAGACAATTCAAGTCATGCTTTGCATTACAAGCTGCCACTAACTATAAACTAAGCTAAAATGCTGAAAATCCATGTTCTGGGGCTCATTCAGTCATTTATGCAAATTAGTTTGCCAATGAGCCCTAGTTTTGTATCTCTGTGTGTTGGTGAAACTAGGGTAGCAAGGCTAACCCTACCTTGTGACATGTCACGACCGTCCGTGGTGACCATGATGTAATGGCACGACTACTAGTGTAAGGGTTAATCCACTGTTCACAGCTTTGACGGGGTTATTTTCAAATGTTTGCTGTGTTTTTGTTCTAAAGCTTTTGGGAGAATGTGAATTATGTAGGGACCATACCCACTGTCCTTTTGTGTTGTAAAACATTATTCAGACCCCCCTCCCTCAGTAAATTCTGTGATCCTTGATGCGGATATCCCTGTCACAAGCTAGGTAACTGATTCATTCTTCGCAAGTTCACAATTTGTTGGATCCCTGTCCTATCAGCTGTGTTTTGCCCTTTCTCATTGATGGAGAAGTACATAAGGGACGAGCCTGCCAGACTATTCTATTTCCTGTAAAGAAATCCAGTAATTATAGATTTGGACTTCAGAAGGAAAAAAAAAAACAACATACAAATGAATGAAAAGAGAGTATGGCTGTGGTTGTGTTGTGTGTGACTGTACATGCTTTTGGGATTTTCACACTTGTGTGGAATGTGAAACTATTTTCAGGCCTGGGACAGCATGAAATAGTATATCAGGCAGTAGTCTGGTGTTAGAGACAGATTCTTGTTTTATCTGGAGTGTTCCCATTGTAAATTAGTTATGACTGTAGTCTTTTCTAACTGCAGGTTACAGATTCTTGTTTTATCTGGAGTGTTCCCATTGTAAATTAGTTATGACTGTAGTCTTTTCTAACTGCAGGTTACAGATTCTTGTTTTATCTGGAGTGTTCCCATTGTAAATTAGTTATGACTGTAGTCTTTTCTAACTGCAGGTTAAAAAGAAAATGATAATGTTCCACCAGTCAGGATGTTTGGTAAATGATGTATTGTTTTTTGTTTCAGGCTGTTGTTTTCAAGTCCATTGCTGCAAACATTTTGAAGAAACTACCAGTGCATCGTTTATGACAGTGTGTGTGTGTGTGTGTGTGTGTGTGTGTGTGAAACAATTTCCTGTTGAGATAACAATGAGAAAAACTCAAAAGGGAAAATAAAAGAGAAGAGTACAGGAATACTGCATCTGTGTCATTATTGTGTTTGAACCTGCAAAAGAAAATTGCTTATAACTACTACATTAATTTAAATTTTTTTAATGTCAAATTTCTTTTTTTTTTATATAAAAATCCTTATTTGTCTCACCAGAAAAACAAACAGTAGGTCACATAATAGTGTGCATTTGATCTCCGGTAAATGAATGAAAGTCAGTTTTAGTTTTTGTTATGTTTTGTTTATCAAAGCAAAGGATGATATCACAAACTTTTCTCAGAATAGTTTGAAGAGACCCTGTCTTCTTAATACAGAGCAATGTATTATGTGTTCAGAACGATCAAGTGACATCTTGTTGAAGCTTTTAAGTTTTCTGCTATTGAAGCCACCAGTTTGAAATGCCATACAAAAGCCTTAACTATCAAAGAGGTGAGATACTGCAATGGGTTTCTTCATCTTCAGAAGTGAGCAATGTTCGCAGGAACAAGTATCCGTAACCATATTTTGTAGGTAGAAAAAAATGGCCATGTCTTTTTTTAACACAGCAGTAGTCCCTTTCTTGTTTTTGTGATTTCATAAAAGACATTTGTTTTCTGCAAAGGCAACATGATTCTCCATGTCGCCAATTAAGTTTTTACTCCTCTTGTGAACAGAAAACCATAAGAATTGTTGTATAGCAATGTTATTAATCAAATATAATCTGTTGATGTCCATCGGTGTCTGTCTTGCCTCCACAAGCATTCCCCTCTCTTTCTCAGTTCCTCCTCCTCCCCCCCATCTCTCTTTCTTCTTTCTCTCTCTCTCTCTTGCGTGCATGCACACACACACACACACACACACACACACACACACACACACACACACACACACACACACAACTTACACACACACACACACACACACACACACACACACAGACACACGCACACTACATAATTATGTAGAAAGAAATAAAGCATACACATCAAAATAGAATGCATGAATATGGATGCACACAAAACGACACACACACACACACACACACACACACACACACACACATTCTTACACTGGTGGTGGGTATGACTGGAAAGTGAAATGGACCAGTTGCAGCATTGCTGAAAACAAAGCAAAATAGAAATGAACGTGCACACACACAAGGTGTAAAGTAACACAGAATTAATGTACAATACAAGATGGACATGTAGATTTTTGACAACTATGGCTCTTTTAGACAAAAAAATGCGCAACATATTACATGGTAGCAATTGGTGTGAGAATGGTATTACTTTACACCTAATTTGGTGTTTCTTTGTAAAGATATTGAGCAAAATGGTAAAGTGTGTGCGTGGGGGAGAAGCAAGAGAAGCGCCTACAGTGCAAATGCAGGCACTTGATGCACAATCCTCCTGCATACTTGGGTCCATTTTGTTTTCTAAATCAGTACGCAAGACAGAAAGTACATGCTTCACGTTTAATGTAATGAAACAGACCTATGGCAGAAGAGTGTGGCAGAAGAGCAGTTGCCAGAGCTGCTACCACGATAACGTCTTGTCTCTATATTTTAGGATTTCACATGTACCCTCTCTATATCTTTACCCATTCCTTCTCCACCATCCAACGTCTGCTTCCCACTATCCAACAAAAGGAAAAAAGATTAAAATAATAACAAGAAGAAAAAGTATGGGACAAAGCTTAAACCAGATCAAAACACTCAATTGAAAAATAGTGAGATGGTGATACCTGCATATGAAAATTCTTTAGTTTATGAAATGCTCAGAGTTAAACCATACTTCCCTGTTGAAACCACAGATCTGAAATGCTATGGAGAATGTGGTAATTCATAGATTTGACCTCAAGTCTTCATGATCCATAAAGTTTGCCAAGGAGCGTAAAAGATGACCTTTCGTGTTGAAAATGTTCGGGTGTCTAGTGAAAAAGGTTATCTGACACCAAAAATGACATTTCATCCAGTCATTTCTGAGAAAACCTGCGGACAGACACAGACAGACAGACTGATTCCAGTAGACCCTCCTCCCCCTTAACAGGAGGTGGGGGTCAAAAGATACCTGGCTGAGGCGAGGCTTGGGTATTTGGTACAAACGATTTCATGCCGTTCTCCAATTGTTTTTAGAGGGGCATGTTTATCATATATTTCTGTAGATGTTTTGATCCAAAATTCAACAGCAAGATCTGGATCAGTTATTGTTGAAAACTGAACAGAGATTTGAGTTGAGCAAGTCATGCAGAACGTCTTGGTTGTTAAAGTTTGTAAAGCAATGGTAGGTTATTGTTTAGTGTCCTGTTTTGGGAATTTTTATTCCTTTTTTGGACCATGTGACACAAACTGGATAATGATCACTACAGTTTAGAACTCTCCCTCTCTCTGAGTGAGTGAAGTGCGTTTGAGTGTGTACAGATCTTTCCCCCGCACTTATGCATGGGTTTGTGCAGGCGCAAGCTTTATGTGTGTGTGTGTGGGGTCGGTGCATGAGTGCGTGCATATGTGTGTGTGTGTGTTACTAACAGATAGACCCTTTCTCCCACCACACACATGTGTATGCCAGACATGGATACTGCGATGGCCAGCGTGAAAAATGCTGAGCAGTGCACAGTGGAGGAGACTAGCACTGGTGCAACCTTGAACCACCTACTGTCCGAAAAACACAGAAACAAAAAAAAACATAAACAACAACAACAAAACGCCAGACAACTGCGTCGCACCACTGAACATACTGACAAATAAAACCCCAACTCCTTGGGCGATGGGATAATGCTGATGTGGCAGCAGCTTTAGCCACCCCCACCCCCACCCCACTCCCTCTCTGTCTCTCTTTCTGGGAGGGTGGGCCAATGACAGATGGGCCTGACACCTTCCTTGCTCTCACCTTCTGGAGCTGTCACAGCATCTGATCTGGGTCCGAGATATTTATTCGGGTCGTGGAATGGCAGGCCGGTGACACCAGGTCCGCCTCCGTTGTGGCCTTGCAAGGCGACGATGGCAAAAGTGCCATCCCACTCACTTGGCCCGACCCAACAACCGCTGCACCAACGCGCTGCACATTGGCAGAAGAGGAGAAAAACTATTGTTGGCCGGCTCGCGGAGGATTGGGGATGACAGAGAGGAATGGTGAGACTGCGGGTGACGAGGGTATAGGAATGGTTTGCTGTCAGGCGGCCATATAGGCCTATAATAGGCCTGGCACCCGCTAGGATGGTGCCATGGCTTTCTTTCTCTCTGTCTCTCTCTCTCTCTGTCTGTCTCTCTCACTCTCTCTCTCTCTCTCTCTCTCTCTCTTTTTCTACTGCCTACTGACAGACCATGACTAGAAACGGCTTCAATTTTATTGTGGGCGAGGAGAGGAAGGGAGGAAAAAACTAATACGTGAAGGTGGTTGGCTCCTCACTTCTGTGCGCTTTCGTGAGAAGATCGGGCATGGTTCTTTGGTGAACTATTTTGCTGAACCAGTTTTAACACCACACATGCCATTTTTCTCTCGCCCGATTATGGTGGTGAGGCAGGAAATTCCACATGTGCCTTCCCAGTGCCAGACGGGTCTCTTTGTTCGGACTACTCTGGATTCACAATGGTCATTGCTAGTGCATGTAAACTCACGCTTCCAGTGGCTGGAACCCTGTTCTAAATATTCATGTTGGCTGCATCGCCTAGACTGGACCAAATGACTATGCCAGATCTCCTCACGACAGCTACAAACGGAAGAGCCTGGAGAGAAACGGCGGCTGCCTCATCACGTCCCCCCAACGACCCCAGCGGCCAGGGGAGTGACTGACTGACTGCATTGCCTAGACGGTAGACGAGAGAGAAACATGGGAATTTGTTGCAGCCTAGTTGTGCCGTCACTGAGGCGTGGCACGTCCAGGGAGTAGAGCAGACGTCTCAGGCGGTTTTTGCACAATGGAAACGAAGAAATGCTGTCTGTTTCTGTCTGTCCGTGGTCAAAATGTGTTCCACTCGCTCCAGACAAAACTACCGGGCTGATCTTTCTGAAAATTTGCAGGTATGTTCATTATGGGCACGGATGATGCCCGATATTTATTTTTTATCGTTATAGCCGTTACCAACGGCTATAACGGCCCATAACGGTTTTTCTTCTTTGTGGAATACCTCAGAAAGTGCTTGGCCGATCATTCGGAAAATTTGTAGGTATGTTCGTTATGGGTCAAGCATGATGGCCGATGTTTTATTTTACCAGAATAGACGTTACTGACGGCTATAACAGCCCAAAATGGTTTTTTCTTCCGTTACTAACGACTATAACAGCCCATAACGTTTTTTGTTCTGTATGGAATATCTCAGAAAGTACTTGGCCAATCTTTCTAAGAAGTTGTAGGTATGTTCATTATGGGTCATGGATGATGGCTGATGTTTTATTTTACCAGTATAGCCGTTATTAACAGCTGTAACGGTCCAAAACTGTTTTTCCTCTGTATGGAATATCTCACGCGTATTCAAGATAAACTGGGAGTACGTTTATATGCTTTGCATCTTGTAATACTCTTTTTTTTTCTTGTTTTCCCCAGAGACGAGTGCGGAAGGAGAGATGATAGTATTGGAATGAGGCCCCTGGCAGAGTGGTGCCCAGTGACCTTGACGCCGTGACCCTCCGGTGCGTTACGGTCGTCCCCCCCCCCCCCCCCCCCCCCCCCCCCCCCCCCCCCCCCCCCCCCCCATCCCCAACTGCCCACCCTCAGTCTCCACCCACCCCCTCCCTCCCGGGCAAGACGCTGAAAGACACTCCAAACGACCAGCTGAAAAGAAAAAAGATTATGCTCTGGCTTTCCACTCTGGTCCATCAGAAAAGGGGCTGTGATGGGCTGGATTATTCACTGTCTGTTGGTCGGTCTGTCTGTCCGCCTATCTCTCCCTTTCTCTTTGTATGTGTTAGTAAACACACACACACACACACACACACACACACACACACACACACACACACACACATAAAGCTTGCGCCCGCACAAACGCATGCATAAGTGCGGGAAAGATCCACACACACACACACACACACACACACACACACACACACACACACACACACACACGCAAACATAGAACATGCAACATGCATGCAGAGGGAATCATCAAATTATATACATACTTCACTCACAGAGAGAGAGAGAGAGAGAGGGAACATGTCGATGTGTCCGCGTGCCATTGTGTCCGCGTGTCATTGTGTCCGCGAGTCACTGTTTCCGCGTGTCATTTTGTCCGAGTGTCATTGTGTCCGCCTGTCGTTGCGTCTCTCTCGAGTCGTTGACACTATTCTCTCTCTCTCTCTCTCTCTCTCTCTCTCTCTCTCTGCCCACCCTCAGTCTCCACCCCCCACTCGCTCGCTCTTTCTGTCCCCCCCCCCCTCTCTCTCTCTCTCTTCCACCCCCTTTCTCTCTCACTTCCTTTGTATCCCTCCTTATTAGAGGTCCTATCTAGATCAAAACATCTTTATTGGGCTGCGTCAAGGAACTGTACGCAGATTTTTCATTCCATCGGTATACTTCAAGATGGACAAACGAAAGAAAGCAATTTTCAAGATGAGGCGGAAAACTAATCACATTAAAGCAAAAACAACAGAAGATAAAACACAAACCGAAGGGAAGAGGGCAAGAATTAAGCTAAGAATAACACAGAAACAAGAAGAGTCAAACTCAACAACAGCCATAGAGCACACAAAAGCACAAACACACATCACCAGTTGGACCAGCTGTGGCCGCGTTCATCCCTCATGAACATGCAGAATGTGGGGTTTTCCTTAGATACAACAACAACAAACAACTTTGCCTATAAAAATCTAACAAACAAAAGCAAAGCATGCTGTTTTGTGTATAGTGAGGAAATTATCAAGTTTAGGGAATCATTTCATCGAAATGTTTGTTGTCGTCGGCGATGACGTCGGTGGCGCCTTTGGTGTGTTATGGTTTATGTTTAAAACACTTTTTGGACTAAGGACTCGTCTGAGATTAAGTGATTCATTTATTTATAGGTGCATTTGTTAATATTAGGAAATTTCTTTACCATTATGTTGACTTTAACTATTTACTGTTGCGTTCTAAATCTCTCTCTCTCTCTCTCTCTCTCTGTCTGTCTGTCTGTCTGTCTGTCTCTGAGAGAGAGAGCGAGCGTGTGTGCACTTGCGCTTACGTGCACACACATGCACACATGTGTGCATGCAGACATACATACACACATACACATATGCACATACACATACATAGCTACATGTATGCACGCACGTGCGCACACACATATGCATAAACGCCCAAGTCGACACACATATTTTTTACACATACATGTACAGATGCATGCGTGCACTAGCATGCTCACACGAGCCCTCAGATCACACACACGCATACACATACGCATTTGCACACACATACACACACGCGTGCATGCATGCACACACATGTACACACGTACACGGGTGGATACACATGCACATGCACATGCGCACAACATATACTGGTACACATACACACATGGGCCCGTGCCCATACACCCATACATACACATATTGCCTATAAACACACGTGTACTCCCCCCCCCCCCCCCACACACACACACACACACACACATACTATGATGATAATGGCACAGCTAATGTTAGGTAGGTACCCAATGTCTGACCAGACCGTTGGGCTCTCGTGCGTAGGTACGTCATCCGCTAAGTCGTAGCCACGAGATCCCTTTACCATACCATACCATACCATACCATACCATACCATACCATACCATACCATATGCTACAGACTTTATTAGGCTATTCGTGAGCCTTTAGTCTGGTCTTTTTCACAAAACTGGTAATTCCTACAATGTAAACTTTTTTGCGTGGGTGACGATAGCGCCGAAATCTGAAAGTTTTTCTAATCACGTACCTACAGTCTGCCCAGTGACTATCCAGACTGGCCTTAAAGCTGTCGAGAGACGGTGCATTAATCACTTTTTCTGGGAGCGTGTTCTAAGGATTCACCACTCTATAGGCAAAATAGTGCTGGCACAGTGAACTATCCACAAATCCTTTTCCTGAGCTTCAGATTATGCCCACGGGTCTGCTTAACACTATTTTCTATCATAAGAGGGACTCTTCGCATTGTATGGCCCATCAGTGAACTTATAAGTTTCAATTATGTCACCCCTGTCCCTCTGGTACTGCATGCTGGGGGTCTTCATTCTGGTAAGTCGCTCTTCATAGGGACAGTCAACCAGACCAGGAACCATCTTTGTTGCCCGCCTGAGAACACCCTCAAATGAGGTCCTTATCTTTCTGATATCGTGGTGACCACACACTGTTGGCAAACTCCAGGTGAGGGCGTATCAGTGCAATGAAGAGCTGTCGCATAGTCTCAATGTCGAGGTACTGGTACGATTGCCTGACTAGCCCTAAAGTTCTGTTGGTTTTGTTGACTTGCTTCTTGACATGCCGGCTAAATTTGAGTTCCTGATCTGCTAATACACCTAGATCTTTCTCTCCCTTTGATGACTCCAGTATCACTCTCTCTTCACTGTTATGCAGTTTCATGCTATACTATGCATTGAGGTTACTGCGTCCGAGGTGTAAAACCTCGCATTTTGTCGCATTGAACCGCAGCTGCCAATACTCTGCCCAGTTGACGAGGTTATCTAAATCCTGTGGAATCCTGTCCCTCTTGTTTTGTTCCTCTACTGTGTCAAACACTTTTGTATCATCAGCATACATCTGACATATGCAGTTCACCACCTCTGGTATATCATTGATGAATACCACAAACAGCACTGGCCCCCAAGGCGCTACCTTGAGAGACTCCACTTAACACATGCTTCCAACTGGAGACACTCCCTGCGACCCCAACCCTTTGTCTTCTACATATCAAAAAGTCTGTAATCCAGGACAAAACCTGTGAACTGACTCCGTAACATTCAAGCTTGGAGATTAACCGTTTGGGGGGCACAGAATCAAAACGCCTTAACGAAATCTAAGTAGACTACATCTACAGGTTTCACCTCATCTATGATTCAGTCCATGCATCCAGTACACTCAGAAGGTTCGTAACACAAGATCTCTGGCTGATAAACCCCATGCTGGCATGGCACGAGAAAGTTGTTGACTTCCATGTGGGTTATCACTTTGTCCCTAATGATGGACTCCCATAACTTCACAAACTGTGCTTGTCAAACTCACTAGTCTGTAGCTACAGGGCTGACTCCGATCTCCTGTTTTGAATAAGGGAGTGACATTCGCCTCCTTCCATTCTTTTGATAACTTTCCTTCTTCTTCTGAGTTTGTAAACATAATAGAAAGCGGCTCTGCCAACTCCTCAGCAAGTTCCTTCAAAACACGTAAATGAACACCGTCAGGGCCGGGAGACTTCCCAGGGTTCAACTGCTAAAGTTTCTTCTTCTTTCTTCTCTTTGGAAAAGCTGATCCTTTCTAACTTTTCTGACACTCTTTTGCCTTACATGATGGCATCTGATTTAGTCTGTCCTGTGTAAAACGCTACAGAAAAAAAATCTGTTAAAGCATTCAGCCTTATCGTCATTATTGGTTACTGTCCAACCTCTTTCGTCTACAAGATCTGCAACATCTTGCTTTGTCTTCAGTTTGCTGTTAGCGTAAGCATAGAAAGCCTTAGGATTTTGCCGTGTGTCCTTGACAACATGCCTTTCAAAGTTCTGAACAGCTTTTCTACATGCTCCTTTGGCCTGATTCCTTGCTTTTGCATAAGCCTGGTAATCCTTGCCTTCTCTAGTCTCCATGTACCTCTTGAAGCATTCCCTTTTCTTCTTAAGCTTACGGAGTGCCTTCTCATCCCACCACAGTGGTTTTCTTTTTTTCGCATTTCCACCATTTCTCCCCCCAATGTTGATCTTAGGAATACATTTGTCCATTTCCTCCACTAGCGCTTTTTTTTTTTTTTAATAGTCCCATGCCTCACTAAGACCCTTCATTTTCTCGGACAGGTTTACCTCTCTCAAACCCTCCCCCAGTTTCTTGTAGTCTCCTTTAGCATAATTGTACATTGCCTGTTGCTCCTTAGAACTGTTCTCTGTGTAAGCTAGAAACTCAAAAGTGAAATATATGATGATGGCTCATTCCAAGTGGAGAATTTTTTGGATGATGTTTCTGACCATACCTTCTTCACACTACTAAAAATCAAGTCAATCAACGAAGGAGCGTGGTATGTTTTCTAAATTAATGACGCATCAGCTTTTAATTAATGCGCATCAGTGTGTGGTCTTATAACTTGGCGGATGTGGTGTAACGTATGTGGAACTAGTCCGCACGCTGGGCACAAGCTGATGAAACTGAAATGCCGGCAGTATCGTGAACATGACCAGCAGCTCTGTTTCATCCTGTCAAAAATCATCGTTCTTCCTGAAAATACTGACTCACGAACTGAAACCCGTTTTCAGGTCAGTATTCGAGCCGCTATTAGACACGTGAAATGTGTCGAGATAACCGACCGTATAACTTTTTCTTCCCCCTATCCCATCCCACCCCTCCTAAATTTTCCGGCCGGTAACCCCGACCTGCAAGAAATCGAGAATGAAAAACTGGACTTCGTCACGTGTTTCTGGATTAAGAACAAAAGGCCCCTCTTACTTTATGAGCCAGAATGTTCAACAGATTGATCGTAAGCTCTAAAAGGTGAGAAGAAATATGGGAGACGGAGGGCAATGCAGTGGGATGGATTAAAAAGCTAGTATAAAAAATGTCAGTCTTCATGGTCCACGGAGTCCAGGAAGTTCTTGCAAATGGTAACCATCACCTTTGACGAGAGGTGACGCCACCTTGACCTTGGTAAATTTGAAAACGAAAGTACGGTCTTGGAACAAAATTAATGGAAACGAAATGAATGGGAAAAGAGGGAACGAAAAGAAAAAATTAATATACAAACTAACAAATAAGCAAAGAAAAATCTGCTGATTTTAAGGGAGCGTTCAAAGAAAGGTTTGTGATCACAAAGGAAGGAAAAAGGTTATCTTTGTGTCATCTTTGACAAAGACCAAAAAGGCCGAGCACTCGGGATTAACAACATCCGGGTCATGTAAAGCCGCCATTATCCCTGAGTTGAGCGGAAACGGACGGCGAAAGCGAACTCAGATTTTAAAGTTTGTACGGATTTGAGAGGTAAGAAAACTTGTAGATGGGTGTTGATTCGAAGTTTAATAGTCTCTTTTAAAACATCTGTATGTCTGTTTCATATATGAATCATCTTGAAGTTATTACGTTCGGAATGTTAAACAAATCAAGGATGACAAACTGTAGGCGAACGAGCAAGCTCGCATGTAACAGACTAACCCTGTAGAATTTCAGACAAGCAGTGATAATTATTTCCTTAAATTAAGGGGTGAAGCTCGGTGAGAAAACTCGTTTCCAGTTTGTTAGGGGGCCACAGAAATATTTAGGGGTCACACTTTATATATGCAAGCAAGAAAATATACTGAAAACCACACACACACGCATGTAAACACGTACACGTGCGCTCGCGACTTCGCTCAGACCGGTGTGAATACACAGAGATCGAGACAGACATGGATTTAAGAAAAGACGATGATGATAATTATTTTCTTGTAAGTAGAGGGTCAGATACGATACGAAAAACTCACTTCCAAATTTTTCAGGGGGTCACAAAAATATTTAGGAGGTCACCATAATTCTGCTACTGCTAGAAAATGTGAAAAAAAAACACACACACAGTGTGACACACACACGTATACAGACACACACACACACACACACACACACACACACACACACACACACCAGTGTGCTCAGACCGGCTCACACACAAAAATGCGCAGAGAAAGAGAGAGAAAATACATTAGAAAAGAAGTGTTAATAACAGATAGAAATACATTAGTTAGAAAAGAGGCATTTATAATAAAGTTAATAAAATATTCTAGACAGTGCTAATTTATATCATCTATTCATATTTCATGTATGTTCCTAAGTTTTTAAAGTGTTATCATCTAACATAATATGAGCACCCACACTATCAGGATTTTAACAGGGAAACTTGATTTGTGGGATGTCGTCTTTGATTACCATCACAGAATTTCCTCTGCGTGAGCCATTTCATTCAACGTTGAAAAATTCATTGTGTGACCAAATTCCAAATGCCATGCAATAATCATCAGAAGCTGGGTGGAACCTATGGCGAAACTAGACTGGGCATTCTTGCTCTGTGAGCAACACATTCATTCATCCAGAATGGAGCCATTTTATTATCCAAAATTGTTATGTTGCATCGATCGTTCAACTTTTGTTCCATTTGCTGTATATCACCCACTTAGCTGCATGCTTTTCCCACTTAGCTGAATCACATGATCTTGTGGTTCAGTCATAGATTGGATAGGCCTAGTTTATTTTGATGACTTTTGTTGTCCTTGGCGTTAACTAACCCCCTTTCATTCTAAATTTTGCTTCATTTTCCACCCTCAGTCACTCCGTTTTGAAACTGACTCTTGTTGGTTTTCAGTCACTCTGTTTTGAAACTGACTCTTGTTGGTTTTCAGTCGAGAAGAGTTCTTCAGTGGAAGTGTTCATCAATTCAAAACGTTCTAAAACATCAAGGAAATTTATGTTTTTAACTTTGATTGTGGTGAATAAGACAAAAGCCCTATTGCTTGATGCACTGCTCCATAATGGAGCCATTTTGATTATCTGAGTTTATCGTGTTGCATAGATCACCTGACGTTTGTTTCATTCATTGGATGATCACCCCCGGAACCCCCCAGATGAAGCGTAGATTTTGTCTCTGAAAAGCTGAATTACAAACGGTCTTCCAAGCTGGTCGTGATTGGCCGAATTACGTGATCTTGTGGTACAATCATAGACTTTGGTTTTCTAATTTATTTTTTGGTTTTCCATAGAGAAGAGGTCTTTACTTCTAAAGCGGAAATTGTTCATCAATTCAGAACATTTTAAAACGTTGAGGAAAGTTACATTGTTTATCAACTTCGATCAAGGCGGATCGGACTAAAGTGCTTTTACGTGATGAGCTGCTTGGAGTTGCAATGTCTAGAGGAACAAATCAGTGGCGCTGAATTCCAGTGTGTCAGGTGGGAAGTTTATGTGTCAGAGATGCACATTTGTGCGTGAGAATTATCACTGAAAGAGGTGCTGATTATAATGTTTATAAAACGCTCTACATTATGTGTAACAACAAGGTGGAAGAATGAAAGGCAAATGGGATATGGCCTCCTACCAACACAAATGCAGCTGTCTACCGATTACATGAAAGAACCCCCACAAGAGGTGTCTACACCCTGCATGGCCAAGTCCTGCAAATGGTCAACTCTGTGATGTACCTGGGCATGACTATCCAGAACAACCTTAGCAGAGGGGGAGTACATCAACAACATCTGTGGAAAAGCCAATAAGATCAACAGCTTCCTCAGGCGGAAACCCAAAATATTTTCAACAAAAACAAAGGAAGTTGCTTACAAAGCCTTTGTCAACGCTCTTGTTGAATATGCCTCGTCTGTCTGGGATCCGTATCAAGGCTGCCACCTTGGCAACATTGAGACAGTGCAGCGCAGGGCAGCACACTATGTCCTACACCGCTACTGCAACACCCTCCAGTGTTGGGAGCATGCTGCAGCAGTTCGGCTGGTCTTTCTTGACTACTTGTCGCCGCAATGCTTTGCCTTTCCATGTTCTAAAGGCAGTGCATGGCCAAGCCTAGGTCAGCTGTCCCAGTCTTAAATTAAAGCCAATAAAAACGAAACTGTGGAACCAACATCATCTGCAGTACCAAAGAATTCAGGACAGTCCGGACTATTGATATTCCAGCTACTTCCCAAAGCCCATCAGGGACTGGAATAAACTCCCTTTTGGAAGTTGCCTTGTCCCCCAAACTTGACACCTTCAGAAGGAGGGTGTCAAGCCTTGCCTAACTTGCCTACACCACCCGAGGCTCCTGTCCCAGCCTTGTTGCCGAGTTGGACAAGCGAAGTCTGTTGGAGTCATTGCGGTGTCCACACTTTTGTCAACTGCTATTTAACCAAGGGAGATAATTTGTAACGTCATCAATTTTGATGAACTTACAAATTAACCCCCTTGGTTAAATAGCAGACAACAGTCCAGGATCGTGATGATGTTTGTAAAAATTTGTTTTCAGATGATGTTTTTTCATCAACCTCAACGCAGAAAAATCAAACCATCATTTTTTTTTTTCACTTTTTGTGCATGTATTGCCATGAAATAAACACTCCTTGAAAACTCCTTGAAAACTCTTTGAATTTTGTTCATGGGATTGCAGGAACCCTGTAAAAGAACATGGCTATGCATATGAGTTGCCTGGTCATGCAATGCATGTGCAAATGCAGGTACAGAGCTTCTGATAACACAAAAAAATGCCTACAGTACGCATTAAAACGGGCGAGGACCCATTGTATGCGTATCAAACGCATTCCTGGGGACCCTTTGACACCCAGGGACCCCTTGACATTTTGGGGAAGATCAGAAGATCAGATAAGAACACGGGAAACGACAGCATCCACCATCGTAGCCTCGTAGTGGGGGTGGTGGGGGAAGTGGGGTGGGGGGGTGGGTGGGGGGGGGGGGGGAGGGGGGGGGGGGGGGGGGGGGGGGGGGTGGGGGGGCAGAGGAGCGAGATAATGAAGATCGTGATCCCGCACCATCGAGTACATCTACATGTGGTGACAACACTCCCAAAAAGAAAAAAAAAGTTAGAACCGACAATTCTGGGTGGGAGAAAAGTGTTTTCCTGGCTTGAGTTTGATGAATTGCCTCAGGGAATGAAGTGTTTGTTGTGTGTGAAAACTGGTCAGAAAAATACTTCCGTCGGTGGTTGCACGAACTTTCAAAGAAATGCTCTAGTAGGACACGAGTTGACTGCTGACCACAAAGCTGCCAGTGCAGCTAATAAAAGGCAAGCTGACATGACCCAGTCTGTCAGAAAGGCCTATGAGAAGACTTCTCGCGTGCTGTTTTTGCTCAGATGGGACTCGGGAGCAGCCCCCTGATCCTTGCAACAGATGACTTGCCTGATTTTTTTAACATGGAGTAGGAACCCCTCTTGAACTTGAAGTAAGCCTGGGACCCCTTGGACATCTGAAAAAGGGGTCCCTGGAACCCCCCCAAATTTTATCTTAGCAGAAGCCCTGCAGGTAGGTGAAGTGGATTAAAAAAAAAAAAATGAGTTAACTGTCGGGGTACTAAATATCAGCTGTCCTCATAATCATTTCCTGGACAGTTTCAGCAGCTTTAATTTTTGATCTGAAATGGTGATGTGCATTCACTTTATCATTTTTTTGATGCTTTGTAAGAAATTGATCATAAATGCATCATTTGAAGAATCCTTTGCATTTAGTTGCAGAACTAATTTAGATGTACATTAACCTCTGCTTGATGTCGTCCTGTCATAAGGCCTTCCATAGTGGCTGTCATTCCTCCATGAGCTCAGTTGCTTACATTCATCACTATATATGTGTTGCATTGTCTTTAAAGTCTTTAATCCAGGATAATGACATAAAGATTTGGGTAGAGGTAATGGTTAAATGGTGAAATTTGTCCTAGAGTGATGTCTGCATCAAAGAAAAGGATTCCAATTCTATTTGAACAGTTAACACTCCAAAGCCCCCCCCCCCCCCCCCCCCCCCCCCCCCCCCCCCCCCCGTCCTCCTCTCTCTCCAATCTTTTTCCGTTGCCTAATGAGGAATCCTTTAAAACATTATGGCATAGGGAGTTTGTTTGGCCAGGAAAATGAGAGCAGCTCAATCAGTCAAACTTGCTACACTCATTATCCTGAGAAAGTGGATGCTTGTGAAGTTAATGTAATAATGTTGATATAAATACAGACAGATTCTTTGCTGCATGTTTCTACTCTCTCGTCCTGAAATTACAAAGTATATGAATTTGTAATACTGTTAAAATGCACAAACACACTGAATAGGGAGCTGTGGTTAATGATTTATTTTCTGACTGCAAACACCAAAATTTTAAAAGTATTTACATAAAATTTTTCCTATTGGTCACATTTGTGCATTTTTTACCATTGCCACCAGTGACATATCCACTTGTTTGTTTGGCAAGAAAACTTCCTTGAAAGGGTTCTCAAAGTGGCCAGAAGTGGATTATAAAGAAGCACAAGCATTTTTACGGTTCTGGCCAATTGTCATGCAGTATCTGATTAGCAAAACTGTTTTGTTTCCTGAATTTTGCTGATCAGATGTCAACAGATTATGAATTAACTGAGCTTGTGCTTTTGAATTATCTGTGCAGTGCTATGTTTTAAAATCAGTGTCAAATCTGTGTGCAGTAGGCCATCAGCTGTGCACTTTTGTTAATACAGTGCTAATTTGGGCATAGTGATCAAAGTAGCATCGTTGTGAAACATAAACTACACAATTTACGTGCCAGCCAGACTGATCTGTTATTTCTACAGTTGAGTTTGTCAGTGTTGGATTCTATGTATGATAAACTCCATGTAACAAGTTAAACAACTGTAACTTGTTTCTTAAGTGACTGAAGTAACAAACAACAGATTTTTCTAATAGGTCTAACTGGAGTTCCATGATTTTGATAATCATAAGAAAAGAGAAAATGAGGATTGTAACTCTGCCAATGTTAGAGTGTAGAAAGTGAAGGTACAACTTGACAATTAAGTAATGTACACAGTCAAAATTATTCTGGGAGTCTAGAAAGTGAAGGTACAACTTGACAGTTAAGTAATGTACACAGTCAGAATTATTCTGGAGTGTAGAAAGTGAAGGTACAACTTTACAATTAAGTAATGTACACAGTCAAAATTATTCTGAAAGTTCTGTTTGTGATGGAACCTGTTCTGTTGGGGTTAAACATTAAGCATTAAAATGCTTACGTAATGATATTTTTAAGACTTGAAAGTATTATTTTTGGGTTTCATATCATAGCACAAAACTTAAAAACCGTATACCACAAGAAGATGAACTGATAATTTTTTTTTTTAGAAGTATGAATTTCTCTTCATAGTGTGATCGACATCGATTAAAAAAAACACAAAACTTTTGTGACACATTGTCATATTTGCAGTGGTAAACTTTATTGTTGGGTCTCTGTCACAGCGATAGCACAGTTTTCTAAGAACAATCCATGACTTTATGCAGGGCTCCCAATTGCAGAATGGCTTGAGCGGTTGACTTGCTCTTTGCTTACAGTTTGGGATATTTTCCCATGATTTTGACGTTTTAAAGGATGAAAACTCCATTCCTTTGCCCATGCAGTGATCGGTGAGCAAGTCAAGGTTTTAGTTTTAATTTTCCTCATATTTCTTTGCTAATCCCAAGACTCTGTATTGTTGTAGTCATTACTCTGGTAGTTTGGATTTTTCTGATAAGTTTGATTTAATGTTCTATGTTCAGTGATGCAACAATAGCTGCATTTCTTTTTCTTTATATCATACTTAGACAAGAACTTTTTTGTGAGTGGAAAGAATTGGATTAGGAGTTGGAATACTAGTTGTAAAATGAATTCTAGTGTTCATAGTTTTTGGGTTGATTTTCCCTGTGCATGGTAGGCCTTATTGCTGAATGTGTCTTCTTTTGAATAATGTATCCGCTTCTGTTAGTGTACTCTGTCTGTAGACGTGTGTACATGGCTGATGGTGAAACTAACAAGTCACCATATGACTGTATGAGTTGAACAGGCATATACATCAAAATTACTTTTCTAAAAATCATTTGTAATACGAAAATCTGAAGAAAATGAACACAAAATCTTCACTTGCACTTTGATCACTGTATGGAAAAGGCCTCTCATCTTTGTTTATTCTTGGTTTCATGTCTGTCTGCTTTTCTGTCACAGCAGTTAGCTCAGCTTGTCCCTCCTTTTTCTTGTTTTAATAAACATTATTCACATTAAAGCAGTCTGTAGCAAATGTGACATGACAGCAGTGGACAAACTGTGTGAAAGTACCCACTTTGGATGAAAAAAAAGAAATATGGCAACTTGTTATTGTGCCTTCTCTCAAGTCAAAATAGATCAAGTGCTTCTTGTAAAAACTTAGAAAAAACAGTTTTTGCCTGCAGTATTATAAATTGCCATGGCATTGATATGGTTGTCTGGATCACTGGTGTGTCATGCAGTATCCGAACTCTCTAACTGATAACAGAAGTGTCCAACTTCACCACCAGCCTTTCTTTTCATGTAAATATGATCTTGATAAACACACTCGCTCGCTGTTCTTTCAGATAGTGATTAGATGTACAGAACAGTATTTTAAAAGATGAATCTAGTACACACATTGAATGTGGAAGGAGTGAATTTGAGCTGTTGTGTGTGAAATGTGCACAAAATGCTTTTCACTGAGAGCCCTTACATATCAGACTTGTCTTTTTCCTTTTGCGTAACGGCATATTGGTTTTTATCTATTTTATGATTGTGTGTTCCTTATTAAATGAAGATGCTAAACTGCATATTCATTTATTTTCCCAGCAGTTTACAAGTGATGTCTCTTGTAATCTTCCTTTTTCTGTACATTTATTTCAAGAATGTTTTTTCCTTTTTTATGTATTATCTTACCCATTTATGACGTTTTATGTACACTACAAATAACCTCAGATCAATTTTTTTCTGTTTTTTGAGCTTCTGCTATAACATCAAAATGGTTTCATTTTGTACCTCAACCAACCTCATTTAATTTTTTTATGCTGTACAATACCTTGTTTGCTATTTATGATGTGGGCCATTTTGCACAGCATCAGTGCATACCATATTCTTTTCAATATGTACACAACTAGATATTTCTTATGTTTTATTTTACTGAGATATTGGTAACTTGCTGAACATTTACAAGGGTTTAAAAGAAGGTAATTACAGATGAAAATATTAGTCAGTGAGACTGACAAGTTGTTTACTTATAGAAAGCATAGACAAAGGTTATTGCTCCACTTCTTCTTAATGTAACAATAACAGTTTTTTTTCGAACATCATAGATAGTGGCGAATGATGCTGACAACATTTACTCTGTGATGAGAACTGAATGTGTCTGTCCTTCCACCCTGCACAATTCTCTGCATTTTCCTGTGACGTAGTAATGATTAATGAAAGACTTTTCCAAGGCAGCTTGTACACCCAGAACTAATGTAGAGCTAGCTGGCCTTCAGCATTACATTGCTTAGTAAAATGAAGCACAGTATGTTGCGTGTCTACATGGTGCTGCAGCCTGTTGATCAGACCATGCTCCTTTTGCATGCAGAATTATAAAGCAAGAGTTAAAGTGACCGCCGCTCATTCCTAAACCATGTGGGTCAAATGCTAAAAATGTGGTTAGATATAGAGACATTTTTAGTCTTAACGTGTACTTAATGACTGAAATCAGTCCTTTTCTTTTCTATACTAAGAGGAAGAGAGGAAAACGGTACTCTCGAATCAGTCCTTTTCTTTTCTATACTAAGAGGAAGACTCGGCTCAGATATATGGTATAGTGTGAAAATAGACTGATTTGTGTCATTGGTGTACTGTAGACTGTAAAGGGGCAAAAAAAAAAAATAATTACCCATCATCTCAAGTGACCTGACATAACCTGCTATGGTACATAGGAAGTGACTTGCTGTCCTTCCACACTGTACTAACATAAATAACATCCTCCAGTATTTTCGATGTACAGTGTTATATCCACAGGGTTCATATGGTCATTAAAGGTTTGGAAAAGTTTGGAGTAAATGAGATACCCTTTTCAAGGTTTGTAAAAACTGAGTTGGTTTTGTAAAAGTGCAGAAGTGTGTTTACCATTTGTCCGCTGACCACATAACATGAGAAATGTCAAAACAAAGAGACAATACCCTTGACACAGAAAAAAACAAAACAGAAATCCATAATAAGAAATTAATAAAAAAATGAAATTAAACTTGGCTTGTGGTGAACATTACACACTGTTTATAAAATAATGAATGTAAATGAACAAGTGAAAGAAGTGATGGATGGAATAAATTAAGATGGAAGAAATAAGGAAGCTATGCATTTAACTGTAGCTGGCACTGGCAGTCAAATATAAGTGCTGTGCTTGGCATTGGCTGCCACACAGACAATAAAAGAAAAGCTGTCATCATCAATGGAGAAAAAATTTCACAGTTGGTGCTGCTTGAATTCTTCTTCATTCTTTTCATCTTGCTAATGGTAACTTATTGTTTTTGTTTTCTTATTAGAACTTTTTTGAAATTGGATTTCATCGATTTTCCTGAGTAAGTTTACTTTCTGTCAAGAGTATGGTGTCGTGAATGATTACTGGCACAGTCTTTTCTATTGGAGGTTTAGTGAACTTTTTTCAGGGACAAGTCGGTAAAAGGTTTCTCCCATAGGGTAAAGCGATTTAATATTAGTATGATTGTGAGATGCTGTGAGCAAGGTGAAGGAGGAAGTGGTGGCATATATATATATATATATATATATATATATATATATATGTGTGTGTGTGTGTGTGTGTGTACATGTGTGTGTACATGTGTGTGTGTATATGGATAGATAAAGCTATGTATATGGTATATCTATCTATCGTTATATAGATCTACGTATATCTGTATTCATCTATCTCTACGTTATGATTATATCTTGGTGTCCTGGGCTCTGCACCTTGTTTAACAGACTAGTAAACATTCACAAATGGTGAAAACTGAAATATGAGAATAAAACAGCAGTCTTGATGTTTTCAGACTTGACTATAGTTTTCACAAAATTTTTTGCCGATAAAACAGCTTCTTTAGGTCAAGACACACACACACACACACACACACACACACACACACACACACACACACACACACACTCCATGCCTCTTCAGGAATCTGTTCATTTATAATTTTTATTGTAATAAAGGAATTCATATTTGCCATCAAATAAAGATACAGCTGAAGTTCTGTTTGGGAGATTTGGCGTGACTTTGAAATATGCTACTGCTGGTTTCAGATGGCGTCTGGAGGAGGGCCGCCACCACCTAAAAGTCTGGGGAGGGGAGGACGTGGGTTAGCCATTCTTCAAGCCTTGAAGAAAGAGCAGGTTTGAAAGTTTACTATGTGTACTTTGTGACGGTTAACATGAAACTTAAAAAAAAGAGAATCTGTTGGTTACATTGATCATTCGATAGCAGCAATAAGAGTATAGTTGTTGCGGTAATGGAATAGTCTTTCATTTAAAAAATGTGAAGGCTCACCTTGCCATTCATCACAGTATCAGTGTAAACACAAACAGGTACATTAGCTAATGAAATTGGTGAATAGTATTAGTCCACTATGTTAAAACTGAACTTTGGCATTTTTTTTCTTTTGTGATTATATTATTGAAAATTGCAAAAGTTTTGCACGTTAAATGTTGTGTGTACTTGTTTGGCTGTTTGGGACAACAATTCTTCTCATGAGCAGCAAAGACAATATTCGGATTGTCCAGACCACAGTCTATATCAGTATATGGAAAGACAATAACATCTGCATGAAACACAAGATCAGGCTCCTGCATGCTCTGATATATTCCATCTTCCCGTATGCATGCCAGATGCAGACTCTCACTACCAATCTGGAAAAAAACCCAAAACCATGGAAATGGATGTTACAGCAAGATACTAAACCTCACTTTTGTTTACTTAAAAGGCTGATCACCTGGGAGAACTGACTGAACAGCTGCTTGCTAGTCTTGATCATTTGTGTCCCATGTCATTCAGTGAAAATTTTAGTCAGTCAGTTTTTTTCTCAGAGGATGCATGCCATCTCCATGCAGGCCATTCATACCAGTGGTCAAACTGACTGACTCTTCCAAAAGTTGGTTATGGGATTTTATGTATTTAAAACTTAAGACATATGTGCATTCACAAGCATAATGTTGATTTTTAGTCCCATTTGAAGTACTTTTTAGGGAAAAGAGTCAGAATCAGTGTAACACACTGAGGGAAAAATCATCAGGAAACGTAATGGACTGACAACATTTAGGAATGGAGAGTGAAAACATTGCAGAGAGTTGCTTTGGTGCACAACCAGTGGAACTGGAAGAACCTTGAACATGATATTGTTTCTCCATCGTTGTGCCCCTGGGACTCCCCATGGAAGAGGAAAAATGCTGTTTGAAATGGACTCTAGAAGAGGTACATGTAAAAGTAATGTAAAATACAGTTTATGAGAAGAGAACAAAAAGTTGGTAAAGGTTGTTGGATATGTAAGTTTGTAATAACTTCTGATTTAATGGTAAAGGAGTACAGATTGCTTATATAGGTAAGAACTTGTGTCAAAGAAGGGACCAGGAAAGATTTGCTTTCTTAGGCTGAAACATGTGACAGACCTGACTTTTTATGTTTGTTTTTTTTTTTTTTTTAAGTTTAGGCTGTTTAGCTAACTGCAGTATGTTTTCATTAGATGGCTCCTGGTCAAGCCCCAGAGAGACCTCATTCAGGAACAGCGGGTACTTTTCCGACAGCCGGTGCAGCAGGCATGCAACCACAATTGCAGCCAGCACTGCATGTTCCACAGCCACAGCCACTGGCTGCTGCTCAGCCACCTCGAGCACAGCCGCAGCCATCTGTGTCTCTCAGCCACAAGTCTCAGTGCAATCTCAGGCACCTCTTGCAGGTAAGATGCATTTCTTGAAGGAAAAAAAAAAATAGTGATTTCGTAGAGGGGCTACGCATTTACGGGAGTGCAAGATATTTGATACTGATCAGAAAAAATCTAAGACAACTTTTGCATCTTACATGCATAAAGACAAATAAGAAATTAAGATACAGCCTGGGATGAAGTTGAAGTGTATCAAGTATGATCAGCAATAACAGAATGATTATGTTCATTTGAAGTATGAATACCTGAAGAAATACGTAACCTTAGCCCTGTTTCTACTACTTTGTTTTCTTCTTTTAGTAAAGAACAGCTGTCAACTGCTTAACATTTGTTCTCTTTGATTCTACATTGCCATCCTAGCAGAGAAAAAAGATCATGTCCAAATATTTGTTTGTTGTTTCAAGAAAGTACTGCTGTGCAATGTAGTCTTCAGTTGAGGCATTAAAGCAGTAGTTTGCCCCCTTCAAATGGCCCTGCATATTCAAGCTCTATTATGTGATTAGCTGGTGTATGCTGGTTTGATTCTAAACTAATGTATTGCGAGTTTTGTGGACATAGCCAGAGCTGTCTACTATGTAATGTCTGCAATTACTAATAAAAATAATAGTTGCTGCTACTAATGTAAAGGGGGATGACATTTACATAATTTTTTTTTCTGATATACATGATGAATTTGCAGCAGAGTATCAGCTCATGCGAATAAAACTTGCTTCTCTCTTGGTATTCAATATGGCGTTTCAGTGTGGCAGGTATTGATGTGGTTCCTGACATTTCTCATCTGCAGTGATCAGTATGACTGAGGAGAAAAACCTATTGAGAAATGAAAAGACTACAAAATGATTAATATGGAAAGTTCAAAAGTCAGATTTCAAGACATTTTGATGGTAATGTGAATTGTACAGAATTAAAAACTAGAAACAGCTTTCCACTTCACATCTCAGAAAGAGTTAAAAGTGAGAGAACAGTCAGAATAGGTATTTCATGTTATACTTTTCACAGAAACATATGAAAATGTCTGGCATTGTTTCACTTTTTAGTTGATGTGCTTTCATTCATTTTTCAAATATGTCCGCTATGTTACATCATGACAGGGGGAAAACAAACTTGTCACACACATTTTGCTGAAACCACTCGTTTTTTTTTTTTTTTTTTTAAGCACACTAATGGCAGTTTTAGGATTAACAGGTCATGTGCGTGTGTGTCTGTGTGTCTGTGTGTGTGTGTTTGTAAGTGCCTAGATCTATAGATAAGGCTCTGTGTAAACACCAGTCTTAATATTCACATGTGTGAGAAGATCTGAAGAATCTGATTTTCATTACCAAAGGCCTTGCTTTCAGGCACAGAACTACTCTCTTTCATGGTAATATTCACTTCGATTGTCAGTCGGTCTTAATATTCACATGTGTGAGAAGATATAGAATCTGATTTTCATTACCAAAGGCCTTGTTTTCAGGCACAGAACTACTCTCTCTTTCATGGTAATATTCACTTTGATTGTCAGTCGGTCAGTTACTGCTTCACATGTTAGTGGATGAAAATCTCCACCATCCGAATCCACATTGTCACTCTCTCCATCAACACTTCCTACTTCCCCATTTTGCTACATTTGTAATTGTAGTCTCTGCCAACAGTTCTAAACAACTTTATTGAACAGTCCAGTGATTATTCTTATGCAAAAAATGTGTGTCTCTGACACATAAGATTCCTGTCTGACGCACTGGAATTTAGTTGAACGTGTCACTAAGATGTACCAAATTTAACGCGACGCAATGATTTTCTCCTGTACGCATTGCAACTCCGAGCAG
The DNA here is from genome assembly GCA_016801955.1 of Conus betulinus. Taxonomy (NCBI): domain Eukaryota; kingdom Metazoa; phylum Mollusca; class Gastropoda; order Neogastropoda; family Conidae; genus Conus; species Conus betulinus. The sequence goes on along the minus strand of JADBJO010000099.1, from coordinate 768,781 downwards.
CGCGTGACTTAAAAGCACTTCAGCCTGATCCACCTCGATCGAAGTTGATAAAAAAAATCGTAACTTTCCACAACGTTTTAGAATGTTCTGAATCGATGAACAACTTCCGCTTTAGAACTCTTCTCTGCTGAAAACCAAAAAATAAATCAGAAAACGATGTCAATGATAGTACACAAGATCACATGATTCGGCCAAGCAAGAACAGCATGGAAGACTGTTTGTAATTCGGCTTTACAGAGACAAAATCTAAGCATCTGGGGGTTCTGGGTGATCATCCAGCGAATGGAACAAACATTAGGCGATCTATGCAATGCGACCAGTTCGGATAATCAAAATGGCTCCATTATGGACGTAGGAATGTGTAGCGCACAGTGTGAGAGTGGCTAATCTACATAATTCATGAAAGGTTCCATGAATATTCATTACTCGCCTCTTGTTTGTCACAGGGCTCCCTATGATCATTGCAAGGCATAGTCAGTATGGTCAAATAATAATATGTTTACGTATTGACAGAATGGTTCATGTTTTGTAAATTATGTGATGAAAATGGCAGAGGACATCCCACATATCAAGTTTCACAGTTAAAATTGCGATAGTGTAGGTATACATACTTACTCTTTAGTTAACACTTTACTGACATTGGAACATGAATCTAAATAAACAATGTTTAGCATAATCTAGAGAGTTTCTTTTTATTAACTTCGTTGATGCACGTCTTGTCCATTTCTTATTCTTTCTCTGTGTTTTTATATGTGTGAGCCAGTCAAAATGCACTTTTGTGTGTGTGTGTGGTTTTCAGTATATTTACAAGCAGTTGTCACCCTCTGAAAATTTGGAAAACCCATTTTTCGCACCGAGTCTGACCCCTTGATTTTTAGGAAATAATTATCACTGCAGTCGGTGATCCTTTTGTCTGTTTGCAGTTGCTATTTTGGAGAAACTGATGACTTTTGTTATCACACAGAGTTTTTTTTTTCCCCCCAGAGTATGTCATCCACTTTCAAACTGCTGCTCTCAGAACATTTCTTTAAAAAAAATGTTTGTATATTTGACCATCACAGTCCCCCCCCCCCCCCCCCCCTGTTCATCCTTCCCCCATCTTTTGAGATCTCCTCTGCTATGCTCTGTATATGTATCTGTGTGTGTGTGTGTGTGTGTGTGTGTGTGTGTGTGTGTGTGTGTGTGTAAAATCTTCTATATTGTTGCCATTATTATTGTTACATTGCATTGTCAGTAATTGCTGTTTGTAAATCTTCTACACTGTTACTGTTATTATTGCATTTTGGATTGTCAGAGGGTGTTACTGTTGTTATTGCATTTGGATTGTCAGAGGGAACTAACAGCATAGATACCTTTCTAGACACTGCCAGAACATTGAATTGTTTCTCCTCAGTGGACATTACTAAAAATGAAGTAAAATCATGCTGCCTACAAGAAAGAGGTGTACATCATGCCAATTCAAGCAGCATATACCATACATAGCAAGGACTTGAGGAGTTGGTCGTCAGTACTCTAGTTCATCTAGGAGCTGCTCTAATAGCCTATTGTCATTGCTTTGGTGCTTTAGGAGCTGCAGAACTTACAGATGGCTCATGTTTTGGTTTATCTAAAGGATTCAGGATCCTGGACATAGCTCATTAACTGTCATTTGTTTGGCTCATCTATGAGCTGAAGAAGCTGAAATAGTTTGTTAATTATCTGTATATTGGTTTATCCAAAAGTTAAAGAAGTCAGGGATATTATATTTCTTATCAGCGCTTTGAAAATATCTGATCTAGGAGCTGTAAAACCTGGAATGGGAGGCCGTGGCAACCTAGCAGGAATGCTTGCAATGGTGCAGCAACAAAGGTACTCTGTTTTCTTTTTTCCCCCTTCTTTCTAAGGGATGAGAGGAAAAAAAAGAACAATTTGTGTTTTAAACTACCTGTTTCTGTCTCTCTGCCTGTTTATCTATCTGTCTGTCTCTCTGTCAGACACACACACCACACACTCTCAACACCACTCTACACCACACCACACAGACAGACACACAGACACGGGCACACAGACAGACACACAGACAGACACACAGACAGACACACACACACACACACACACACACACACACACACACACACACACACACACACTTTAAACACATAAACACAGTTGCAGAAATATGTTTACAAGAATTTGTCATTAGTTTGTGTGAAATACGTTTTCCATATTCTTTTTTTTTTTTTTTTTTAGATTAGTGTTGAAAATAAAAAAAAACATTTTTTGCATTATTCTCTATCTCCAACTACCATATTGTTTGAACTTTTGAGTCTGAACTTTTTGAGTCTTTAGCTGGTGCAGATATATATGTATTGAGTTTTGTGAATTTAGCTGCTCACTAAAAATTGAATTGACTTTTTAAAATGCTGATTAAAACGTGAAAAAAAAAATGTTGACATGTTATTTTTTTGGCATGTTTTGTCCTAATTAGATAAGTAAAGCAAAATAGATACTGCAGCTCATGGTAACCGTTCAGTGTGACTTGGTTGTGAAAATGAAAATTTCTTTGTGGAGTTAGTTTTTTTTTCTTCCTGATATTTTGGTGGTCATACACCAGTGGTTTCCGTGGCCGGGGCGTGGAGAATGAGCTGGCTCAGATAGCAGCAGCAGAACCAGCATCAGAGCCCCCAGTGTAGGAGCTGTTCCTAAGCCACCTGCACCTCCTGCAGCTGCTACCACAGCAAGCTTGCAAGCTGGGGAACCTGCAGCTCCTGTGTCTGCCATGGCCAGGATGTCCATCAGTGAGCAGTCCCATGAAGAAATTCGAACCCTAAAACCCGTTGTCACCCGCCGTGGGGTTCCTGGGAAAGAAGGGGGTGACCCGTAAGTTCTATGCTGTAATTTGCAACAGCTTTTTTCATTGTTTGTATTTGTCAGTTTGGTTTGGATAGCAGGATCACACTAATTTGCAACAGCTTTTTTTCATTGTTTGTTTGTATTTGTCAGTGTGGTTTGGATAGCAGGATCACACTGTCCTCTTCCCCCAACCCAGCCACAAATACTTGAGATTTGGAAGTGGGGAGACACAGAACATGTTAATCTCAGTGAAGTGCACAGCGTGTCTGTTCTTGTAGAAGTATTAGTGTGACAGACCATACCTGCTAGTTGGAATCGAATTTGCAAATACTATTGACATTATACCAGCTATATAGCTTCTGATGTCTTTAAAGCAACTAGGCTGGTAGAATTTTTTCAGTGTGATGGATCATTTTCACTGCACCCAGCCAAGTCTGAACATGACAGAGCAGCCTATGCTATTTCCTTCCACCGTCAATGATGTGAGAAGTAGCTCCACTTTATCACTCTCAAAAAAGTGGTGTGTGTATGGGGATGGGGATGGGAGGGGCAGGAGGAACTTTAACACACACAAATGTTAAACACTGAAATTTCAAGTAAGCACCAGTTAAATACTGAACATTTCAAGTAAGCACCACAGGTAGAGAAAATAGAACCACCACCACCAAAGAAAGAAATGGCTGTCACATGATCTGTCACCTGAGAAGTACTGGATCATAAATATAATGCAAGAGTGGGGGACCCTCCCTTGAGTTGCAGATTTCAGTGGAACCTAAATTTAATTTCTTCACTTCCTTTTTTACTGCTTCCATGGAGGAAAACATTTGAGAAGAAAATGGTGTTTGTGTTTGAAGTTCTCTTAAAAGTTTTAGTGTTTGTTGAAGGTTGGGTCTTAAATTTTTTACCTGCTGTTAGCTATGCTGTATAATTGTAAATGTAAGACATGAAAGTGTGAAAGATTGCACTACAAGTTCATGAAATGTAGTTGTAGAATTACAGAAGTATGAACATGTGTATGCCGTATATGTCAGGTTGCATGATTTTCAAGAATTTCCACAATTTTACTGAGAAGTATCCATGTGCACCTGATTTTCACTTTAATGTTTCAGTTCATTTAGTCTTGCAGGCACCCACCCCACTCAGGTGCATTTAGATACCACTAATTATACACCACAATTCAAACACAAATGCATTTCTCTCAAAAGTGTATGTGCACAAACTGCAGAACATATTGTTGAGGGAAAATGTGGTTGATCATGAAAAAAAGGAAACAGAAAAGAAAAAAAAAAGATTATGAATCTGCAAGAAGCATGATAATGTTATTTAATTAAGACCAACTCTGCTTTCATTGGGGATGCAGATATTGATTGTATTTTGTTTCCCCAGTTCTTTGTATTTTACATGCTTAACTATTTTTATTTTTGCAGGGCCAGATTGGCAGTGAACTATATCCAGTTGCGAGCAAAGAAAAAAAACCATTTACCAGTACCATGTGACCTTTAACCCAGTGATTGACAGCAAAGGAATGCGGATTGGACTGCTGAATGAACACAGAGACAAGTTGCCAGTGAAACTCTTTGATGGTGCCATTTTGTTTGTGCCTGAAAGACTCCCGCAAGATGTAACTATTTTCAAAATATTTTTGCAAATCAACTAGCTTTTGTTATCATCTATGGTTGAAGCATTGGGGATTTAATGGGGAAAAAAAACAAAAAACAACACCCAAACTAAACAAGAAAGAAAGGAGAAAGTTAGGGGATGTTTTTTTTTTCCTTCATTTGGCTGTTTGTTTTGTGACCTCTTAAAAAAAAAAAAAAAGATATAAAACTTCTGCAGTTGAGAGAAATACTTGTGACAGACTGTGGTCATACATGATATTTGAAAGATGAGGGGGCCATTTGTAGAGACTGTGTAGTTATTAGAGTTTTAATGTGTACTACAGTTTGCATGAGTTGGCTTCCTTTGTGTTAGCCTGTGCAAGGAAAGAGGTCCAGCTGGATAACACAGACACAGTGTGGTGATTTACCTGAAGATTATCAGACATTTGTTCATGTCAATACTTAATGTTTCAACACCCAAGACAAAAGGGCAAGCAAAAAAAAAACATGTATCCTGCTGACATGAAACCTATTTTTTCATCTCATACTGTGTCAGCTCGCTCAGGTGTTGGCCTACTTGTGGGATCTTTATGAATTGCAGTCTTTTGATGCTCGTGGAAGAAGTGTCTGTAATTATGACGTGGATGAAACCACACGTCCGGAAAGGCAGAATATTTCGGTAAAAAACTTTGCCTGATTACTCCGTCCAATCCGGGGCCGGAATAGTTCAGTTGGTAAAGTGCTGGACTCGTGATCCTGGGGTTGCGAGTTCGAATTTTGGTACAGGGGAATTTTTCCTTCGGCGTTAACATGACTCCATTCCCCACACAGTCCTTCTAATGAGACTATAAACCGAAGTTCCATGTGTGAACACACGCACAGCATCTTGCACAACGTAAAATCCCATCTCCAACTTTCGGAAGAGAAGGCCAGTTTGGCTGTTGGTATGGATGACACGTTATACATAGCATGCACCTTCCCTGAAGATGGAGTATGGCTGCCTTAATGGCGGGATGAAAAACGGTCATATACACAAAACTCCATTGCCTGTATATACAGGCTGTGTCCGCAGGAGTATCAGCCTGCGTACGCAGAAAGAAAAGAAAAAAAGGAAGAATTCTGTCCAATCCAGGTTTTTCTTTTTAACTGATCAGTTCTTCACCATTTGCTGAGAGAATGTGTGAGTGCTACTTCAGCCAATAGTAATTTGTTGATCTTTAGGAAGATGCGTCTACGATCAATGGCAGTGTTAGAACAGGTTTCGTTTTCACATGCCATCACACAGCAGAGGTTTCTTCTGAATGATATCCTGCCTAATCTTACATTAACTGTGGTGAGATAAGTTCTTTCTGACACAAATTACTTTCAAACCCGATTCATCAGCATATTTTGGCACAGACTTATGCTCTCTTGTTGATTTTTTTTTTCTATGTTTCTGGGAATGTTGTCAAAACTTTGACACAGACTGCCATAACATGTGAGTGGAAGTTAGCAAGAGTTGTCGCTCTTTGGTAAGATTTTTCCTGTCACGGTTAGAATCTGAAAGTGCAGTTAGCACTCGAGAATCTTGTCTCTAGAATTTTTTTCCTGATATATATATTTTTTTTCAAGTTCATCATATTCATTGTAATTTTGCCAATCATGGGAACAAAATTTGGTGAAATTGTATGGGTGAATAGGTGTTTTAGTTTCATGCTTGCTAAAAGGAAAAAAAAAGGAAAGAAAAGAAAGAAAGTAAAGAAAAAAAAATGTTGAAGTATTATCCTAATTACAAATACAATACAATCATCGCACCTTTATCTTGTGAGTTATTGCCAGCTGAAAGGCCACTTTGAATGGGTAATTGGTGATTCCTGGTTCTTCATTGTGTGACAAAGTACCAGCAAGCACTTGATCTAGAGTCTCATACTTAATCAAGGTTTTCCAATCCAGGTTTTCGTGATTCTGTGTTCAAGGTAATGTCGCCCACAGCTGCTGTAGTAGTATTGCGGCTCTTCTGCATGCAATAAGCCGACAAGTTCAGTGGCAGTCATGAATCATAAATGGAAGGGAGGCATTTGAGGAAGGCGCAGTTGTCAACTGTTGGTGATGGGCGTGAAAAAAGACTACAAAGAATGAGCAATTTTGATAAACAGTTTTTTGACTTGTTTTCGGAAAATGGGCAGGCTAGGAATGGCATATTCCTACTAGTTTGCTTTTGTTAGAAAGAGCTAAACCAAACCGCTTGTGGTTTTAACAGCGCTCTTCAATTGCGTGCAGTGCAAGAGACATGTTAATGCTACAGGAGTACTGGAGTGCTGTTAGAGCAGACTGGTTTCTTGAGTTGATCAGATTAATATTTTAACTTTTTGAAAATTATTTAATGAGCAGGCATACATTTTATTTTGACAGTGACAGTGCAGAGAAGCGATATTTGATGTGTAGCCCTGGTCAGCCTAGTTGTAAACAACAAGAAACGAGATGCTCAGTAATTTTGAATGCAGTAAAGCATACTATTTTGTTACGAAGTCATATGCATGACTGTTGAGACAAAAAATGATTTCAGTTTTTTCTAATTAATAAACTTTTTATCTATTATTATTATTATTATTTTTTTTTTTTAGAAATTTATTAAATTCTAAGTTTTGCATGATAGTGTGTGTTTACTATTAGTGCATGTGTAAGTATGTATTTGTGTACAATCATGTTTGTGTGCAGTTACTTATTTTCTTTTGGTTTCTTTGGTTGCTGCATAGTGTTTGTGTGTATGATGATGACCATGACAGGGTCTCCAAAACTGCATAATGTCCATTTCATCTGAAGGGCTTTACCCCCTTGAACCATGGTGTTCCCCTGAATCCATCCGGGGCCTAGGTGGCCCTTGGACCTGGCCTTTTAAAAACATCTTGCTTCCCCGAAGATGGAGTATGGCTGCCTTGATGGCGGGAATAAAAAAACGGTCATACACACAAAACTCCACTGCCTGTCTATACAGGCAGTGTCCGCAGGAGTATCAGCCTGTGTAGGCAGAAAAGAAAGAAAGAAAAAACATCTTGTAAGTCCGGTGTTCTCCAGCCTGCTTACATTGACAATTGCCAAAGTTACATTGAAATGTCAGAACATTGACCTAAGTTTTTAAAATGTTCGTACTCCAGATAAAGTGTACATGCTGGCAACCACCCCTTCTAAAGCTTGGTTAGTTGGGGTATTTTAAAGTTTTTTTTTTTTTTTTAAAAAAAAAATTCTTTTACATAGCTTGGTTTACTGTTCTTAAACTAAATAAATCTTAAGGTTTTTAACACCTTGAAAACGGCTTTCATGAAACGACAGATGGTCACACTCAGTATATTTATCAAATCACTTGTGACTTGGCTTCATTTTTGTCAAAACAGATATTTTTTTATGTACATTCAGGTAAAGAATATGACATTGAACCATAAATCCTGTTTAGATAGTACAAGGGAGAAGATCTGAGGAATTTATTATGTGAAAATGCTGCCATGTTACCGAAAAAAAAAAAAAAAAAACCATTACACTACTGAAAATTGGGATTCTACTACAGTTAGGTATTTGGGGGCCAAGGTATGATATTATTCTTTTTTTCTGTAATGTAACTGAATCAGTTGCTGTATTCATTGAACTGGGAATGGGCAGCAACAAGAATTTGTTTATAAAAAGAAAAACAAACAAAAGCAACAAGTATAATAATACCAATATTTTGGCCAAAAAAATCTGCTCACGTTACATATGCACACACTTGTGTCGTGAAAGCATTGTCCATGCACACCCCATAGTGCACACATGACCTGTACCTATATGATTGACTTCAGTACAAGATAAGTTAAAAGTCATGGTCAAGCGGACTGTTGAGGCCACATCACAGTTGCAAATGTGTTTGAAAATATTAATACATTATGTGAGAATAGCAGTTACATTTCAGTTTAAACAGTTTCATACTTATGTGACAATGGATTATTTTTCACACTAGGAAACCCAGTTGTTTTCAACAAGAAGGACTGATGGGGCCCAGATTTCCATTACCATCAAGTTAACAAAAAGTTTGCCTACAGAACAGTGCCAACAGTTGTACAACATTTTATTAAGAAAGTAAGTATACAGCTGTCATGAGATGATTCATGTGATCTGCCAGTAAATCTGAGCTACGTAGTTAATTTAACTGTAACGTAGTTAATTTAAACTGTATCCTAGTCTCTACATCATGATCAGCAGCATCAGAACATGAGAAAAAGTATTTTTTAGTTGTCAAAGAACAAGGAAGTTTTGATATGAAAAGAAAAAATTCTAGATAATTTGGAGATTCAGTAGATTGTATATTCATAGTATTGAATTGTTGTGTTACATGTGCAATAGATAATGAATAAAGCGTTATGTGAGTAAACACATTTTGATTGATGTACTGCTTAGAATTAGGTGTTGAAAGGCTGATGAGGAAAATGGGAAGATTCTGCGTGTGTTTTTAACCCTTTCACCGCCAGACATTCTATTTTGCATAAATCTCCATCGCCAGCCATTTTCCAAAAAAAGCTCTTATTGTATACCAGCATATGTGAAACGCGGATATCTCTGGAACTAAACAACCAATTCTCATGCTATTTTTTGTAAAATGGAGGAGATACACTGTACTTTTATTATATCATAACATGTTAGTAATGGTAAGTCAACAACAATTTCAATTTTTTTAGTGATTTCAAGTGCAAAAAAAAAATGCAAAATAAAAAAAGAATGTTATGTTTCTTCTAAGCGTAAAAAAAAAGAAAGAAAGAATGCCAACAAACTCTCAACAATGGAGGAAAAATACTCCACTCACAACTGAAGACCAGAAAGTATGGTATTTCCAACAGAAAAGTGCATGAAACAGCCACAAATACAACTACTCCAATAGCAGGGAACACACACACACACACACACACACACACACACACACACACACACACACACACACACACACACACACACACACACACACACATTCTTATGCCTAACTGGTACACATGTAAGAAAGAAAAAGGGAACACACACACACACACACACACACACACACACACACACACACACACACACACACACACACACACACACACAACACACACACACGTCCCTTTCACTCTCAACAGTAATATATATATATATTTTTTTTATGAACACAAAGTCATTCATGTGCCTGTTGGTCTCTGAACACTTGTTATTCAGTTGATCTATATAATCAGCTGTACACCCACTCGAAAGACGTCGTCTGCGATACTCGCCTCTCATGTGTCAGTTGGCCACGCCCCCTTCAACCTCGACCAGCGAGAGTGGGCCCACAGCGTGTGTGTGAAGTTCGTTGCCCTAAAGTCTTAGTTGGCTCCCTCACATAGAGTTAGTGAACAGTCAGTCAGTGCTGGCTGGCTCAACGCAAAAACACTGGGGCACACGCGGTAGGGTAGTAAGTGGGCGTCTTATCAGCCTCTCATAACAAGTTGGCAACGGTCCAACGCTTCACGTTGGAATAATTCGGTCAAGCCCTCACTATCGTTCTTTACTCGTGGCTGTCTGGGTCTTCTTCATCTGTATTAGGAACAACCAACTGTCTGTTCAATATTCCCAGCACTTGATCTGTGGTAAATGTACGGCAAGGTCGAGTACGTAAAGTGCTTGGTGGTGACGTCATAGTGAATGGAAAAACAATTAGAATAAAGTCAATAAAACACTGAACTGAAAAGAGTTCTGACAAAGCAAATGGCTGTGAGCATGGGCCAGACCATCCCCCAACTATGACGTTTATTGCTGGCTTTTTATCTCATGAACTAGGATCGTGAGAGTATCGGGAGTTAGGTCACCCTACTTTGTCGCCAAAAGGCGCCCATGGCGCTCTGCCATATGGTCGCCAAAAAGCGCCCATGGCGGTGAAAGGGTTAAACAATAATTTCAGTCGTTTGGTTGTTCATGTAAAGTTATTGTGTAACATAGTCGTAGATTTAAAAATAATCATTAGTTTTTTTTTTATGTTGTATTCTGCACAGTATAGTGAATGAAGATTACTTTGCTTATTTCTGGCATCTTAGGCAAATTTGCTAGATAGTTGAAATGTTCCATGCATTTGTGATCAAGTTAAAATCTTTTTTTAAGAGAGAGAGAGATATATATATATATGGTATATGTTTTTCATTTAAACATTTATGGTAAATATTTTTATGTAAACCATATCATGGAAGTAAGATTTTTGCTCTCAGCTACAAAAAAACTGTTGCCTACATTGACCCATATTTTGTGATGTGATATTTTATATGGTAATGTATTACTGTTTCAGGATCATGTCCAGCCTCAAACTGTGTCAAGTAGGACGCTACTACTACAATCCAGCCACACCAAGTCAGGTGCCAGCACACAAGTGAGTCTGACAAAAAAAACACCCTATAGGTAACCCGTATTTGACTGAATGTACATGCTATAAAGGGACTGTAAGTGATGAGGTACCTGCTCGTATAAGGAGATCAAACACCAGGAGAGGCATCCAATATGCCAGATGATGCTTATTAATGAGAAAGCACAAGTTGTATACTCAACACATGCTTGAGGTAACTTTGTCTCTGGAACTTGTGATTATGGAGCTACACTGAATCAGTATTTTATTCTTTTCAAAATATTTGTTTTTTTAGAAGTCTGTCTGAATTTGCTGTTTTTTACTTCAGTTCTGGTAGTTTGTTAAGCTGAAACATATTCAAATCATGATTCAGACATGAACACATTTGCATTTCTTCTGCTGCAAATCTATCACTGTTCATATTTGAGCCCAGATTGAAACCTCTGTTTTTTTGTTTTGTAGTAAATGAAAATTATGTATTTGCGTTCAACTGGCATACTTTCTGTATTAAAAAAAAAAAAATCAGTCCTCTGCATAGGTATGGTCACTGTGTGCAGGATTATGTTATTTTTACTAATTTTCACCTCAAAGTAATGGTGCTACTTTTATTTTGTATGACTAAATCATTTACCTGATTTCATAGAAAACGTATTTCTGAAGCCATTCATAATAGTAATGCTGTAATGGGATTTCCGATGTTCCCATTCCTTATTAAATTTATGGTTATCATATACTAGGATGCATGGGGGTATAGACAGAAGCATTCACACTCTACATAATTATACAGAAATTGATCTTGCGTAGGCACACATGCCCTGTCACTCGCATCAGGCTTTCAGAAAGATGACAGGACACTAATGATTTGATTATTAAACAACAACTACTACAAAAGGAATTTGAGGTAAAACTTAGTTCTTTAAGCCTCCGCCCATCACTACACAACACGTTTATCTGCATTGTACAAAATGTAAACAACATATTGATAATCGAGTGATTGTATTATATTAGTTATTCTTAATTAGATAGGACAGACAACATTCCAATATTCAATTTCCGAGTTATACACATATGAAAACAAGAAAAAAAAAAAAACATTTGCAATCCTTCAGCTGTTTTGAACTGTTTGGCTCTTCCATCAGTCTGTTTCACGACAGTTGATTAACCTTCCTGAAGACACCACTTTGTTTCTTCAGTCCTCCCAGGTAGACATTTCTCAAGTCGAAGTTCTTCTGGTTTTACGTGCCTGCTGTCTTCTGTCTTCCAAACAGATAGAAGGTTCTCAAGTCCCCTGGATTCTGGTTTGCTGTCAGCTCACAAGGTTACAGCAGTGAGCACCCGCCAGGATACAAAAGTCTTTTAGTCTTGACTCTGTCTCATTGTATTCAGCAGTACTGGATGATTTCAGTCTCCGCAAGCGAGTCACACCGAACTGGTTATTGGAGTATATAACCATCTGTTGATCAGTGAAATACCAAATGATACTGGTATACTGGATACTGACACTAGCCATGCAACCCATGTGTATCCCAGCAAGTTGCACTAATGTGTGTGAAAGTCTAATCAGTGAATCTCGAAAAACCATCGGCAAGATAGGTAACTCCGTAATTTGAACGTGGTTACTCAATTAAAAAAATAATTGAAAAGAGAGGAAAGGAAAGAATGAAATGAAAATAATTTTTAAAATTCCTACGAATATATGTGTTGCTATATTGTAAGTTTGAAGAATGTCACATGAGCCATTTACTCGGGGGGAAAAAAAAAAAAATCTTCTTCTTCAGAACTTCCTTCCGAATCGTTGCTCATCATACCTTGAACCTCATCCCAGTCGAAATCTAGGTCACTCTAAGCTTCATCACCCAGCACTTTCAGTTAGTCTTATGCCGTAAATTCTACAAAAATCACAGTATCTCCATCACTAAATCTCATTATAGAACGGCAGAAATCAAAGGTAAGCCATGGTGAAAAAAACTGCATTTCGACTTCAAAACTTAAAAAATTCGTAACTCGAGAACCACGGCACGCATCGACTCGTCGTTTTTGCAGACGGTAGAAAATGGCTACAGGAAGAAGGAAATCACGTTCTCGCGAGACTTCCTTTTCTACGAGAAACATGGCGGTGCCCATTGTTGCCACGTGTTTTACCGGACGCTGGCAGGCGCTCAGCGTTTTGGCTGTGTGATTTCCGGTTGGGCGCTAGCGGGCGCCCGATTGACAAGAGAGTTAAGTTAGTTTGGTTCAACCAATGAAATTGCTGGTGTTCCCAAACACAAGCACAACAAAGAGTTGGATATTGTGTGGTTAATGCATATCACCTCTTTATCTTTTGTCTGATTGCCGTACACCTGTGCATTTCGCTGATTGCTCAGGCTTTTCCACAAGCCAAGACCTAATGCCTCAAGTATCTGCTTCAACCCATTGTCTGTAAGATGCAATCACACATGTTAGGTTGAAGCCTTCCTGAAGGTGTTTGCCTTGGAGGTTCATTAAATGTAGATGGTCCTCGAGAGCCGTGCACTAACAGTTGCTGGACCTATATGCCAATGCGCCTCAACTGTCCTGCCTGGATCACATGACTCTCTTGTCCACACTTTATGTTGGGAAAATCCTCACTCGGAATACCTGGTTCTTGGTGTGGAAATATGACTGGCTGCCTATAGGTCAAGAGTCATGAACTTGGCCTTGTTCTGAATCTGTCATGGGTTACAAACTGTCGAAAAGGATTTTTTTTATTCTTTTATTAGTTCTCATTTTCATGAGTATTTGACAACTGAAATGCATTTTTTGAGTGATTTTAAAACTGCAAGGATTACATGAGATTGTTTGCCAATTACGATGTTGATAGAAGTTTTATTTGAAAGTGAAATACCAGTAGATAGAAAAATGCATTACTATCAGGTAGCAAATCCATGAGATCACATGGTGGCTGAGGGTGTTAACAAAATATTTAGCACATGTGCGTAAAATGAGGGGTTCTTAGATAAATATATCCTTATGATCTTTTGCATTTTTTTTTTTTTTTTGTGTGTGTTCCTATTGATAGGGTTTTGTTTTCTGTATCTTTATTTGCCATAGGCTGGAAGTGTGGCCTGGATACATCACATCCATCAAGGAGTATGAGGGAGGTCTGATGTTGTTGCTGGATAGTTCCCACAGAGTGCTCCGCTGTCAGACTGTTTTGGAGCTCATGTAAGTTATAAGATGGCATCCTTCATATGTTGGTGTTGTGTCCTTTTTCATTATTGTAATTTTGTTGTTGTTGTTAAATGTGTGTTAGTTTACATAGTATTGATGTTATCTGTTCACGATCTCTTGTCTTGGACAACTTTTTTTTTTTTTTATCAAATTAGAATAGAGAGTTTTCTGACACTGCTTATATAGCCAGGTGCACCCATGTGTGTCGCAAAGAAAGAATAATGTGTTTATAAGGTTATCACAAACAGAAGTAAACCAAGATTCGGTGATGAAAAAGGGGATTGGAGAAGGGGGAGAGATGGGAGATGAGAGGTAGGGAGGCAAGAAGTGAAAAGGTATAGAGAAAGAAGTAACCAGACTACAAAACTGACTTTTTTTGGGGAAGAAAAAAAAACCATTTGAAACATTTTTAGTGCAATGTAACTCACTGAGGCACACTTAACAGACTTAAAAGCTTCTGCTGCAATCAGCAGTCATGTTATAGGGGGATTACACAGGATCTGTGCCTGTGCAAAAAGAAAGGACGTCATCGAGATCAGGAATCTTTGAGTGTGATATTTTTCTTGGTTGTTTGAGTCTACCTCACTCTCTTAGTAATTCCATAGTTTTCCTTGAGCTTTCACTTTTATTATGTTTGGATAGCATTTGATTGTTTGACAGTGGATGAAGAAAAAATCCTTTTATTATTTTTTGTTTGTTACCTAGCTGTAAGCATTTTAGCTACATATAAGGATCATTAGTATTTTTGTTTATGCGTGGTTTTAAAAGTGAATTATATTTGAATTACAGTTACACATCTTTGATTTGTAGCTTAAACGTAGTTTCAGGATGGTATTTTGTTCTTGATAATTTTTCAGGATTAGTGGAATAACCTCTATTCATTCACAGGATTGATGGGATGCCACTATTCAGTTTCAGGATTTTGCAGTCAATCCCATTTGCACCCCTGAATATGTAGTGTTCTTTGAAAATTTCAGGGGACAGGTCATCCAAGAGCGTCCAAACACCTTTCAAGATGACATCAGCAGACAGATTGTTGGTTGCACTGTTCTGACACGGTACAACAATAAGACGTACCGCATTGATGACATTGACTGGGGGAAGACTCCACGTAGTTCCTTCATGAGTTCCAGTGGCCAAGAAATCACCTTCGCTGACTATTACTGGTAAAGTTTCATTCTGAAGTTCCTTTTGTTTCCTTTTAGATTTTTTTTTTTTTGGGGGGGGGGGGGGGGGGGGGGGGGGGGGGAGTGAGGGAGTGATGTTATTATTTCAAGAGTATGTATGTCTCTGTATTAACACAAAGAGCTGACCAAACAGTACTTGCAGGGAGTTTATAAAGGGAAAAAAGTGATATTCAGAAATCTGCTAGGGAGGTAGTCTAAGTTTTAGCTCATGGTCAGCAAGAATGACCTTGCCGTTTTCATGGGACAGATGCTGCTATCTGACACACCCAATGCAATTTAGCCTTGTTAGTTGGTTTAGTTAACTTTTCAGTGCCAAAACACGAGTGCTAGTGGTGCCTCCCCTCCCCCCCCCCCCCCCCCCCCCCCCCCCCTTATTTGCTTGACTCACAAACTGAGAAAATGTAACTGTTTACAATGGAAAAAAGAAAACAGGCTTTGGGGGAAGAGAACATTAATTAATTAACTTTCCCAGTTTATTTTTTTTCCTAGAGCAGGCCTTTTGATTTCGTTCCAGGTAATCCGTTGTTTCATTGAGAATAGCTAGGACTGGGGGGTGTAAAAAGTTTTAGTAAACTATTGTTTTAGCTATCAAAAAAATCAGATGGGTTGCTTGAAATATGTGAATGAGAGGTAACTTTAGATATAAAGGAGAACTTACGATAAGAAGACAAAGCTTTAGTAGGTAGTAGTTTCCAGGGTCAGGTGTGTGTAGAGAGATTGCACGAGCAGTGAGGCCATATTTTCATGCACAGACTATGCCAGAGATCTGTACAGTAATTTCATGCAGCCAAAAATTGATGAAAGATGTAGGCAGAGTTTGGTAGGATACGGGAGGACAGATCTGCCTCTTTTCCTGGTAACTGTTACCATAAAATTCGAGACAACAGATGACAGATTTACACTTGGCGTTTTGTGATAATTTTTGCAAGCTGTTGGAGACAGCTGTTTCATTTTCATCTTGTTCATTATACAGTACATTAGGCGTCATATACTATACCGTGTTAGACCATGGCATTCTACGGCAGTTAGTCAGCTCTGCCAGGCTGAAGTTTTGTGGCAAATGCATCATAAGATAGTCACGTGACGCTCACCCTACTTCCGCCAATGGAAGTTGCCAATGTTCGCTTCCCGAACCTTCATTCACCTTCGGCCTGCCGTCCAAGCAAGATAAGTCTTGTGCTCTGTCTCGCCTATACTTCTGCCATTGTGTAAAGATTGCTTGTGTGTTTGCGTCTTTACTTGTTCAGTTGTGGCTTGCGCTTGCACTAAACCTCAATATCCTCGTCGTGTGAGGCTTTTGGTGGGCTATCATTTTAATATCTTTCATGATCGCCTCTAATCTTGCGACTTCGTCGTCGTGACTCACGATTTTGTTCGATTATCACCTGGCTCCTTCGTCTTTGTTCCCTCGCGAGTTTGTTTTCGTGCGGCTTTTGCACCTCCTTTTCTCTTTGTTGCCTTCTTTACAGGGTTCGAACAGAGTCCTGGAAGTCTGGAAAAAGTATGGAAAAATGAAAAAATCATTTCCAGGGCTGGAAAAGTCTTGGAATTTTGCAATTTGTGGCCATGGGTCTGGAAAAGCCCTGGAACTTTGTAAACACTGTTCAAACTTTTTCATGATGTCGAATTTCACCCTAAGTTTCTTTACAAAAACATTGAAATAGGAATAAAAACAGAAATTAAATCATGCACAATGATTGCGGTTTCAGATTTCCTCTGGCTGGAGGTTTAACAGACAATTTTTTTTTCTGCAGATTAGCTCCCCTTTACTGTGAAAAGTGTTGCAGATGCACACAGTTTCGAGTCAACAGCGCTGCGAGGGAAAAATAGCGTCGAAGTATTAAAGAAAACGTGGGAAAATGTGTGTTTAGACTAGCCTGGCTGGACAATACAAATTATCGCCAGTGGATTGCTCCTGCTTCTGATGGATGCAAGACAAAAGCATGGTGCTGCTGTGTGCAAGAAAGACTTCTACATAGGAAACATGGTGAAGCTGCTCTAAAAATCTAGTTGCAAAGTGAAACGACTGCAGGCGGAAATCTAAACAAATCTTAAATAAATGTCAGCGAACCGCCCAGAGAAACGTGGACAAACGAGTCACAAGACAACACACAACGCGTTTCGACCTCGTAGGTCTTCCTCAGGTGAAATAAAGACAGACAAAATAACGAAAATGCACTTAGCTTTGATCGCTTCAGATTGCTTCTGAGTTCAGCGCAAGGAAGGCGAACGCCTTCCTTGCGCTGAACTCAGAAGCAATCTGAAGCGATCAAAGCTAAGTGCATTTTCGTTATTTTGTCTGTCTTTATTTCACCTGGAAGACCTACGAGGTCGAAACGCGTTGTGTGTTGTCTTGTGACTTGTTTGTCCACGTTTCTCTGGGCGGTTCGCTGACATTTATTTAAGATCTGCTCTAAAAAGCCACGCGGCAGTCAAGAAACATCATGAAATGATGCAGCTTTCAGACAAAACAACTCGGACTCCAACAGTGACCGTGACTGATTATTTTCGGCCCAGGATTGTGAAAGATGAGTTCTACATTGAAGAAATGATTGATTTGTTTACTTCAGTATGCAATGTGATCATGCATTGAATGGGGTGGGAGGTAGAGAAAATCAAAGGGCCCAAGGGGGATACTCTGGCCTGTTTTTTAGACACATACATACACACACACACACTGTCTCTAACACACTCTTTCCCTCTCTCTCTCTCTCTCTTATCCAAAAATTTCAAAATTGGAATACGAAATTGAATAGAGAGCACACTGGCTTTAAGTACTCAGCCATGTTGAACATCCAAAGTAAAGTGAAAGGACAGTTGAGATGCCGCGAGGCCTAGTGTCCTAATTACCTGACCTGACCTGACCTGGCCATCTCTCTCTCTCTCTCTCTCTCTCTCTCTCTCTCTCTCTCTCTCTCTCACACACACACACACACACACACACACACACAGAGTTGCATGCACACACACATTCTGGGGTCTGGAAAAATTACAAAAAGCCCTGGGAAAAGTCTGGAAAAAGTATGGAATTTTGTTGGTCACATCTGTGGGAACCCTGTCTTTAACTCGCCCATTCAGACTACCTGGTAATTTCGTTACTTGATCAAACACTTACCCGGTATTTCGTCCGGCGATCAAACCCCTTCGCCCGGCCGCCATCTTCCTCCACGCTGGTTGTGCTTTCCCCCACTCCGCCTCGTTCACACTAAGTTGGTACGAAGTTTATTGTACCCCGTCTAGATTTAGCTTTGCAATTTTGTTGTACTAGTGCATACGGATCTTTCCTGTGGCAAAAGTCGATCACACTACTACACGCTGCCGAAATTGACTTTGTGTTTTGATCGTGTTGATCGAGATTTTGACCACGCGCCATTACTCAGCACTTTGAGTGCCGGTCATCACAGTGCGTTTTCGTACTGTCTCCTGCCCTCCGATCGTTACTTGCCGTCGATCGTTGACATCCTTGTCCCATCGGGTCGATCGAGTAGTGCCTATCCCTCGATCTACCCCCTTGTCTCCTCTTTGCGTTCGTGCGTTCGAGATTGTCCCATCCACCAGTGCCCATCATGGTGAAGGACACCAACGGGTCGAGCCACTCCACTTCTCGGGAGTCGCTCACTGCCCCGGAGGACCCGCGTGTCGATTACGCGGGGGACAATCCGTTCCATCCCAAGAACGTATGGCTGGCGTTGAGGAGGCTTCCGCACAAGGGACACGCAAACTTCATTACCATTCCTCCTTGACCCGACCGGCGGACGTACGTTTGTTACGTCCGAAGGCCAGTAAGCAAAAGGCCGTTACTTCCAAACCCTTGTCATTCAATCTCTCTAAGAAATCCAAGGGCAAGGCCCCGTTAAAAGGACGTGTTTCTTCCAAGGGTATTTCTCAAAATTCTTCCCCATCCCCTCCCTCCTTGCTGTCTTGCCTTCGGACATATATGGAGACACCTCCCCACTGTGCCGTGTCCCACGACTCTCGGCCCCCTGGGGGAACCTTGCCGAGTCATAGGCCAGCACGGTTGACGGGTCAGGATCGGAGTCACCGCCCGTCACTTGCCAGAATGAGACCCGTGTCGTCAGCCTTCCCCCCACTGACGACACCAAGTCTCGTTACGCTCTCCCCAACCGTGCCCGGGTGCAGCCACCACCCGCGCACAAGGAGCATCAACACTCCGGTGGAGAGTTACGGCCAGTCTCTGGTGGTACCCCCCACTGACCGTAACTCGGGTCTCGGCCGCAGGCATCGGTGTTACGGTCGGATCTGCGCCCAGACCCATGACGGTCGACCCGCCCTGAGCGACCGTCGCACCATCCCCTAGGGGTTCAGGATGTAGGGGGACAGATTTACTCTGCCCCCCACTTGGGCAACGTCCACGGTCCTGTTCCCCTGGGGGGAGGATCGACCTGCGGGACCATAGGTAACCTACTGGATTCCGACTTGGGGGGGGGGGGGGGGGGGGGGACTCGTTGCCACAGCCACCCAGCCCGCATCCATGCGAGCAAGGGGCTTGGCCACCACTCCCCCCCCCCCCCCCCCCCCCCTGCCTCCCCTGTTTCGCAGGGAACAGGCTGGGATCGCACTGGGGACATGAGCAAGCAGTGCACTCCCCTGAGCGGGGACGCGACAGTCTCTCGCACCCCCACCCCTGGTGCCTCAGGTTACCCAGGTCCCTGAGGAGACCCTGCCCCAGGGCCGCCACAGCCCACCCATTCTCCCCGGGGACCGGTGGCTCTATGCCCCCGAGAGGGATCAGTGGCTTCATGCGAACAATCAATCTGGCTCTCTTTATGGTTGGGTGTGGCACCCGGCTGCCTCCAGTGGGTTCAACCTTGGTCCGCCTCCTTCTCGGGCGCTGTCCGATCGGCGCCCCCCCCCCTAGTAGTCTGCTCGCTGATCATGGAGCCACCAGGGACCCGCCCTCGCACTCCCCTACTCCCCAGCCAGGGCGGGATTCCCATGCACCCCTGCCATTGCTCCCGGGGGATGGATCTGCCCATTCCCCCCAGGAAGCCTATCCCCAGTCTGAGGACGGAACCAAAGAGTCCCTTCCTCAGCCTGGCGGCTTTTCTCTCTTGGAGGCTTGGCGACCGGACCTTGTCGCCAGGGAACCCCCACCTTCCAGCAAGGTCCTCTCCTTGGCTAGGTTCTCCGGCCCCGCCCCTCCCAGCAAACTCGGCCAACTATCGCAGCTCCCAAGTCTATCAAGACCTTGTGGGAGAGCCAAGCAATTTTGGCCAAGGGGTGCACAGGCCGTCCCTCCTCCGGGCATTGAGTTTCTCTCTGCCCCCAACGCAGTCCCAGTAGGATCTTTCCTCAAGGATTCCTTTAAGTTCTGCTATGGTTTGACATGGTATAGTATATGACGCCAAAATGGGGAGTTTTTATCATACTCCCTGTTTGGCTAGTATACTTACCGTGTCAGACTCTAATGCCCGCCCTACCTTCCCCCTCTGGCGCCAGGGTTCTCAGGTTTCCTTGCGCGCAGGCCTCGCTGAATGAGGTTCGGGAAGCGAACATCGGCAACTTCCGTTGGCGGAAGTAGGGTGAGCGTCACGTGACTATCTTATGACTGCATTTGCCATAAAACTTCAGCCTGGCAGAGCTGACTAACTGCCGTAGAATGCTATGGTCTGACATGGTAAGTATACTAGCCAAACAGGGAGTATGATAAAAACTCCCATGTCTGTTCTAAAGTTTTCATCATACTCCAGCTCTGTGTTTTGCAATCCCAGTTTGGAAAGGAACTCTTTCACAGCTGTACCAAGATTCTATTGCCATCAGGATTGATAAATTTTTTTTTTATTTGAAAAGAGAGGGGGTAAGTTAACGCCAAGGACACAAACAGAGTACAGGACTAGACACAATGCATTTTCGACCTCTTGGGTCTTCTTCAGGTTAAGACAGTGATAAAGAAGTTCTTTGTCACTTCCTAGCCTGAAGAAAACCCAAGAGGTCGAATGTATTGTGTCTAGTCTTGTACTCTATGTCTGTGTCCTTGGCGGTAACTTGCCCCTTCTCTTCTCAAATTTTGCTTCATTTTCCGTCCTCAGTCACTCTGCTTTGAAACTTACATTTTTCTTAGTTTGAATCTGTTCCAGATCTGTGTGAATTTGCATGTTTCTTCTTTTCATTCTTTTCTTTTTTCTTTTTTGGTCTAGTGTATGTTACTACTTCGTTTTCACAGTTAGAATAGACTTCAGCTTCCTAATCAGACAATGGGAATATGTCCATGGATGGACTCTGTGCCCAGTTGTTTTTGTCTCTTTATTTGTATCTTTATTTGTGGTCTTTTTCTGTCTGTGTCCATTTTCAGGTGTAAGAGTTTGGTGAATTGATGCAATTTATATGTGTGTGAAAGAGAGAGAGAGAGGGGGGAACTCGCCATTTCCTCTGCATGTTCCAAGCCAAGACCTGACTTTCGTAACATTCTCTGAGATCTAAGGCATGGAGGAAAAGGATAGGAAATTTGTGACAAGCCAAGTGCTCTGTGTTACAAGGAGAGGACATGGAGTAGGGACTCTTTCCAAAACTTCTGTCTGTTAATCAGAATGACAAGAAAGACATTGTTAATATGAACAGTCTGAGGATTTTGTGTGTGTGTGTGTGTGTGTATTCTTTGTAAACTTGCACAAAAAAGGGAAGTATTGTGTTGAATATGACAAATAAGGTAAAAAAATAGACTAATGTGTTCATTTTTCTTCCAGGAACCAGTATGGAAAGAGAGTAGATCTGGATCAACCTCTGCTTGTTCATCGCCCAAAGGCAAAGATAATTGGCGGAGTAAGGATGTTTGTTTTTTTCTTTAAGTGGTTTTGTATGTTTTGTTTTAAGGAGTGAGTTTATGGATGGTTTTGTCTTCATTCAAAGCATTAATATGTTGAGTTCACCGGCATCATTGTTTGACAAGAGTTGCCCATCACTCTGCAGCCTGGACACAGGACTGTAAGCTTAGTCATCTTTTTGTTGTCACACTCGAAGATGCTTCACAGGAAGCCCATCTGCAGAGATAGTATATTTTGAGGCAGCATGTCGTGCAGTGATTCTTGTTACCCTTCCTTTCAAAATGAACTCTAAAGTTACAGGGGAAAATTGCTGTAGTTTCACTTTTTTTTTTTTTTCCTGTGGGAGTCGGTAACTGAAGATTTCTTTTGTTTTTTTTTTTTTTTTTTTTTTACCCCTGTTGTTTTATGTAATCTATTTGAAAACAGGAAACAGTTGTTGTTGATACCTTTCACAGCCACACAGTAACACTTCCAGCACATGTTCACACAAATTGCGTCAGAACAGAGGTCTTGAATTGTTGAGAATTGAATTGTAGAACATCTTGCTATTTGACATAGTTTCCTCTTTCAAGTTGTAGTCATTTTGGTTACATTGTGACTTTATTTCTATTTTTGTCAAGAAACGCCTTAACTGTAATGTCTTTATAACGAAATAAAAGTTTTAATGACAATGATGCCTACTGTCATGGAATAGCTGTGTTTGTTTTGAAAAAGAAAAGGAGTAAAAGTTGATGTCTGTTCTGGGGGTTATTGTTGCAAGCTGCATATTGCTGAAAACAAGAAACAAAGTAAAGTCGCCTTAATAAATGGGAGCACACCTTTTATCATTGGTTGACAAATCTGAAGGTAGGCAGGAAGTTTTAGCTCGGACACTATGCATGCACATTAGTTCATAACTGGCTCTGGAGGAGACCAAGTTGAATAATGAATCCTGAAAGAGATCAAGGCTGTCAGACTTTTCAGGAAATAATGCAATGAACAGTAGCCATATCTACAAGGGGTAGAATGGGGAAAACTTTTCTTTGTGCACAACTTGCTAGTGTGCATTCTGTGATTCTCCATCAGTCGTGGCCTTAAAGATGTGAGTGTGCCAGCGTTATAGTGTGTTCTGTATTCCATTGATATATATATTTGTTGTTTAGATTTAGAAAGGTTAGAAAAAAAAAAAGTTGATTGAAAACACATGGGGTGTAGTAAATATATTATTGTGCTTCATTTGAAAAAATGAGCAGGCTCTGTGCATACATTTTGTCCATTTAGAGTTTGGATCTGTCATATTACACAGTGGTTCCTTATAACAGTCAAACCTCTATTATAAGACCCTCTGTTAAGAGACCACCTCTCATTTAAGACTGAATTTTTTTTGCACGGATGCATTGTACTATTAAAAACGACCCCTCTTAAGCGACTTACTCTAAAACGCGACTTGGCAACCTTGATTTTGTTGAAGTTTACGACCATCACAGCATTCGTGTATGACCGGAGTCGAGGGAAACAACTGCAGACCTGTCCCAATCAAGAGTCGCTTCCCTTGTTTAAAGAAAGATGGTGGAGATCGTAGGCAAAAGATGCAGAATGGAAACAGAAAGCGCTGAACTTAGAAAGGAAAGTGGAGGTGATTAAAGGAAGTCGATGTGTCATTTGTGTGCATTGTATTTGCGTTCATCTGTAAAAATTATACATGTTTTCAGTACGCATTCAGTGTTCTTGAGACTTTTTGTGCTTGGAGCATTCATCTGTGAGAAAAAGTGTTTGTTTCTACAGCTGTCGGTGCCTACCTTCATTATTAGACCCGTCCATTTTAAGACCAAATTTTCTGGACATTTTGAAGGTCTTATAATAGAGGTTTGACTGTATTTACTATGTTGATAATAAATGAATCAGATTAAGAAAATTTTTTTTTTAAGAATTCATGATTAATTTACTATGAAGACAGTAGATCTGTTTGATAATTATTGAATTTTTTTTAGAAGTCATTATTTCAGTCTTTGCATTACAGATTTTAATATACCAGCTTGTTATCAAAATTTACTTCAATTTTCTTTTTTCTTTTTTTTTTTTTTTTTTTTTTTTTTTTTTTTTTGCCTTTTTTTGTTATTGTGTCAGACTGCACATCCGGTGATGATTCCCTTTCCTACTTTATATACTTTCCAGGAGTGATTTCTGCAGGAGGACATCAGTGAGTGCATGTTGTTTTACCTGTGTTTGGTCTTTTGCAGCGAACACTGCAGCCTCGCACCGAGCTGATCTGCCTCATTCCGGGATTGTGTCACCTCACGGGTCTGACAGATGACTTGAGACGAAACAACCGTGTGATGAAGGTTAGCAGTGTTTTTGGCTTGCAGGCTGGAATGCCCTACACCCCCCTCTCCCAACTCCTGGTTTGTCTCAGAGTAAACAATTTTCTAGGTCATCATACCAGAAAGAACAGTAGTACATTCACTCATGCATTCTGGGATGTTTGTGCAACCTGTTGGATAAAAAGGGATTAGTTTACAAAGACAGCAGTGTTATTTGACATTTAAACAAACCTTTTGAAACAGTTGGTTGTCAAACAAAAGTAACTGCAGATATGACTGAAGTGCACTTGCTGCACTTTAGTGCAGTACTGTTATTTGACATTTAAACAAACCCATTGGAAAAACGTTGGTTGTCAAACAAAAGTAACTGCGGCCTAGCAGATGTAGTGTAGCATATTAGTCTGCAGGTAGTTATGTCTCCTTGATGTAAATGAAGTTAGCCCCTCTACTGCCATATTCGACTGGACTTGAGAAAAAAAAAAAAAAATGGCCGTCTGTGCGCCTTTCCTTGAGTGACACTCTTGGTAACAGTGACAACCTTTACTGGTTTTTAAAAGATACTGTTGCATATATCCCTTTACTTTTATACGGTGCTTGTTCACATCCAGTGTATTGTATGTGTTTTCTTGCAATAAATCAGACTGAAAGTGAAGTTCAGTAAGTTTTTAACTTCAAGATGGCTGTGAAGAGAAGTGCGATAGAGCATGACATAGCCACGTCATTTTTTGGTAATGAGTTAGAGTACTATTTGTGGTTAATATTCCTGTAGTTTTGGTGCTCAGGTAATATTTGTAAAGTATTTGCTTTTAGAGACGGTGGCAGTTTTTTTGTTTGCAAATGTAGCATCTGTTTTAATTTCTTATTAATGTTACACATTACAAGACTGTTTTGTGACCAGACTGACATTTCTTGATATATAAATTGTCGTTTAGACCTAGTACAACAATTTTGTATGATTTCATAGAAATATTCTTGGTAGTTACTGAGTTGTCATGTTCACAAAGAAGTAACTAAAAAGTCATTCATTATTCCTCAGCATATATAGCATGCACGTGGCATTTGCAGTGAAGAAGTTGAGTTATGATACGAGTAAATTTGCATTACAGTGAGATTCAGTTTGCTGTGTTTTTATGATTGTACTGATCAATAGGATGGAAATGTGTCTGTAAAGCGTTTTATAATGTATGACAGCAGTAAGCCTGCAAATACTGCTGTGAAATTAACAATTGCTCACATTAAGGCTCTTAAGTGTATTACTGTCACCGTCATTGTCAGAAAGTATAGAAATCACTTCAGCCTGCAATGCAAATAATTAACACCATATCAGAGTCACAGTCACAAATTTCAGCCATAGCATTTTATGGGTCCTTAAAAATGCTGCAAATTGACAGTTTTAGTACTGAATATTTTTTTTTTTCTTTCTTTCTTTCTTTCTTCTTTCTTTCTGCATA
Organism: Conus betulinus; assembly: GCA_016801955.1. Classification (NCBI taxonomy): domain Eukaryota; kingdom Metazoa; phylum Mollusca; class Gastropoda; order Neogastropoda; family Conidae; genus Conus; species Conus betulinus. Next base: position 743,096 of record JADBJO010000099.1, on the reverse strand, counting down.
CGCAGCAGGCTGATACTCCTGTGGACACTGCCTGTAGAGACAGGCAGTGGAGTTTTGTGTGTATGACCGTTTTTATCCTGCCATTAAGGCAGCCATACTCTGTCTTCGGGAAGGTGCATGCTATGTGTAACGTGTCATCCATACCATCGGCCAAACTGGCCTTTTCTTCCGAAAGTTGGTGATGGGATTTTTGCATGTGTGCAAGATGTTATGCGTACATTTACACATGGAACCTCGGTTTATAGTCTCATTCGAAGGACTGTATGGGGAATGGAGTCAGAACCAGTGTTAACTTGAGAGAAAAATCTCCCTGTACCGAAATTCAAACCTGCAACCCCAGGATCATGAGTCCGGTGCTCTACCAACTGAGCTATTCGGGCCCCCAGTACTGAATATGACTGCCATCAACAGATCTCAGAATGAAAATAGAAGTAAGAAATTGGAGGTGAGGAGGGGAAAGGATGGGAGAGCCTTTTGGAGAAGTATACAAAAAGTGAGAAATCTTTTAAGAAGCTAAATGTATCATATCATTAGCTTCTTCTGTCTTACAACCAACTGTCAAGGGATTTACTACACATTGAAATTGACTGAACCTGTCAGTGTTGGAACAGGACAGAGTGAAAAAAGAGTGATAAGAGGACTGGGAGGAGGGAGGACCAGTTGTAAAAAACAGATGTATTTGACAGCCTGACCTTATAGAATAGTGCCACAATGTGTGAGATATCCATCACAAACATTCATGTGATTGTTATGAAGGATGTGTTGAACAGTAAGTGCATATGCAGAGGTTTCACTGTTGAGCAATGAGGAGGTGAGATGTTAGTTTGAGGACACTATAGCCCAGATTTAACAAGTAAAGAACTGCACGAAGTAGTAGATCTTATGAGACTTGCTTCTGTTAATACCTCATTTATCTTTTGATAAGATTATTTAGTTCTTTATTTGTTCCAAATATATTTGTGTTGAATATTTCTAAAGAGACTAAGAAAAACGGGCAGCTTTGTAATGCGGGCACAGAAGAGTTTGTGACTTCAGATATTTATGAGATGAGCCGTGTAAAAGGATGCTGGTTTTATCCATTGTCGACAGGACCTGAGTGCTCATACACGTTCTACCCCGAGCCAGCGGCTGGTGACTATGAAGAAATTTGTCGACAGTATCTACAACAATGCAGAGGCTCGTCAGCAGCTGGAAAACTGGGGTCTTTGTCTGGATGACACAGCTCTGGCTGTAAGTTATATCTGCCATTGCCTTTCTTTTATTTCCTGCTTAAAATTGTACACACACACACACACAAAAAATGGCATGCCATAAAGAAAAAGTAACTCTGAACTGATGCGTTTTATGTTTAGATTTGAGTCATGTCCATGTTATTTCCTGTTTCTGCCTTTGGATGGATGGAGTGGGGAATGGAGGAGATCATGCTGTCGGGGTTTGTCAAGGAAACTATCATTCCCTGTCAGCATACCGGTTGTACATAGTTTCTGTCAGTGGTCACCAAGAAGTTTTCTAGCTTGCACATAATGAGAGGATAATGGATGTAGTTATTTAAGAAACAAAACAACCACACCTGTGCTTTGACATCCTTCATTGATTTTTTGTTATTGTTGTTTGAAACAAACCAAAAACATTTGACTTGAAAGTTGTTTTGCTGTGGAATGGAACACTGGTGGGAACTCTTGCCATGTAATGTGGTGAAAAATCTGGTATGTTCCTTGAATCCTTCAGCCCGTCTTCTGTTTTGAAACCTAAAATGTGTAACATTTGACATTGACAGCGTTTGCTTTTGATATTTCGAGTCATGATGAAAAAGTAACCAACAGTATTTTTCAGTTTTTACGTATGATAATCTTGGAGATAGCCCCATGGATCAGCAAAGTAGGAGTTTGCGTGGAAACTGGTTTGTTGGACTGCAGTCGGCAGAACAACTTGGCACCAGTTTGTGTATATTTATGGCATTGAAATCAGAACAGATGGTTTGGCTACAGGATGTAATCATGTGTATGTCTATGAAAGTAAAAAAATTTTGTAGATACATTTTTAGATAATCTTGACTGTAAATGTGAATCAGGGCAACAACAGATTGGGAAAACGGGAACAGTGTTCATCAATATGCTTAAATTGTGGAAAATGTCAGATTGATAGTGTTTTTGCATGGCAAGTGAGCAGTATTATTTAAATGCTTTTTCTCTGTATTTTCTTCAGGTGGAAGGAAGGAGAATGTTTGATGAAAAGGTGTTCTTTGGACAAGGTAGATATACCACAAGTGAGACTGCTGATTGGGGTAGAGACATGGTACACAACAAGGTCATAACCGCTGTCAGTTTGGAGAGGTGGGCCATTTTGTATACTCGTCGCAACACCCCAGATGTAATGACATTTGTCCAAGAAGCACAGCGGATTGGTCCACAACTTGGCATTACTGTGAAGGCACCAGAGCAGGTGCCTCTGGCAGATGACAAAACAGAAACATTAATCAAAGCGTTGAGAGATTCCGTGAACCCAAGGGTAAGCCGTTTCTTTCTATGTTTTGAACAGCTGTTTGTTGTCTTTGTGTTTTCTTCATTATTTGTGATTTCTTTATTATTTGTCTTTGTATTTTCATAATTTTTTCGATTGTCTTTTGCCGAAATTTTCCCTCTTCCTTTTAGACCTTATTTTCCAGGAGAGGAGGGGGTGGGAGTGGACAAATGGCAGACAGTTCCTATAGATGGTATGAATATCTAGAGATGTTTGATGTTCTGTGTCTATAGATCTGTCCTCAGTCAAGATGGAATGGTCAGAAATATCTATAGCAACAAATTTATAGACTGGAATTGATTTTCAGGATTTGATCAGTGTACCTTGTTCATCCTGAAGTTATTCTGGTTGTCTTAAAAAAAGTCAATAAGCACATAAGAAATAAAGAATGATACATGTACATGAATAAAGCAATATTATTTGGAAAAGAGAGCTTGTCTGTAGGATGACGGTCATACTGCTTGCTGGTTTTGTTAACCGAATGAAGTCTTGAAGGCACCAGACTGCCGTCACTTGAAATATCGTTTCATGTCATGACGGTACTGACTGCGGTTGGAAAGTTACTATTTTTTCTTTATTAATGGCTTAAGCGGTATTGGCAGGAGACAACTGTTGCAAGTGAAACAAGAGTCATTTTGGCATTGATTCCTTCCCTTTGACCATGTTTCATGGTCAGCTAAGACTTCATTTCAGCGCATTTTTCCATGTCACTGTGCTGTGGTAGACTTTTAAAAAAAAATATCAACTTGATTTTTATGCATTAAGCTTCATTACAAGTTCTGACCACTGTATATGGATATCTCCAAACTTGAAGCCAACATTTCTTGGTAGTTTTAGAGCTGTGACAGTGTGTGCTGAGACCAAGTGAACATATATGTAGAGAATCATGTGGTTCAGAAATGTTTTTCCAAATGCTGGTTTGGATACCTTACTGGGAGCATTTTTTACATTGAAGTGATGAATCAACACATTAATGGTGATTTATTTTTGAATTCAGTAAGCTAATAGCTTTCTTTTACAATTTGTTGTTGGTTTCTAACTTGGTTGGTGATTTTTTGACAATCAAAAAAAAAAAAAAAAAAGTGTGATCTCAGGAGTCGGCAAGCACAATTTCACTGCAACTCCAGTGAGTGAAGGTTTCTTTTTGATTAAGGAAATTGTTTTCTGGATGTTCTTTTTGAATTATCGTAAAACGAAAAATGTTGATGTATGTTTCATGGAAGTGTATGTGCACAGACGCAGCTGGTGTGTGTGGTGATGCCAGTGAGCAGAGAGGACAAATACGCCGCTGTCAAGAAGTTTGCCTGTGTGGAATGCCCTGTGCCATCTCAGGTATGTTGGTTGTGGTACTCATGAACCTATAAAACTAAAGAATTATACCCGATTTTGTACATAGGTTTGGAAAAAAAAAAAAATGAGTGTATGATGAATTGGGGGGGGGGGGGGGGGGGGGGGGGGGGGTGAGGAAAAGGAAAATCTAGAGACAAAAGTTCTGGAACAGTAATTGTACTTCTCAGTATAACCTTGATGTTGTCTTGTGCCAGTTTGATGCTTTGGCCAAAAGAGTGAAAATTCTAAATCTTGTGCACAAAATGGCATCTGCTTCTTCAACAGCATAGTGGTGTCTGCTTCTTCAATAACATAATGAGGACTACGGGTCCTAAAAGGTAGGAAGGAAAAAAACATGAGAGTGAGTAAATTATGCTGAAGTATGCTGATAAAATGGAATTGAAAGTAATTTGTTTTGAAAGAACCCAGTTGTAGTGTAGTTTTTTGACGTGACAGATGCTGTGTGCATGATGGAAGGTGAAAGCAAATCCACCTACCTCATCCGTACTGCCTCAGCTTAAAAAGAAAACAATTGGAAGATGAACACTCCACCACCACCCTTCTTTCCACTTTTACATAGATGTTCAAGATTTGTACACATTTTATGTAGAAAGTATACTTGTTTTTGTTGGGAAGCACACCATTATCAGTCTTAGGGTAAAGGGATCTGTACACAACTTTTACTGGCGCAGAAAGGTTACTTAATGTTAAGCCTAAGACAAAAATGAAAAATTGAAATTTGAATTAAAAAAAAAAAGAAAGTTGCAGTTCGGTTTATTGCTAGTTTACCAGATTTATTCTGTGAATTTTGAATTTCATTACATGCTGTATAGACACTTTTCATACTGAATTTATAATTTTATATCTGACTAAGGATGTTCTTGTCTATTGTAGTTGTTAAGCACATGTGCATACATTCAAGAATATATTAGATAAAGAAGACAGGCATTGGTCTGGTTTTTTTTTTTTTTTTTTTTTTTTTTTGTTTGGATTTACACAGTCCATATGCCAAAGTTGGGTGAAACTTTTGTTTGAAAAGGAAAAAAAAAAAAAAGTATGTTAGGGAATTGGTAGCTGTGGAGTAACTTACTTAGACTTAGATGCTCCCCCATCTTGTGACGCATGAGGCAGTCGAGGCTTTCCACTGTGCACGGTCCTCAGCCACTTTTGCTAGTGCCAGTTCATCCTCTGTCAACAAGTCTGAGGTCTTTCTCCACTGTCTGTTGCCAGCTCATCCTGGGTCATCCTCTTTTCTCTGGCCTGCCAGGGTCCATTTAATGGCCTGGTTTGCAGGTCTTGAAGAGGGTAATCTTAAGACATGACCCAGCCAGTGGAGGCGCCCTCTGCAGATGATAGTTGACACAGGGAGCTGTTTGGACCACTCCCTGATGTCTTCATTCCGTAAAAAGTCTGACCATTCGATGCTCAAGATCTTTACATAGGCACTTAGTATCAGAAGCGTCGAGTTTCTTCTCTTGGATGGTCTTCAGTTGCCAGGTTTCATAGCCATATAACAGCGTTGAAATCACTCTGGAGTTATAAAATTTCTGTTTGATTCCAAGGGAGAATTTCATGCTGTCCCATTTTTTGTTCAGCTGATTGAATGCTGATGTTACTTGCTATGGAGTAAGGCACATTGAAATTACTTTGAGTTTGTTTCTCATGCTTACAACAGTTTTCTGTGCAGGAGAGATCAGTTTAAAAAAGTAATAGTTAAAGGTTCACGGCACTAACTTGCAAGCTAGCTGCAGAAGCTGCATGCTTGAATGCATGATGTCACAGCAGTTTTTTTTCAAAGGGAGAAGGTGTGAAAGAGATGCAACCCGATGGCAAGAAAGGGAAGAAGACACAAAAGTGGTAATGTTTGGACAAGATTGTGATTGGTTCACAGGTTGGAGCTGTTGTCCTTAAACTGGACAAGGATGGTACTTGAAGCATACTCATTCACACTCTCACATTCATGCAGTTGCATTCACAGTCATGCTATGCACTCACCATAGAGTACATATCTGAAAATCAGGGAGTACAGCTGCAGCGGCTTTGTAGCAGTTAGTGATTAGCAGATGCACCTGAAGCTCGATCCTTTCAACTTTCTCTCTCTCTCTCTCTCTCTCTCTCTCTCTCTCTCTCTCTCTCTAATGATTTTATTGCCTGGCTGATCATTTAGCATTTCTTGTAGCAACATGATTTTAATGTCAGTGTTCTGCCAAAAGGTCCAAAACTGTAGTATTTAACTATTTTTGTTCCCGTTTATTTTTCTTTATCAATAGTTATTAAAACATTGATTCAAAGTTTGATTTAGGAAGAGTGGCTTACATACACTTGCATTGAAATACTTGTATACAGTGAATTTACGCACAGAAATTGCATGCTTGTTGTTGTAGATCAGTCATTTGTTGGAATGTCTTAGAAATTCAAAGCTGTTGGTCAGCAAGAACTCGCATATGTGTTGTCTGTTGAACTAATTTTGTCCCTGAATTTGGTCTTGTCTGTATTGTGCAGGTGATCGTCCACAAGACCATCAGGGATAAGAGCAAACTGAAGAGTGTGACACAGAAGATCATACTGCAGATCAACTGCAAGCTTGGAGGAGAGTTGTGGGCTGTCAAGAATCCTCTTGTATGTTACATTCCATTACTTTCCTTACTCAAAGCTAGGTGAAACGTATTCTAAATACATGAGATGTATGATTTGAATTTGATGTATGTGTAAGCAGATGTTTTTAAGATAAGTTTTGATTTAATTGATACTTGCCTGTTCAGCACAATGCTAGATGTATTCCTGAATGGTATGGACAACACTACAGTCAAGCAAGATAACCCAAAGGATTTTGAGAGAAAAGAGACAAGGTCGTTACTGAATATTACGTCAACAAAATGATTTTCTGTGGATTATCTTTTCTGCTGAAAAGTGAACCCATCCTCAGTTTCTTTTCTTTCCTTGGTGTATGGACACTGTTTCCCCAGCCATTCGTTTTCTTTTCGTTATTTTTAAACAACTTAAAAGAACAAAATTGCTTTCATTCCTCAGTGTATAAGCACAGTTTCTCCTGCATTCGTTTATCCTTTGTGTGTTGTGTGTGTGTGTGTGTGTGTGTGTGTGTGTGTGTGTGTGTGTTATTGAACCTGTCCAGCAACTTTTCCAGGTGGCCTGCAGATGTAGGAGGTACTTACAGACCTGCCAACCATTACTCGTTTCGCGTAATTTATTATGCCCAAGATGAATCTTACGCCCTTGCGCATTTAGCCAAATATTATGCATTGAAAGTTTAATAAAAAAAAAAAAAAAAAAACGGACGAAAAAATCGGCTTATGTACAGACACGCACAGTGCCGTGCATATAACCAGTAATCTTCAAGAAGCGCGTTCCGGTCATGCGTAGTTCGTTTCACCATCTTTACCATTCAGCGAAGTTGGCGTCCTTTTGAAGTTTGAAGTTATGAAAATGTTGAAACATGGAGCAGAAAGTTCTGGACAAGATGCGAAAAAAAAAAAAAAACTGGTCAAAAGTCCCAAAAAGAATACTTGGAAAAATTCCCCTGCATACGACCTTCGGCTAAAGGTGTAAATTGTGCAAGGTGTACCACTTGAGAGTCCGACTTCACAATTTCCCATGGTGGATGTGAAGTGTCACCTCGAGTCATGCAAGCACATTCCTCTAACATGCCGAATTCTTCCAGCATCACAGTTTTTTCTGACTGTAGACACCTCAAAAGAGGATGAAATGAGGAAAAGGGTAATTCAGGGCTGAAGCATTGGTGGCCGGATTTTTTGTCGAGTACATCATTGCTCTTAGCGCAGCCGACCATGCATCCCAGCTTTTTAAAGAAGCGTTCTTAGATTCGGAGATCGCCAAACAGTTCAAGAGCGGTTGAACAAAGACAACACACACATTGTGAGGACCCTTGCCATGGGGGACTGCAGAATGGACTGTTTTTGTGTTGGGGACTGATGAAGTTGGGGGGGGGTGGGGAGGTGTGACAGATTCTTTCCTGGGGTGGTGCGAGACTTGAGAGTCAGCAACAGGGGAGACATTTTTGAGGTTGTTTCTGGCGCACTATCAAGCCTTGGTGTGCTAGAGCAGAACTGTCTGTCCTTGGTTTGTGATAATACAAATGTGATGACTGGCAAGAACAAAGGTGTCATTGCATATGTGTTTTTCCAGTGTATTTTACATTTTCATAATTTGTAAAGATTTCTTGTGACACTTAAAAGAAAAGGTTGTTTGAAGAAAAGTACAGTCACATAAATTGTGCAAAAAATTTCATTGCATCGTGTTTGTTTGAAAAAAGTAAGTGTCACGTTTGATTACTCTTAGCTCTCTGAAATTACACATTTTTGCCTCACAGAGCTTCAATTCTAAACTCATTGGTCTCTTAGGGGGTTGGCAGGTCTGTACTTAATTTCTGTGTTGAGACAGTGTTCAGACATACCACACCCCTGAGGCGTAGCCAGCCATTAGCCAACTACACACAAGATATAACAGTTTGGTCAGTCTGCACAAATGCTGCTGTTCATAAACTAGAAGCTGACATTCGTGTACCATCATCAGTTACCGCCAAACAGAAGTTGGGCTACTGATTTGTTGGCTTACACAGGCTCGCACTTGACAAACATGAGTTTTCAATCAGCTGATTTAGGTAGTCTTATAGGCCTCTGCTTTGCATATTCAGTTCAGTGTTTTCATTCGTCTGCTTGTTTGAACTAATGAATTCTCTGTATGATCAAATTCATCACTGAATCAGCATCAGTGAAAACCATTGCCATTTTGGGAAGTGTTATAGGTGTGAAATTGCATGACTGCTTATGTTGAAGGTGAGTATGTTTGGCGTCATATACTATACTATGTCGGACCATAGCATTCAGTGGCAGTTAGTTAGCTCTGAAAGGCCAAATTTTTTGTGGCTAATGCAGAAATAAGACAGTCATGTGACGTCCACCCCACTTCTGCCATAGGAAGAAAGCCGGTGTCCGCTTCCCTGTTCCTCATTCATCATCAGCCCTCTGCCTGACAGGGACAGGTTTTTTTGCTCTGTCTCGCATATACTTCTGCTTTGTATAAAGATTGCTTGTATGTTTGCCCTTCTTTACTTGTTCAGTTGTGGCTTGTGCTAAACCCTGGGTACTATTGCCACGTGAGGCTTACGGTTGTGCTGTCATTTTATTTTCACGCACTACGGCGTGATGGATTGCGTTGTCTTTGTTTTTCTTCCCCCATTTCAATCGGCCATTGGGCCCTACACTTTCGGGTGTAGCGCTTCATTCCAAACCTAAATTCTCATTCCACCAAGTTGCCTTTCAGCCTCTTGATTATTGATTCGGCTGCGCACTAGTTTATTTTACTCTCGCGCTCCATTTCTTGTCACTTCGGCAATCGATTTCTTGCCAGTTACTCCGTGTCGGTCGGCCTTTCCGCCATATTGCCTTACTGCGTGGTCGTCCATGTTCGGTCGTACCTGGGTATAGTGGTACTATGGTTTCCCCTTGCACATCATTAGTACCTTATTATATCATTAGTACCTTATATATCATTATTACAAGGTCAGTCAAGTTTTCTTTATGATCTCTCGATCTACCAACTGGTCTCCACTTTGTGGTCGTGTGCTCTGTGTTTGCTTTGCCATCATAGCCCAAGATGATGAAGAGCACTGACTGGTTGAGCAACATCACCTTCCAGAAGTCGCTCTTTGCCCCGGAGGACCCACATGCCGATTTGTCAGGGCAAACCGTTCTTTCTATGGAAGAACGTACAGCCGGTGTAGAGGGGTGTTCCGCGGAGGGGACATGCGACCATCATTTTGATACCTCCTCTAACCGACCGGCAGACGCACAGTCACTGCGTCCGAAGGGCAAAAGGCAAGCTGCCACCATTTCTAAATGCCTCTCCTTCAGTATTCCCCGCAAGTCCAAAGGCAAGGCTCCACAAAAAGGGAAAGCCCTCTTCAAGAATTCTTACCTGAATTCACCCTCTCCCACTTCACCGGCTGGCTTGCCTTCTTCCCTTCCGATGCCAGGTAAGACACACAACTCTCCCAATCATGCTGCGTCACGCGACCTTCGGTCCCCGGGGAATTTTGCCGAGGTGTAGACCAGCGCGGGGACGGGATCCGTACGGAATCACCACCCGTCACTTGCCTTTATGAGATTGGTGCCATTAGCGCTCCCCCACTAATAGCATGCAGGCTCATGACGCTCTCCCCCACCGTGCTCAAGTGCAGCCACCACTGGTGCACAAGGAGCGTCCTTATTCTGGTGGCGGACTTATGCCCAGTCCCTTGGATCAAACTGGCCATAAATCTGGGTCTCAGCTGCAGGCACCGCCATGCCGGAACTTGTGCTGCTCAGACCCCTGGCGGTCGACTCACCCCAGTCGATTGTCGACATTTTCCCTAGAGGTACAGGACGTTTGGGAGCAGACTTATTCTGCTCCCTACTTGGGCAACGTCCGCGGTCCCGTTCCTCCGGGGGGAGGATCGACCAGTGAGACCACGGGTAACCTGTCTGATCCGGACCAGATGGTGACCATGTTACTGCAGCCACTCCAATCCATACACAGGTGGATAGGGGGCTCCGTTGCCATGCCCCCCCCCCCCCCCCCCCCCACACACACACACACACACACACACACACCCGCCACCACACACACAGGGGGCCCATATGGATCCCACCAGGGAGGTGTATGAGGCAGCGCACTCTCCAGGGGGATACGACAGGCTCCGGGGGATACGCTCTCTTGCAACCCCCCCTCCCCCCTCCCCCTCCCCCCCCCCCTCCCCTCTCTCCCCCTCCCCAGTGTCTCGGGTTACCCTGGCCCCCACAGAAATTCTGCCCCAGGCTGCCACAACTCTTTTTCCTTTGTGGGAACCTGTGGCTCTATGCCCCTGAGAGGGACCAGTGGCTTAGAGCAGACCAGCAAGACCAGCTCCATGGTTGCATGTGGCATCCAGCCTCCTCGCGCTAGTTCGACCTGGGTCTCCCTCCCTCTCAGGTGCTGTCCGATCAGCAGGACGGACTTATCCCCCATAGTCCGGCTGCCATTCATGGAGCCACCAGGACACACCCCTCGCATTTCCCCACTACCAAGCTAGGGCGGGACCCTCCGGCACCCCTGCTGTTGCCTCCTCAAGAAGTTTGTCACACACCTCTCTAGGAACCAGACGCTCCCGATTCTGAGGAGAGGTAGAGGACTCCTCCTCATCATGCGACTTGTCCACCATTGAACAGTGGCGGCCGGATCTTGTCATGAAGGAGGCACCACCCTCGGACAAGTTCTTTTCCGTGTCCAAGTACGCTGTGGCCACACCAGCCAAGTGGGCTCGCCCCAGACTTTGTCGCCCCTCAGATTCTCATCTCCATTTGGGAGTGTCCGGCAACCCTATCCAGGGATGCGCAAGTCGTTCCTCCTCCAGGGAGTGAATTCCTATTGGCCCTGGATGCTGTCCCTGTAGGCACAATCCTCAGGGATCCCTGGAAGGCCCACATCTCCTCCCTGTTCTCCAAGGACCATCCGGTGACCAGGGAAATTGCCATTTCCCTGGCCGACTGCTGGTTGATCCCCCATCTGGCCCCTCCCACTTCCACCATGATCTCTACCAAGAACCTGGTGGAGTGGGACAGCATAGCCAGATTGGGGATCCTACACACCACTGCTGGACATGTCTTTTTTCGACATGCTCTTGCAGCGGGTAGAGGAGATCTGGCCGGAGGAGGACGACTTGGTCCCCATGTCCTCAGATGTCCAGTATTCTGAGACACACCCTGAGATTGAATCTCGCTTGTTCAGCGATTCCTTGATGCGACTTCTTGTCAACAGGGTCTCGCATCACCTTTCGGCTGCGGCAGACAGTGCAGCTAGGAGCCACTACAATTGCCTACTGTACTGGCCTGGAGAGATGCCATACTCTCACAGGCTAATCTTGCCCTGGTGCTTAAGGTGGCCTTGCGGTGCATTCCAGGTCAGGAGCAGTCGCTCTTCGGCAACTATTCGGCTGCCTTCATTGCCCATTCAGATGAAGAGCATAAGCAGGCAGCCTCATTTGCGACCAGGCTGCCCCCTCGTCAGCCTCGCCCTCCCAGACCCTCCTTTCGTTCCTCCACTCCCCGTACTAGACCCCAACCCTGTCCCAAGCAGGCCCATCCCATACCGCACAGCCTGCCAAGGGCCCTAAACCCCCCCTCTCGGCCGAAGACGAAATTCCCCAGCAGAATTTTCGATTCGGCCAGCAGGGACGGCCCTGGAGATGACTGGAGGACTCATCCACAGGGGAGCTGGAGCAGGGAGAACTCAGACCGCTACTCTCTATCCTTTCCACTTGCCTCCCCTCCACCCCGGCCCCTCGGCCCCTCTGGCAGGCAGTTTATCCCAGCATGCCCACCACTGGAGACATATGGGCCTCAACCCATGGATAGTAGCGGTCCTACAGGAGGGGTTCCACCTGCCTTGGGCCCACGAATGCCCTCCCCTGATGCGTTCTCCCCCTCCCTCTCCCAGCGACCCCTGCCTGGGCCAAGCAAAGGCTCTGTGCCAGGAAGTTGCAGAACTCCTCCAAAAGGGGCCATCACGGAGATCTCCCATCCCAACCCGGGGTTCTACTCTCCCACCTCTTTGTCATCTCCAAATCATCAGGAGGATGGAGGCCCATCCTTGACTCTCTCCCCTCAACAAGTTGCTCGGGGCCACCAGTTCAAGATGGACACTCCGACTCGGATCAGAGATTCCATCCACCACTAGGATTTAGCAACCTCGATAGATCTGAAGGACGCTTACTTTCAGATTCTCATACACTCATCCCACAGATGATACCTATGGTTCATCTGGCAGGATCGGGTGTTCCAGTTCAAGGCGCTCCCCTTCGGCCTCTCCCCTGGCGCCCTTCCTCTTCATGAAGGTGGTCAAGGATATGGCCTCCCTGGCCAGACAGGAAGACATTCGCCTCCTGTGTACCTGGACAACTGGCTCGTCCTGGCTCCTTCCCGGGCCCAGTGTCAACCTACACCAACCACCTTCTGCACTTCTTTTCCAAACTAGGCTATTAGCAACATTATCTCATCTTATCAAAAACTAGGATTTGTCACCAACCCAAACAAGCGCGAACTCAACCTGTCAGCAGTTCTTCCTGGGCATGAGATTCGACACACTCTCCATGATGGTCTCCCCAACCCCAGAGAGGTCCACCCGCATTATGGACCTCATCTCCCACCTCCGCCTATCCACCCACGCCCTGGCCAGAACCCTTACCTCCCTCCTGGGGATGATGGAGTCCCTCTCGTCCCTCATTCCCCTAGGCCAGGTCCCCAAGCGCCAACTCCAAAGGGAGTACCGTCGTTGATGGTCTCAGACCTCCCATCGCTGGGATCAGTCCATTTCCCTGGGTCCTTGGTTCCAGTGGGCTACAGAAGAGTGGCTCAATCCTGCCACTCTGACCCCCGTGGTTCCCATCTCCCTCCCACCCAGCCCTTGGAGCTCTACACAGACGCCTCAACTCCGGCTGGGGCGCCCGCCTGGAGAACCTTCATGCCTGGGGAGTGTGGGACGCTCGGACTGCCGGTGTCCACATCAACGTCCTGGAATTGGAAGCGGTCAGGCTTGCCCTCCTCCGCTGCCAACCCCAGGTCTTGCACTGACTTGTTTTCCTGCTCATGGACAACACCGTGGTGGCTTGTTATGTCAATGGGAGATCGACTGAAAACTCCATCTACACGTACACAGTACTGATACTGAGAAATGCTGAGTAATGCTAGATCGAAATTTTGAGACAAGACTGGAAAGACCCAGGCTCATCCTCATCACCCTGTGGTGGCCGACCCAGTCCTGATTTGCGGACCTCAAGTCCCTCTCCCATGTCCCCCCTCTCCAGTTGAACACTTCGTTAGGATATGCTCGGACAGGCTCGCTCTCGGGTCGCCCCCACTCCAACCCCCAGCTGCTCTGCCTGCATGCCTGGCTGCTGTGCCAGCCAATTGCGAGCGTCTGCCCCTCCCTCACAAATGGACAGATCCCAGTCTGTCCTAGACACACTTGCTGAGGCAGGGGCCTCGCAAGACATACAGGACTTAGTGAAGGCCTTGCGTAGAGCCTGCACTGAATCTCTCTATGATTACTGATGGGAGAGATGGGTCTCCTGGTGCTCAGACAACTCTGTTCCCCATGATCACCCTTCCAATATCCAGATAGGCAACTTCGTATCTCACCTTTCTTCTTCATTAAGGCTCTCGGCTAGCTCCATTCGGGGCTGTAGGTCAGCCATCTGTACCACTATTCGCCAGCTCGGCGGACACTCCTTTGAGAATGACTTCCTTCTCAGAGAGATTTCTATGGGGGTGGCTCTACGTGAGTCTCAGTCCCCTAGCGCATCCCCCTTTGGGACCTCTTCATTGTCCTTGACGCTCTCAGAAAACCCCCTTTTGAGCCCGACCCTTCTATTTGACCTTCTCTCTCTCAATGCCACATTTCTCCTCGCCCTAGTCTCGGCCAGGAGGCGAAGCGAAATTCGTGCCCTTAACAGGGACCCCAGAGACATTGCCTTCCATAGGGACGGTTCTGTCTTTCTCAAGTTTCTCCCCAAATTCTTAGCTAAGAATCAGGAACCGGGCCTGAGCCGTTCTAGGTGTCTGAGATACTACTGGGAATGCTTGCGCCCCAGATGCTCCTCCCAGAGACGTCTCCCCATTTCTATCGACCCCAGTAACCATAGGGACATTTCGGCTGGCACTATCTAAGGTGGCTTTCCAAGACGGTCAGATCTGCTTACGCCAAGGCGTATAAGGATCTCCCCGTCTTATCTCCCCAGGCCCATGAGGTCAGAGCGCTGGCCACTTCTGCAGCGTTCAGCACTCTGTCCCCCTTGCGCCACCTCCTGGAGGCAACCTACTGGCATTCAGAAAATCTCTTCATAAACTTTATTTAAGGGATATCCGCATGACCAGGGCTGATGGTTCTAAAGGGATTTCTATTGTGGCGGCTAATGCAGCTATATCTGTTCTGCCCTCTAACCCCAAGAACCATTAGGGCACTCGGCCATCCTCCAATTCCTTTAAATTCTGCTATGGTCTGACATGGTATAGTATATGTCGCCAGAATGGGGAGTTTGTATTATACTCCCTGTTTGGCTAGTATACTTACCCTGTAAGACTATAATGCCTGCCCTGCCTTCCCCTGTAGCGCCAAGGTTCTGAGGGTTACCTTGCGCACAGGCCTCGCTGAATGAGGAACAGGAAGCGGACACTGGCTTTCTTCCTATGGCAGAAGTGGGGTGGGCGTCATGTGACTCTCTTATCACTGCATTAGCCACAAAAAAATTCGGCCTTTCAGAGCTAACTAACTGCCGTTGAATGCTATGGTCAGACATGGTAAGTATACTAGCCTAACAGGGAGTATAATACAAACTCCCCATTTCAACACCACCCCTTTGTTAATCTTGCACTTGTTTGGACAGGTAAGTGAGAGAAAAAGGAACTTTCCTGGTATCAGTAGCTTACAAAAATACTTGCTTGTCCAAACACTTGGATTTTCTCCCCACTTCCCTGGTTATTATGAGAAAAATTGTGGAAACTGAAGATAAATTCACTTCTTGGAAATGGGAGTAATTCAAGGGAAACTACTCTGGAGTGCTAGCTTTGTTGAGACAATAATTATTTAGTAATGTATTTTTCTCTCCCTCTTTCTTTAAATTTTTAAGGGTTATGGCAAGGGCATTGTTTATGCAGAGAAGAAATAGGGTTTTTGTTTGGGCAGACAAGTACCTACACCACCACCACCACCACCACCACCCCCCCCCCCCCCCCCCCCCCCCCCCCCCCCTTAGGAGGAGAATCCTCATTGTGTAGATTACAGATATCAGTTGGCTTTACTGGTATGCGTACGCGTGCAGCGCAAAATCTGTAATAGTGAAAAGTTCATGTGTCACTTTCAGTGTTCATAATTGATCTTGAAAGCAGTACATCAGCTTAGTGAGGCAGGTTGGTTCTGGCAAAGTACTATTGTACCTTTTCTGTTGAGGATTATTGCTTATATTGACCTAAATGATTTTGTGTTTCAGGAGACAGTGATGGTGATTGGAGTTGATGCATTCCATGATGTTGCTCGTGGTCGTCGATCTATTGGTGGTTTTGTGGCAAGCACCAACAGAGAACTGACACGTTGGTTTAGCAGAGTGCGCATACAGATGAAAGGGGAGGAGCTTGTTCCTGGCTTGCGCATCTTCTTGGTCTCTGCCTTGAGGAAATACCATGAGGTAATCATGTCTGAATTTTGATGGTACAAAGTACAATAGCAGGGGTGCCACTTTTGTTGCTTAGGCCAGAAATCTGGCTATGAAAGTCTGAAGATATTCTCTCCAGTCCAGTGAAATTTTGTGCTGTTCAGTTCAGGCCTGAGAAAATTCCCTGTAGATTTTCAACGAAAATTCAGTTTGTAAGAAATTGTAAATTACCTTTTATGTGGATAGTTGGGAAACTGCTTGCAACATTATCTTTTGGCGGGCCCAGGCATTCTCAGATTTTTTTTTTTTTTTTAAAGGATTCCCTTGCAAAAATAAAGAACTTATCAAACCATTTCTATCTGAGGCCAGGCTCTGAGCTGAGAGCCCTAGGAGTTTATCAGTCTCCTGATCTGTGCCTTTTGTAGTGTGTTTGTACTCGATCACAAACATGCTTTCATGATCAAGCCCTGCTTTCAGTTGAAAACATGTGAACATACTCAGAACTTCTAGCAGATATTGCCCTGGACATTGGTTAGCTGGCAGGGCAGATATTGAGCTGGACATTGGTTAGATGGTAGAGCATATATTGCCCTGGACATTGGTTAGATGGTAGAGCAGATATTGCCCTGAACATTGATTAGATGGTAGAGCAGATGTTGCCCTGAACATTGGTTAGATGGTAGGGCAGATGTTTCAGAGATTTAGTGGGTTCCTGGGGTTAGATGGCACAGCAGATATTGCCCTGGACATTGGTTAGATGGTAGAGCAGATATTGCCTTGGACATTGTTTAAATGGCAGAGCAGATATTTCCCTGGACATTGGTTAGATGGTAGGGCAGATATTGCCCTGAACATTGGGTAGATGGCAGGGCAGATATTGCAGAGATTTGGTGGGTCCCTGGGGTTAGATGGCGGAGCAGATATTGCCCTGTACATTGGTTAGATGGCAGAGCAGATATTGCCCCTGGACATTGGTTAGATGGTAGAGCAGATATTGCCCTGGACATTGGTTAGATGGCAGAGCAGATATTGCCCTGGACATTGGTTAGATGGTAGAGCAGATATTGCAGAGATTTGGTGGTTTCCTGGGGTTAGATGGCAGAGCAGATATTGCCCTGGACATTGGTTAGATGGCAGAGCAGATATTGCCCTGGACATTGGTTAGATGGCAGAGCAGATATTGCCCTGGACATTGGTTAGATGGCAGAGCAGATATTGCCCTGGACATTGGTTGGATGGTAGAGCAGATATTGCAGAGATTGGTTGGTTCCTGGGGTTAGATGGCAGAGCAGATATTGCCCAGGACATCGATTAGATGGTAGAGCAAATATTGCAGAGATCTGGTGGGTTCCTGGACCTGCTCATTTCGTTTTAAATTCCTTGGCCTCCTCTGAATATTTTAAACACTTTTTTTTTACATGCTGTTAATGGGTACAGGATGCAAAGACGCATTATACAGGGGAGCCCTGTACATTGTGACAGCTGTGTCAGAGCATGAACACATTTTCGTTCAGACTACATCTTTCCAGTGTTACATGACACACATTGCATACATTAACCCCTTTCATTTTGGGAAATACACAGGCACATAGTTAAATGGAGGTGTTGGAGAGATGCGTTGTCATGTAAACCTCTCTAGCATTCTGAAAATAAGTGTACGTGCAACGCATGAATGTTGTCAGTCTGATGAGAAACAAAAGCTGTGTGTTGATCACAAACTTCAGTAAACTGTGTAACATGAAGCTCAAGCAGCAATGATTTAGCAACATTTCAACAGGAAATTGTCTGAATTTCAAACAACAAAAAATAATTTGGACGATTTTTAGAAGGCAAACAGACTGGTGATTGCTTATTGTGAATGCTGAAGTTTTGTTGAGTTGTGCTAGGAGCAGCGCAGGCATGAATTTTAGAGAATCGGCAGATTTGTTCGGTATGTTGCTAGTGATGAAATTACAGGAAACTGCATGAGGACATAAGTGCAGAAATAAATTAATGTATTACAAACAGCATTGGAGATTGACATTGACAAAGCTGATCAGGTCTTATTGAAAATCTTCTGTAGATACGTATTTGAAGTATGTGATGAAGTTGTATTGATTCAAATGTGGGCATGTTTCTTTTCCAGTGCAACCACAGACTGCCTGAGAAGATCATTGTGTTCAGAGATGGGGTTGGTGATGGTCAGCTGCCAATAGTTCAGGACTTTGAAGTCCGACAAATCCTGGATAGCTTCACTGACTTTGGCCAAGATTACCACCCCAAGCTGACAGTGGTCATTGTCCAGAAACGGATCAATACCAGGATCTTCCAGCAGGTAGGTAGAATGAGCACGTTTTTGTCTTCTACTTAATACTTCAGAAATTGTCGATATTGACATGGACATTTCTGAAGATCACAACTGCTAGCTTTGTTTGTTTGTTTGTTTGTACATCTTTTTTTTTTCTTTTAAGACAGGAACATTCAACAGATCAGATTCATTTCTTGGTCTACAGTGTAAAGATTACCTTCTGTTTTCACAAGCAAGACAAGAGGATAAAGCTGGGAAAGCAGGTAGGATGAGTGGTTGCTGAATTGCAGTGAATGTGTTGCTGTGTATGAATGAATCAATTGGTTGGAAGAAAAGGGTTTTTATGATATGCTTGTTTTTGTGTAGACTGGAGGAGGTCATCTGGACAACCCTCGACCTGGCACAGTGTTGGATCACACCGTGACACGACGTGACCAGTAAGTTCTTTCCTCTGCATGGAGTGTTAGGACTTCTAAGTATTTATCTCACTGTAGGGGGTACAGTTAAGACTTTGTTTGTTTGGCGTCATATACTATACCATGTCAGACCATAGCATTCAACGGCAGTTAGTCAGCTCTGTCAGGCCGAAATTTTTTGTGGCAAATGCAGTGATAAGACAGTCACTTGACGCCCACCCTACTTCCGCCAATGGAAGAAGCCGGTGTCTGCTTTCTGTACCTCATTCATCTTCGGCCTGCAGCCTAAGCAAGATAAGTCTTGTGCTCTGTCTCGCCTATACCTCTGCCTTTGTGTAAAGATTACCTGTGTTTTGCTTCTTTACTTGTTCAGTTGTGGCTTGCGCTAAACCCTAAGTACACTTGCTGTGTGAGGTTCTTGGTGGGCTAGCATTTCAATAATTTTTTTCTTTTTACGCTCGTCATGACTCACGTGACTTTGTTCAATCGTCATATAGCTCTCGCGATTTTACCTTGCTCTCGCGTCTTTCCACCATTCGCCTCACCTTGTGGTCGGCCTTGTACAACGTCCTGGGTTTAGTGTACGAAGTTTATCGTACTAGTACACACTGATTGCAGGGTTCGTACAGGGCCCTAAAAGGCCCTAACCTTTTTAGGCAAAAAATAGGGGCCCCTAAAAGGCCTTAAAAATCAAAATGAAGAGGCTGGAGGCCCTAAAAGGCCCTAAAACCAGAACAGCCTAAAAAAAAAAAAAATTAAAAAAAACTTGTGAAAACAACAACAACAACAAAATCAAAGAAGAATGATTAGAAAAAAAAAAAAAAAACCGATTTTCATAAAAGGTAATGCCGAATCAGTACCGATCGATCATGGTGTAAAGTCGTTCAAGGGAAGCAACTCTACGACAAAGTAACTGTGCTGTCCGCCATCTTGGACTTTCAATGTGTTGAACGAAGCAAGACCATGCTTCGTTTTTCAACGAAATTTGACATTTCATTGAGAGTTTCTTTGTAAGATTTCATCAGTTTCACTCAGAGACAGGGGAAGTGCTTATTCCAAGATCTGTGGCTTGATAACTCTGAATATAAACTCTGGTTTCGCTGAGATAACTTAGACAAATATCGGTTCTATTGTAGTTTTTGTAAGAAGGGGTTTCAGCTTGGGAAAATGGGTGAAAAAGCCTTTCAAACTCACCCAAAATGGGAAGAAACATTCAGACTTGGAGAAGGCGAGTGCTACAGCAGCGCAGTGTCCTTCAATAATGTTTTTTGAAAAGATGGTGACAGTGGGCAAACCTCAAGTAGTACTAGTACATCCACAAGTTTTTGCTCTGAAAAAACACTTGGTTGCTGGTCCTTCAATGAGTTCTAGTGCTTCTACTGCAACTTCGTTTGGCCCTACTGCCCCTCAAACACCCCCGCGCTTTCCCTTCACCCCCATATCACCAGCATCCTAACACAACAACATGATTACACCTGCCCACCACCTCAACAGCAACCCACTATATATTCCACAAAATCACACATCTGCTCACACCACATTAACTTGCAGTGGGCCCCCCCCCCCCCCCCCCCCCCCCCCCCCCCCCCTGACCCCACTGACCCTTCCTTTCCTTTGTCCACATTATGTTCCCCCCACCCCACCCCTCCGTGTACAAGTATACTAAGGGGCTTGTGTCTCCCCTCTCCCTTTACATATAGGTACGCTTAGATGTATGTACATGTGTCTGTTGGGTGTGTGTGTTTTTTTTTAGTTTGTTTGTTTTTTTAATACACAGATTCCCATATATGACCACTATCATTATTACCACCACTCATAAGATGTCCTGTGTATGCCAAGCCTTTTTTTTTTTTTTTTTTTTTTTTTTCATATATGTATGTGCCTGTGTACATATGTACCTCTCTGTGTGTGTTTATGTACATGTGTGTGCATACATGTATCATGCATGCGTGTGTGTGTGAGATGGTGATGATTTCATCTTTGACAACCATCGCCATCAATCGGTCATTGATCATTGCCCCCCCTTGGCCCCCCCCAGTGGTGGTGTTTTTTTGTTTGTTTGTTTGTTTTAACTTGACTGGCATTATCATGCGGATGCTATCATGCTTTTTCACTTATGCAGACCTGCCAACTATTACGGATTTCGCGTAATTTATTACGCCCAAGTGATGAATCTTACGCCCTTACGCATTTAGCCAAAAAATTACGCATTGAAAGTTTAAAGAAAAACAAAAAAAAAAAAAAAAACGGACGAAAAAATCGGCTTATGTACAGACACGCACGGCGCCGTGCGTATAACCAGTAATCTTCAAGAAGTGTTTCCGGTCATGTGCAGTTCGTTTCACCATCTTTACCATTCAGCGAGGTTGGCGTCTTTTTGAAGTTTGAAGTTACGAAAATGTCGAAACGTGGAGCAGAAAGTTCTGGACAAGATGCGCGAAAAAGAAAAAGACTTGGTCAAAAGTCCCGAAAAGAATACTCGGAAAAATTTCCCCTGCATACGACCTTCGGCTAAAGGTGCAAACTGTGCAAGGTGTACCACTTGCGAGTCCGACTTCACAATTTCCCATGGTGGATGTGAAGCTTCACCTTGAGTCACGCAAGCACATCGATTCCTCTAACGTGCCGAATTCTTCCAGTATCACACAGTTTTTTTTTTTTCAGACTGTAGACACCTCAAACGAGGATGAAATGAGGAAAAGGCTAATTCAGGCTGAAGCATTGGTGGCTGGATTTTTTGTCGAGTACATCATTGCTTTTAGCGCAGCCGACCATGCATCCCAGCTTTTTAAAGAAGCGTTCTTAGATTCGGAGATCGCCAAACGGTTCAAGAGCGGTCGAACGAAGACAACACACAGTGTGAGGACCCTTGCCATGGGGGACTGCAGAATGGACCGTTTGTGTTGGGGAATGATTGAAGTCGGGGGGGGGGGGGGGGGGGCAAATTCTTTCCTGGGGTGGTGCGAGACTTACAAAATCGCCACTGAGCTGATAGCCAACTCCACATGCACAGAGTCAGCAACAGGGGAGAACATTTTTGAGGTTTGTTTCTAGCGCACTATCCAGCTTGGTGTGCCATGGCAGAACTGCTATCCTTGGTTTGTGATAATACAAAATGTGATGACTGGCAAGAACAAAGGTGTCATTGCATATGTTTGCATATGAGTTTCCAGTGTCTACATTTTCATAATTTGCAAAGATTTCTTGTGACACTTAAAAGAAAAGGTTGTTTTGAAGAAAAGTAAAGTTCACATAAATTGTGCGAATAATTTCATCGCATCGTGTTTGTTTGAAAAAAGTAAGTGTCGCGCTAGATTACTCTTAGCTCTCTGAAATTACACATTTCTGCCTCACAGAGCTTCAATTCTTACTCATTGGTCTCTTAGGGGGTTGGCAGGTCTGCTTATGGCAATGATCATCATCCTATATCACTGTTTGTCCCACTTACGGCAATGACCAATTGTCCATGAATCATCAATTTTTTTTTTTTTTTTTTTCTCCCCCACCCCCAGCCGGCATTACTACATCAATGCCACCACATTATTTCACTTATGACAATGGTCACCACCCTATAGTACTGTAGATCTTATCTCAGTGATCAACATCCATCAGTCATTGATCATTTCCTTTATCCCCCCACTGGCATTATCGCACTTGCCAATACACTATCCTATTCCTTTTACAAAAATGACCATCATCCTACACCACTGTGGATTATACCTACACCTTGACCATGATCATCATCTACCCATCTTTGAACACCTCCCCCATTCCCCCACCAGCACTTTACACCAATGCTACAACATTATCCCACTTATACCACAATTATCATCATCCTACAGTACTGTTTATCTCAAATGATACATGATCATCACCCATCAGTCATCTACCCCTACCCCCCTCCACCCTCTTTCTCAACCTGCAATATTATACTAATGCCACCTTATTATTCCACTTACCACAATGACCATCATCCTACAGTACTATTGATCTCACCCAGGCCAAGGAGCATACCCCACAGGTCATTGATATTTTCCTTTATCCCCCCAACTGCACCATTGCACCACCACCACCACATTTTTCCACTTGTATAACAAAAGTCATCATCCTATGGTACTACTGATCTAAAATGATTACCATTTATCAGTTGCTGAAAGTACTCCCATCCAGTGAACACCTTCATACTGCACTATATATGGATATGAAGAAGCTGACCAATTGACAAAGGAAGGGGGACAGCAGCCCAAACTGTAAAAGGTAGCCTCCTTGGAATAGATCAAAAGTATTTCCAAGGAGACAAATAGGAGGATGACTTGAGCACTGGACTGTTCTCACTGGACTGTTCTCTCCCTTCAACCAGAGGAGTGTGTGCTAGTCAATCAAGGACAAGGCAGCTGTTAGTCAGGTGGAAAGAAAGCATAGGCCTACTTCTTTTTTTTCATCTTGTGACTTGTATTCCTAAGACTTCCGCCTTGTGTGTGCTGCAAGAACACTGTGTTTACTCTAGCCATTGTAAAAGATTTCTTTGTTTTCATACGGACATGGATCCATACCAGGTGATTAGATGCTTGCTGAATGGAGGTCTGTATTGGAGAAAATGACATGTGGGAGGCAATGGTGAGCACTTTTCAGCAGTTTCGTGTGCCCTGATGGCCCTATTTTTTTTAAATTTTAGGCCCTAAAAAAGGCCCTAAAAGGCGCTAATTTTTTTTCTTGAAAGTCTGTATGAACCCTGTGATTGAGATTAGTGTACAAAGTTTATCGTACTAGTACACACTGATCAAGATTTCGATCTAGCGTTACTCAGCATTTCTCAGTATCAGTACTGTGTATGGGTAGATCCAGTTTTCAGTCGATCTCTCGATTCCTGTGTACGACACATGAGCGACTTTGTTCTCACTCAACTATTACCGTTGCTGTTTAGATCAGTAAGGTCCCACACAGCCGATTGAGTTTAATTAACATTTTTTCGATCGACCGACTTGTCTCCTCTTTGTGATCGTGTGCTAGGGGTTTGCTCTGCCACCATTGCCCAACATGGTGAAGGACACCGACGGTCGAGCCCACTTCGCCTTCCAGAAGTTGCTCATATTCCCGGAGAGCCCGCGTGTCGATTCCAATTCAGAGCAATCCGTTCTTGCTACGGAAGAACATACGACCATGGTAGAAGGAAGACTATTCCGCGGAGGGGATGTGTGACCATTCCTCCTCTACCTGACCAACGGACACACGATTGCAGCGTCCGAAGGCTACAAGGCAAGTGGCCACCATTACTAAATGTCTTTCTTTTTGACCTGCCCAGAAAATCTAGGGCACGGCTCCCCTAAAAGGGTAAAGCCAAGTCAAAACTTCTCATCAAAATTCTCCCTCTCCCCCGTCTTCATCGGCCATTTTGCTTTCTACCCTTCTGATGCACAGTGAGACTTCTCTTTATAATGCAGCTTCACGTGACCCTCGGTCCCCGGGTAACTTTGCCGAGACGCGGACGAGCATGGGTGATGGGTCGGGGCTGGAATCACCACCCGTCATCGCCTTGATGAGCCGCGTGTCAATAGTTTCCCCCCGAACTTGACACGCGGACTCATGATGACGCTCTCCCCGCACTGGGCACAGTGCAGCCAATACCTGTGCACAGGGAGCATCCAAACGCCGGAAGCAGACTTATGCACGTTTGTCTGCAGAGGAATCTTTAGTTGAGGACAAGGGCAATAACCCCTGACAGCCTATCGGTTACAGGAGGGGAAGGGATGGAATGGCCGTGGTTTGTTTAAACAGCGCACTTTTGCTGACAGCTGCCAGCTTCCTCGCGCTTACCTGTCACAAGCTGTCCTCCCTACGCGTAATGTGATACTAGCTGTCTGGCTGATAGTGTGATGAAAACAGGATGTTGTGTTTCTTCATTAACCCTCTTCAGTATGCACTTACCTGAGCTTAGTTACACACGAAAACCGGCATGATAGGTAACTCCGTAATTTGAACATGGTTACCCAATTAAAAAAATAATTTAAAAGAGAGGGAAGGAAAGAATGAAATGAAAATAATTTTAAAAATTCCTACGAATATATATGTTGCTATATTGTAAGTTTGAAGAATGTCACTTGAGCCATTTTACTCGGTGGGGGGGGGGGGGGGGGGGGGGGAATCATCTTCTTCCGAACTTTCTTCCGAATCGTTGTTCATCATACCTGGAACCTCATCCCAGTCGAAATCTAGGTCACTCTAAGCTTCATTACCCAGCACTTTCACTAAGTCTTATGCCGAAAATTCTACAAATCACAGAATCTCCATCACTAAATCTCATTATAGAACGGCAGAAATCAAGGTTAGCCATGGTGAAAAAACAGCATTTCGACTTCAAAACTTAAAAAATTCGTAACTTGAGAACCACGGCATGCATCGACTCGTGGTTTTTTTGCAGACGGTAGAAAATGGCTACAGGAAGAAGGAAATCACGTTCTCGCGCGAGACTTCCTTTTCTACGAGAAACATGGCGGTGCCCATTGTTGCCACGTGTTTTACCGGCGCTGGCAGGCGCTCAACCTTTTGGCTGTGTGATTTCCGGTTGGGCGCTAGCGGGCGCCTGCTTGTCAAGAGAGTTAATACTTTGCGCCAGAATGCAACGAACTGTAGTTGATTGATGTCACTGTATTGTGGGGTCTCTCACTAACAGAACGACACCAAATATGAATGGGTCTTCTTTCATATGCATGCTGACAAGCACCACAAAGATTTGTCAACAAAAAACAATTGAAACAGACTAACAAACACACACACACAGTGAAATGAAATTGCAACTCAGGGGAGAGCATGCGTTCCTGAAGCTATCACGCTCAACCTCGAGCATATTGGACATGTATATCTTTCCTTTTAAAGTGACAGAAAATTAGTCGCGGGACTCCTACCTGACAGCTGGTACTTGGTCTGAAGAAACAGTGTCGGCTCTTGTCAGCTTCAATGGGAACATGGCGGCAGTTTCCCTACCACGGTCTAGGCATGTTTTACTTGTTTATCTGTGTGCTCTATGTGCTTGTGAAACATGCCGAAGCTGATTCTATCACAGCCACACCATGCTTTTAGTAAAGCAAGATTTTAGCATGCCACACATGCAGATGTCGGTTATAATAATGATGCATTAATCACAAGAGGAAACTTCACAACAAAAAAACACTCTGTAGTCTGCCCGATAAACATGTGCGTGGTGTACACACGATGCCAGCGCTTATCAAAGTGATGAAGGTCACACACAGGTTCAACGCTGGGGCACCAGGAAACTAAACAGACTGATTTTCATCTAGGCCCGACTGCCGTCTGTGGTCACGCCGTGGCAAGAGCTCGGAGGTGTCCATAACTCTGGGCGTATTGTCACGCCAGGGTATGACCCTGGTCCTGTCCATACACACGGGCGGTCGACCAACCCCGATCGACTGTCGCATATTCGCCTAGGGGTACAGGACTTGGGAGAGTGGACTATTCCGCTCCCTACTTGGGCAACGTCCGCGGTCCCGTTCTTCCAGGGGGAGGATCGACCAGTGGGGACCATGGGTAACCTGGCCTATTCCATGGGGGGGGGGGGGGACCACGGTGCCGCAGCCAGTCCAGTCCGCACATAGGCGGATAGGGGGCTCGGCTACTGTGTCCTCCGCACCACCATCACACTAGGGCCCTCCCAGGCCCACACCAAGGACGTGTATGAGGCAGTGCACGCTCCTGGGCGGGTATGACAGGCCACGGCCTCTTGATCCCCCCCCCTTCCTGCCAGTGTTTCAGGTTACCCGGGTCCCCGGGGACATTCTGCCCATACCCCAGGGCCACCACAGCCTGCCTACCTCCCCGGGGACCGGTGGCTCTATGCCCCTGAGAGAGACCAGTGGCTTAACACTGACACCCAACATGAACAGCTCCACTGTCGGATGTGGCACCCAGCCTCATCCAGCTGGGTCGACCTCAGTCTCCCATCTCGGGCGTTCACCGAGTCCCTCTACAATTACCGATGGGAGAGATGGGTCTCCTGGTGCTGGACACAACTCTGTTCCCCCCATGACCACCCGTCCAATATCCAGATAGGCAATTTTCTATCCCACCTATCTTCCTCTCTCAAACTCTCTGCTAGCTAGCTCCATTCAGGGTTACAGGTCAGCTATCTGCACCACCATTCGCCAACTCAGCGGTCCCTCCAGAGCTGACTAACTGCCGTTGAATGCTATGGTCTGACATGGTAAGTATACTAGCCAAACAGGGAGTGTAATAAAAACTCCCCATATTTGTGGATTCCTCGGGGCAGACTGATGCATTTGCATGTAAACCACCATTGTTTATTAAGAACATTGAGGTCAGAAGTCATGCCAGTTTGGTTGATAGGTGGAGAAGAATATCTCTGGATGAAATTGGAAGCTAGATATTACCTGTGCACCAGAAACATTGTGCAACATGTTTATTTACTTATTTATTTAAATATACCATTGTGGAAGAAAATTGAAAGGGAAGGAAACTCTCAATGTACTTGAAACTTTGTGCCACAAAATGTTTATTTACTCGTGTATTTGAATATGTGCTTGTGCAAAATAATAGTTATTTACTTATGTATTTAGATAAATGCTTGTGGAAGAAAATTGAAAGCTGAAAATATTCCCTGTGCACATGGAACTTTGTGCAACATACCATTTATTTACCTGTTTATTTAACTCTTTCATTCCTACTTTTCTATTAACCATTACTTTCTCTTGTTCCTAGATTCTTATAATACGAGCATTCCCTTCATTGCTGGATTTTGAGGGGGAAAAAAGTGTAAAGTGAGGACTGCCACGTATGCAGTAGCAAACTGGCTAGAATAGAGCGGTGGTGACTTTTTTCCCATGCTGTAGGGGCCGCCTGGCATCCATTCCATTCATAAACAGTGCTGCGCGAGCAACCTGGTCAGGACGTGTACTGATGACACGACTTATGCGAAGCTTGAAGCGCTTACCACGAGAACTGATTTTCCAGACTGCAGGAAGGAAAGGAGGGATTTTGTGCTGCCTAGTTTTCCGGGCTGCAGGAAGGAAGGGTAAGGGTTTCTGCAAATGGGAAAAGTGGGTTGTAGGGATGGAAGAGTTAAATATCTGCAATTAGGCTAGATACAAGAGAGAATCTGATGATTTTTTTTATAGCACAGAGAGTCTCCAAGGGATGCTTATCTTCAGACATGCTCACTTGTAATCTGACCATGATGTTCATTGTTTTGTCCAACAGATACGACTACTTTGTGGTTTCACAACATGTGCGGCAAGGCACTGTGTCCCCTACACACTACATAGTGGTGCATGATGAAGTTGGTCTTCCACCAGAAAGGATGCAAGTGTTCACGTACAAGATGACCCATCTGTACTACAACTGGCCTGGGACAGTGCGAGTACCAGCACCTTGCTTGGTAAGAATCAGCCTAGTGGAGACTGTTGGATCAAATAGCATAATGGAAAAAGTTGCAAAGACATTCAGAGTTAAGCACTAACTTAACCTGTTGTGTTAATTTTAGATTTGGTTTGCTCTTCTGATTGTATGATAAACCTGTTGTGTTAATTTTAGATTTGGTTTGCTCTTCTGATTGTATGATATATGAGAAGAAAACTCTGCTCTCCCAATGTTTTTTGTTGTTGTTGAGGATCCTGATAATATGGGCAATGTTTCATGCCAAACAAGGGTAATGTGTGTGTTTAATCAGGTAAGTGTATTTCTTAAACTACCTTTAGAGTGGAAAATTCCTATCAGTTGGAGGAAAGAAGGAATATGGAAATCAAGGTGTGAAAGAAATTGTAAGATAAATAATGAAATTGAGGGTCAGACATCTGTGCTTGTGCATTATATTGAATTTCGCCGGTTGATTTCACAGAGGAGTCATATCATGAACATGAAGTAAAGCTATGTAAAGTCGTGCAAAATTGATACAGTTGTAAAAAAAGAATTGGAAATAGACTAACTCTTCAGCAAAGTGCTGTCAGCAATATATACCACGTAGTGGCAATATTGCTTATTCTGTTTGTCGAGGTAGATTATTTCTTGATAGAGCTGTTACATATATAAATTTTGTATATGATTGAATTTTAACAATAGGTTGATAAAGGACTTTTTAAAATTTGTTTTTTAGTGGATCCAGGTTTGCTTTATGTTACTACCAAAATTAATTTCCTAGAGTGTGGGATGAACTTTGCAAATCTTGCTGCTGTTTAGAAAAAAAAGATTACCCCCCTTATTAAGCACATTGCCCCCACCCCCGCGCCCAGATGAAGACCATATCACACCATATTTTGTACAAAAATCCAGTAGTGAATGTAGTTTGATGTACACAAGTCCACTTGTGTGTTGTTGATTTCTGTAACTGACCATTGTGATCACCGACACTGAAAAAATAGTGATCTAATTCATACATGGACCCTGACTCCCCATATCTTAGTTTCCAGCACATTATCATTTTAGTTAGAAATGATTGCAAACATACCATAGAGTCCACAGTGTTTTCTGATCTGTCATTGTCGTTTCACCAATGAATTGTTTACAGTCATATTAAATGGACAGTGGTCACCACTGTCACTCATTGTTTCACTGGATGTGATAAAGATTCTGAAAGTTGAAAAACAAACCAAAAACTTTTTTCTTATGAGTTTCAAAAACGGAGTGACTAAGGGCGGAAAATGAAGCAAAATTTTGAGAGAGAGTGGTTAATCACCACCAAGGACACAGACAAACGGTACAGGACTAGACGCACTGCGTTTCGATCTCTTCGGTGAAGAAGAACATGGAACCACTTGGCTTCTCCTGTTTGTCTCAGGATAAAAAAAAAAATCATGATTTTGATCAAGAGACAAACAGGAGAAGCTAAGTGGTTCCATGTTCTTGTCACTGTCCCAAATGTTATTTTGTTTTTTTGCCTGAAGAAGACCCAAGATGTTGAAGTGCATTGCCTCTAGTCCTGTGCTCTGTTTGTCTGTGTCCTTGACGGTAACTATCTGCCTCTCCAAATTTTTTTTTTTTTAGAAGTTCAGTTTCAAAATGGAGTGAATGAGGGCAGAAAATGAAGGGAAATTTAGAAAGAGAGGGGGTTAGTATCAGTTCAATCAAAGCGTTTTGCAAATGGGAGCTTCTTTGACCTTAACAGATGCCTCCAGACTTTGAGTCTTAATGTTAAGCCTGCAAATGGAAATAGAGTTGCTGTAAGACGTGGGTATTATTTTGACAAGTGATAATTGAAGGATGGATCTGTGCTGAGCCATTTAAGAGTTGTTAGCTAATTTGGCTAGATAAGGTTTTGTTGTTGTTTTCTTTGTTTTATTTTGAAAGCATATTTCATTTAAATGAGTTGAGTCACAGATTTACAGTTGTTTGGCAGAAAATGGTTTCCAGGTCAGATCATGTGATTTTTTTCTTTTCTGGATAATTGGAATGGCCACAGATCCCTTTCAGGATTGGTAGGATGGTCACAGTTCAGTTTCAGGACTGGGGAGTCTTTCCCCACATACACCATTGAAAATGTGTGAACTTATTAAGGAGGCTGTTAGTGTAACACGAGAAAGAGATACAGTAGCTTTCCTTGTTAAGGAAATTTTCAATATTTTTTTAAGTAGACTGAGGTAAAATGTTTGAACTTGAGGAGGTTGGAAATATAATGCCAGCCTGAATGTCTGTATGAAGAGCGGTGAAATTGTCAGTATCACACTGGATAGAAATAGGATGCCTACATTTGTATAAGAATTTGTAGCTATTACAGTAAGTAGAAGTCAACTGTCTGAATTTGTTTCTAAGAGTATACTGATCTAGGGATGCCGCTTTCACGCTCAGGCCAGAATTCAAAAAGTTGCCTTTCAGGCCTAGGAAAATTTTGAGCTGTTCAGTGCAGGCCTGCAAAAAATATTTCAGTATTTCATGCTCTAGGGTAGGGATGCCACTTTTCAGGCTCAGGCAGGAATCCAGCCCGTAACAAAATATGAAAATTGGCCTTTGAGTGGAGTAACCAGAATTTGCCAAGCTGCTTTCAGTATTATCCTTTCAAGGGCCCAGTTTTTACCCTGTTCCTGAACATGAGTTGACGTGAACAGCAAAAGATATGTGTTGTTCGAATTGGTCAAAACATAATTTTGTCATCATCAGGGCCATCTTTCGTTTCATGATTTACACTGTACTATAGGACTTTGGTTTGACAGCAGATAAGGACAGTGTTAGGAAATTTAGGGAGTGAGAGTAAAGAATTGTCAGCTCTCAAGCCAAAGTTGAAAAACAAGGATTAGTTGTCATGACTTGATGAAAGCAATGGTCAAGAAATCAAAATCACATTTGGACTGAGAAGATGGCGCATGTTGTCATTAGGTTGAATCCCCACTCCCTACTTTAACAAATATTTGGAAGATTGCTTTCACCTCGTTCCCACTCCCTGCTTGTACTTTCTAGCAGGAAAATATAGAGAATGAATTTGCAGACCTAGGAAATGAAAAGATATGAGAAGTTTAATTCATATGAAAAAGAAAAGGACGATTCATGCTCGTGAAAATCCACTAAGACACCAAGACTTTTTACTGTAACAAGTGTGTTTTTTCATGTTGCAGTATGCTCACAAGCTGGCCTACTTAGTTGGTGAGAGCATCCACAAGGAACCTTCTGAACTTCTGTCTGACCGCTGTTTTTCCTGTGAGCCTTCGTTTCCCAAGGGTGGATGTGGTGCTGTAAACACTGTGAATATTGTGTAAGACTGGACTGGCCAAAGGACATGCTGAACTGCTGCCGTGTACTGGACATGTACAGATTCTTTGGTGTGCACTGCCCTATCAGGGGGTGGAAAGGCATTTCAGAATGGAGGACTGTTTTGGAGAGTTTTTTTCTTTTTAAACAGTGGTTGAGAACAGAAATGAACTCAAAGACCACAGTGCAATTCTGAACCTGTGGAGACCATGGGTTGGTGCTACTGCTGCTGCTGCAGTTTGTGAGTGAAGACAGAGTGTTTTGAAACTGGATGTTCACACAAACAGTTCTGTTGAATTTTAAGGTTAAGATAACTTTCTAAGGCAGCAATCATTTCCAGAGTTTTATTGAACAAATATTATACAGAGTGGAAACTGCTATTAAAAAGTTACAGTTAGTCATGATTAGTTTAAGTTTCAGAGTTGATTGCTGTCAAGTTTATTTCCTGATAGTATTCTGTTTTTCTTTTAAGTGTCAATATTCATTTGTGTATCTGTGTCAAAAATAGTATTGATTCAGGTAAAGGGAAGGCAGTGTGTATGGGTCTTTGAATCCTGTTAAGCTAGAATGTCAAATAAGAATACTAAAAACAGAGAATCTCCATTCCACTGTATACTTTGATTTAAAAATCAAAATTACGCCTTTTATGTGAGCGTAGTGTTTGTTCTTTTAAATTTGTTGACTTCACACAAACAAAAAGATCTCAACACATCATGTTGACAAGTGAGCAGTTTAATTACACATACCATACCGTGGCTCACTAATGCAATAAACGACAGCCGTTTGCTAAAAGAGGGATAGCAAATCGCTGTTGCTTATTGCATCAGTGAGTCATGGTAAATATGTTAGATTATATGTAATATTAGAACGAAAATTTCCTATTCTCATCTTTCGCATCTGAAGCATTCTCTGAATCTACTTTGTGAATTCAGGTGGCCTTTATACAGGTAAAATTTTCAGATTCCACATTGATGGTGCATGTTCTCGCGTACTTGGTCATGGCACTGTGCATGCAAAGGCATAGGACATGCAGATGATTCATCCAGTAAGCTCCTCACTTTTGTCTGTTCATGCAACAAACTCCTGTTTTATACTTTTTGTTAACCAGCATCTGAAGGAGAAAAGCACTGGGACCTTTTACTTAGAATCTAAACCTGAAATATATCCCTTCAATTTTGAAAAGTATTGATGCAGTGTTATTATTTTTAAATAAATTTTGAGTCATCTAATTAATATCTACTACACAAGGTTAACTTTGATGGAACACTGAATTCTGCCTCCATCTGGTACAGATATGTTCCTGATGCTTTGTGACCAACAAAGGGACTGGAGGAGAAAAAAGAAGGATATTAGAAATTCTGATAATGCAAAATCTGACTGCTCACATTCTTGCATGTGGTCATGGTAATCTCTTAATTTAAAACAAAATTTTAAAGTGCGTTGAGCCATGTATCTGCATACATTTTGTAGAAGTCTTCTTTGGGTCAGCCTGTCTATTGTGTGGCAGAAAGTGCATTTTGAACCCGATAATTTAAATGAAACCACTTCTTGAGTAACAACTGTCAATAGCTCTGAACATGCTTCAGCTTTTAGAAAAGAAATAGACAAGCTTATCAAACTGTCTGATGTTTAACATAGCCATTAATGGTGGAGGTCCAGGAAATATACCCAGATTCAGGAAAGAAAAATGACAGACTTCACACTAATAAGGGAAGTGGAAAGGAAAGATGGCTGTTGAGAAGTGAAGTAGAGGTAAAGCAATTTTATTTGAAAAGTATTCAAGTTGTACTTTTAATTTCAAAGGGTCTTGGATTGCATGACCTCTGAATTTTTTTGTTTGTTTTATGCTGTCCCATTTTTTGTGCCGCCTATGTGGCATTGCACCCACATTGCTGATTCCGCCCCCATACCCCTTCCCTACCCCCTACCTGTCTTCTTCTGCCACAGCCCTGCCTGACCCACCACAACCCAGCCAGTCCACAACCTCTGAAATTGTTAGAGTGGAAAAGCTGATTCCAGTGTGCACAGTTTACAAATTCTTCCATGTATTCATTATGACATGACTGTCCAGTTCTTCAACTGGATTGTCTAGCAACAGCCCCAGGTTTGTCCTGATGGTGTTCCAGCTTAACAATGCACAGGAAACCCTCAATGTCAGTAAACGTTGAGCCATGGCATAGAAGAAGGATAAGTCATTCAGTGGGGTTCAGCAGCGTCTAATGTGATTCAGCTCTCTCTCTGGACCCTCTGACTACTGACGACAATAATTGCTTAGCTGGAAGTCCAAGCTGTGGTGAGCAACCATAGACTAGAATAGCCTCATTGACTTTTTTTAACATTAATCGATGATACTGAAAAGTGATTTGAACACACCTTTTATGTGGTTTAAGGAGGGTGAATGCAAGTCAGCCACAAAAAGTGGGGCACGTGGCCCAGAATTTGAGCTTTCTGAATTTTCATGGAGATAGGTGAGGCTGCTGAAGTAGCTGCAGTAGAATTTTGCGTTTAGTTGAGGTTACTTGATGACACTGTGGTGTGCACTTAGTGCTTCCTATACCCAGCATCTGCCAGATGCAAGGGATGTTTACATTGGTACTGTTGATCGTAAAGCTTGTGAAGTAACACTTGACTATTGTCCTTGCCTTACAAAGGTGGCTTCAGTGGTCAACTGGGCTATAAACATGATTGAATGGTCCCAGATTTCCCATTGATTGATCAGCTGTGGAAAAAGGAGCCAGCCAGAGTTAAGTTCATTTTTAGAGCTCAGCTAACCATGGAAGCCTGTGCCAGCAGAATTCCATAAAAATGCATCTGATATAGCTTGAACCAGTAGCACATTCGAACTTCATGATCCAAAACAAGATGCCTTCGCAGCTGTTGGTTGTAGATTGGCTGGTGACAAAAATTTCTCCTAACCAATGAAAGGCCTTTGTATCAAGCAGCATAATTACACATTTGGCGTAAATAACTGTAACAATGCCAGTTTCCTAGCTCAGGTCAAATTTTGGAAGCTAAAGCATTATACAGATGCCATGTAGACTGTCTCTTACTTTCTGGTCTACAGCATGCAGTTGCTTCCATATCCATTCATTTCATGGTCAAATGCTGAAATATAAAACAGGTCTGTCAGGTTTTTTGTTTGTGTCTTGTCTATGCACTAACCCTTCCATAGCAGCACTAGCAAGCTTAGATCAGGTGCACTACAGAGCTATAATGTACAGGACATAAAAGAAGGAACACACACACACGCACACACACACACACGCAAGTATGTACATAAGCATGCAGACACATGTGTCTGTGTCAGTTTCTCCCACTCTGTTACACATACGCACATGCATATGTGCACACATACAGATATCACTGTCTTTACAATGCTAATTCTACAAAATCTTTAATGTTCTTTACATGCAGCGGACTACCCCTCTTGTTGCCTTATGATGATACATCTATCATGTGGGTCTTTAAAGCTGCAAGGGCCTTGGACCTGTATTTTATATCCTGGAGACACACAGCTTAAACACTGCAAATTATGATGTCTCACAGATGCATCCGGAACTTCTCCTTCAGGTCTGGAATACTTCCCAAAAGATTGATTCCCATTTCCAGTTTTTCTGCACACAGTGAGGAATCGCATAAAATGTTACAGTACATTCCTAGCAGATTTTTACCGTCTATCCGTGTTTGGTTTTGTTTTTTCTTCTTTGTCTTTGGTGCATTCCTCCTCCCCACTGTAAAATTTCTTTTATTAACAGAAATCTATCGGAGGACAATTTTAATCCCTCCTCATATGATGAAAAAAAAGATCCCCCCCCATCCCCACCCCCATTTGTCTACTACATTGATGGCCATTGTTAGCCTAATGCCACTGTCTAATGAAAATAAAATTTCAGTTTTTGTAAGATCCATTTATGCTGGTCTACTCACCTGCACAGAGAACATACAAGAGTACACAGATTAGCTCCCTTGAAATGTTCACCTGATGGGAGTTTGAATTTCAGCATTGTGACATTCCATCATACCTGGCATGATTGCCTCAGGATTCTAAGCCAAGCAGTTTCAGTTTTTGCAGTTTCAACTTGTGTAGAGTATGTTGAACACAAGTCTCTCTGTTCCTTCTCCCAGAGAGAGAAAATTTGGACATGGTTGAAATAGCCATTTCAGTCTCATTTTATTTTGACCAAAGGATTGTTACTTTGGATATGCAGGATGCTATTTAGGATCAATACAGAACAGAATGTTATTTTTAGGTTGGTAGGTTGTCATGTCTGATGTTTTTAGCCATCTCTGAAGCAAATCACAGGATGTGATTAAAATTTATGGCGCAACATGCGTGTTTGTTCAAATATGTAAAACAGTGGCAAAATGCAGTTCAGATGCGTTATATTATCTACTTTAATGGCCTCTTTAAACAAAGCGATTGTGAAAGAGTGTACCTATGAATAATCACTTCCACAGCATGGCGTTGTGGAGAAAATGGTATATTTGATTTGAATTGACAAAATGGCCGTTGAATTTCGTTCTTGTCCAAGTCTGTGGAGGATGGGTTCCCCCCCTCCACCCATCCTCCTGTTCCAACACTTGCTGGCTGTTTTTTTGTGTGTGTGTGTGTGTTTTGTTTGTTTGTTTGTTTTTTGTCTAGGCTGTTTGCCAAAAGATGACTGTAGTAAGACATTTAGCAATGAGGCAGCATTAATTTTGTGATCATCTGTCATGACTTGTTTTCTTGATATGTGGAATTATTCAGACATTTTCATATGCTATCAGTTCTTAAAGGCAGAGAGCCTCTCATTTTAATTTCACTATACAAGCTGGCTGTTGATTTCAGTTAGAATCTCAATCAGAGCAAGATAGACGATTGAGCCTAGCATAGGTATCTATCATTA
Organism: Conus betulinus; assembly: GCA_016801955.1. Classification (NCBI taxonomy): domain Eukaryota; kingdom Metazoa; phylum Mollusca; class Gastropoda; order Neogastropoda; family Conidae; genus Conus; species Conus betulinus. The sequence goes on along the minus strand of JADBJO010000099.1, from coordinate 706,757 downwards.
TAAGACAGGTTACAGAATTGTGGACCAACTGTCACAGGAAATTGTGGATTGCTTTGACAGGTTCAACCAAAGCTTATTTGCTCAGTTATATGTAAACACTGTCGGTTGACATAAATAAAGGAAAATTGTTGTTATGTCTTTTGTTGACAATTCTGTTATTGATAGTCTCAGGCTCTAATTAAAGCATTTATTTTTCTATTCTCTCTCCTCTGTTCTCCCTTTTTTTGTTGCTGGATCTATGTCATTTGTTTATGAAAGACTGCTCAGAAGTAAAGATTAATTTCTAAATACATGTATGTACTCAAACAGGAATTTGGGAATGGACAGAATTAGTTAAAAGATAGTCACCTGACAAGAATATAATGGCAGAGATTTTCCACACCTACTAAACACCATGGTGATTGAATTTGTGTTCTTTTGCAATTATATTCAACAACATTTACAATTCTATTTAACAACAAAATGACAATAATTACATGTGTGTGGTTCTCTATTCAAAAACTAAATATAATGCTAAATTTTTTTTTTTCAAGTGTTGGATTGATGCAGATAATGGATTAATAAAGGGTCATTCCATACATAAGATGTTCTTTTTCTGTGCCATACTTTTTCAACATCTTTTGTGATCTGATCAGTGCCACAGGTATGGAGTAAACCTACATTGCAAACCAGCTATCCAATTCACAAGAGTGCAGTGCCACCACTGATCAGAAGATGAAAAAAACATTTGGTGTCTGTGTATTTTTGTTACAGACTGCGTTGCAGTACCTTTGGTTTTTTCAATCTTAAATAGCAACTTGACATTATCTGAATTAATTAAAGGGGATCATGCTAAATCGGAAATGAAATGAGGCAGGGAACAGCAAACAATAAACAGTAAATAAGTGGGGTAGTCTTTGCTCCCATAAGAAAACCTAACACAGAGTAACTTTTATTCAAGACTGGCACAGCCTTTTAAACTTGAATAAAGTCAGACAAAATACAAAGACGAACAATCTAATAGTGGGGGAAAAACAAGCGCAGGCCAACAACTAAATTGTCTTCATAGTAATGACTTGGCAAAACTTTGAACTTACTGGGGGGGGGGGGGGGGGGGGGCAGGGGGGGGGGGGGCAGGAGGAAGATGTAAAAAAAACTGGAAAATGAAATTAAGAAAATATGAAAACTCTTCACTGGCTGCATAAAGGGAACCATCGCAACCCCTTTTAAAGGCAGATATATTTGTATTGCCTGCTCCGAGGCCTTTTCGTCCGCTGGGTCGGAAACTCATCAGGGAGACACGGCTGGCTGTATCTGCGCTCCTGGCATCAAATAGACACACACAGTCCACAATACCATGGTGTTCTCACACCAAGGGTGCAAAAAAGAATCCAATAGCACCCCCAAAGCAGCCAGCGAAGAGTAATAAAGGGAAACCAAATGAAAGGGTGGGGGAGGAAAAAAGTTGCTGAAAAACTACAGATATTATGCAGATAGTATAAAAAATGTAGGGGGCAATCTTTGAGCCTACGCTTGAGGATCCACCCAAGGATGCAAGGGAGATCAGAAGACAAACAAAAAGACAGACAGAAACAAACAAATACAAGTAACCTCGATTTAATCAAAACGAAATCGGAAATGAAATGAGGCAGGGAACAGCAAACGATAAACAGTAAATAAGTGGGGTAGTCTTTGCTCCCATAAGGAAACCTAACACAGAGTAACTTTTATTCAGACTGGCACAGCCTTTTAAACTTGAATGAAATCAGACAAATACAAAGACGAACAATCTAATAGTGGGGGGAAAAACAAGCACAGGCCAGAAGACAATTTAGTTGTTGGCCTGCGCTTGTTTTTCCCCCACTATTAGATTGTTCGTCTTTGTATTTGTCTGACTTTATTCAAGTTTAAAAGGCTGTGCCAGTCTTGAATAAAAGTTACTCTGTGTTAGGTTTCTTATGGGAGCAAAGACTACCCCACTTATTTACTGTTTATTGTTTGCTGTTCCCTGCCTCATTTCCGATTTCGTTTTGATTAAATCGAGGTACTTTATTTGTTTGTTTCCGTCTGTCTTTTTGTTTGTCTTCTGATCTCCCTTGCATCCTTGGTGGATCCTCACGCGTAGGCTCAAAGATTGCCCCCTACATTTATACTATCTGCATAATATCTGTAGTTTTTCAGCAACTTTTTTCCTCCCCACCCTTTCATTTGGTTTCCTTTACTACTCTTCGCTGGCTGCTTTGGGGGTGCTATTGGATTCTTTTTTGCACCCTTGGTGGTGAGAACACCACGGTATTGTGGACTGTGGTGTGTCTCTATTTGACGCCAGGAGCGCAGATACAGCCAGCCGTGTCTCCCTGATGAGTTTCCGACCCAGCGGACGAAAGGCCTCGGAGCAGGCAATACAAATATCTGCCTTTAAAAGGGGTTGCGATGGTTCCCTTATGCAGCCAGTGAAGAGTTTTCATATTTTCTTAATTTCATGTAAGTTCAAAGTTTCGCCAAGTCATTACTATGAAGACAATTTAGTTGTTGGCCTGCGCTTGTTTTTTTTCCCACTATTAGATTGTTCGTCTTTGTCTGACTTTATTCAAGTTTAAAAGGCTGTGCCAGTCTTGAATAAAAGTTACTCTGTGTTAGGTTTCCTTATGGGAGCAGGGATCATGCTAGTTTCTTGTTTTTTACGTTTGAAAGCTAGCATTTGACAAACAAAATGAGAACATTTTTGTGCCATCTTTTGAATGGGAAAAAAATATTGTAACAGCTCTGAAAGGTTATTGCTGTAGAACTGTATTTCTTCCATAAGGGCATGGTCATGAAATTGTTTACAGAAGGTAACCATGTTTTTTTTTTCTATGCTGGATGTGAAATGTAGACAGCAATGTGGCCAGTCATTGGTCGTCCTCTACCTTGGGAAAAGGCTCACAAATAGAAACTGAGCAATAAAGGAAGAAACTTGACTATGAATCTGCTGAGGGTGCTCATTATTTGCCAAAAGGTGGTGAATATCCACCTGCATGTAATGGAAAGTTTTGACTGTATATACCAAAGCATTTTTATGGTAGCACAATCCATTGCTCTGTTCTTATTCAGATATTATAATCTTATTGAGAGATTATAATCAATTTTGTTCGTTTGAGTTTGACCATTTGGTGGTGTATTTTAATAGAATGAAAGTATGTGACATGTAGCCAGCCCAACTGATTCTATGGCCCACTCATGGCTGAATTATGTACATGGTTGTTGTCTTTACTTTATATGTATCATTTGCTTCAGATTACAACAATTAAAAACTTCACTCATGTTTTATCCTCTTCTGGAGCTGGTTTAATAGAGAGGTTGTTGAACAACAGTTCATCCAATCACATGACCATCACCAACAGCAGTTGTTTGGCAGGTGACCCATGTTGTCAGTTTGATAGGCAAATGGCCATGGTTGATTGAACAGTGTAGTCACTGGATGTCGCAGTCTATCCATTTTACTGTTGTTTTTTTTTTGTGTGTGAAATGCTCCCTCCAAAGACAGTGATTTGTGATGCAATAGGCCATTGGAAAGACAGTGATTTGTGATGCAATTGGCCGTTGCTTTTGTTCCCTCACTGTGCTGGTTGAGGGGATGGTCAGTGTTTGTCACAGCACATTCAACACTCCTACAAACCCATGCAGGCAAAATGAAAGTAAGCTATCATTGCTGTCGACATTGATAATGTTTGGTTGAAGTCTTTTTCATACAAAACAAATCCTGTCATTGCTCTCTTTTGTGTAAAGGAGAACTTTTCATATTGTTGCATTTCTGTATGTCCAGTGGGTTGGTCCAATCATGGAAAATCTGTTCTCGCCAACCTAGAAGCGGACGACATGACTTGTGTTCAATGTGCAAGGTATGAATCTCGGAACACCCGTCATCCTCAAGCCCCTGCTCAGCTTAATCTATTTGACTAGTGTCTGTAGATCTACTTCTAGAAAATAAGATAAACCTCCTCCACTGTTTTTCCTGCCAATGAAGTGAAGCTGAGCTCCAGGCAACTAGGATATATCAAGGAAGGGCTGGGGGTAGTAGTCTATGGGTTTATGCAATGTGGATGCACCAGAGAGCTGATTTGACTTAAGACTTTTGTGTCTGAGTTTGATCAGGATTTTTTTTTCTCCCCCCCCCCCCCCCCCACCTTCTCACCTTCTCACTCCTCTCCGTCCTATTTGGAACATTATACTGAAAATTACATGGTCTGAGTTTAGAACTTCACTTTCCAGGAGATGATGAGGGGTCCCCATCAGCGTTGTAATCCCAGCTCTGAGGATGTTCTGAGCAAATAGTTTCATCTTTTCTGTCTCCCGCTTTGTCTTCAAAGGCAAAGAAATCTGCTTTACTGTCATCCAGTGTTTGCTTTGGTTGCCCTTTCACCTGTTTTTGTTCAAGAAAGTGTGCACACTTTTGATTTTTCCCCTCTTGTTGCAACATGCTTTTTTTTTTGTAATCTGATGAATAGGTGGTGAAATGCGAACACTGTTCAGAACAGTCTTATGCTGGCTATTCTGCATTATTCGGTCAAGGTACATTTTGACATGTTTTTTTCTATGTACATACGTACATATATTTATATATATATATATATATTTTTTTTTTTTGGAGGTGTGAGGAAAGTAACACAGTTTATATATATATATATTTTTTGGGGGGGGGGGGGGGGGGGGGGGGGGGGGGGGCTTGGAGGTGTGAGAAAAGTAACGCAGAATATAGCTTACATCCTCAACACCACTTAGTTTTATCAGCTTCAAATAATGTTTGTAGTTTAGGCATCATGTGATCAGTTGCTGTAAATATTATGCAGATAACAATGTGTGTGTGCTTCACAGTGTAGTACTTCTGCTTTATCAAGATGGTTTCTCCCTTGAAACAGTTCTGCTTGGTCGGCTGGGCTTAAAAATTAATTTCTTCTAGAAAGTTATGGTTTCATCCGCATCTGTTTGTTGGTTTGCCTGTCTGGCAGCAATATTACGCAGAAACTGCTGAACTCATTTTATGTATTGTGGAAAGTTGGAATGCAGCCCAGAGATGAAAGGATTAACTTTTGGGTTGGAGCAGAGGGCAGATTCGGGATTTGTTCCCCCCACTTCATCATTTTCAAGAAAAAGCTTTGAATACTTTTTGGAAAGGAACCCGGTGACAAAAACGCAATAATGGGGAAAGGTGGTCAAATGCAGATGAGTAAAAGGTAAGGCAGAGGTGTGCAGCATGATTTTGGACTGGGTAGACAATATAGGGAGCCAGACAAATGTGGATATCATCCAACCTACTAGAAATAGTCTGTGTTTGTAGTAGTTTCCTTTTCTGTCACTTTGTCTTTAGCATTTCTTTCTGCATTTTCCGTCTGTCTGCCATTATTTTTGTCAGTTTCCAATTCTGAAGATTTAGATGTCTAGATCTTCCATTGGGCAGGTTGCTTACCCTAGCTGGGCATCTCTGTGTTTGTTTCAAGTGCTTTTGATTGTTTTTTTTTTTTTTTTTGTGTTTTATCTTGTGAACAGAAGATGACTAGTCAAATGGTGTTCTTTATTGTCATGATGATAAGATCTTTTCCAAGAATTTCCATTTTTTACACATTTTATTAGTTTCTTGCGGGGCTTGGTACAGTCGGTTTTCTCACTCTCTCCTGTGTGTGTGTATGTGTGTGTGTGTGTGTGTGATATGTTTCAACCCTGGTAAGGCTCTGTATGGTTGGTTGGGGCTGTATACATTATAATTGAGGGTAAAAGATACCCCCCCCACCCCCCCCCCCCAAAATCTGGATCTGGACTTTGGTTTTCTTCAAGGAAAAGTCAGTTGATACTGACTCATCTATATGCAGTACACCTCATTTGAGCCGTGAGACCACATTAGACGGAGGTTATAGCTCACGAGTGAATAAATAAAGGAAGGGAAGAAGGGCAAACAGATGAGACTTGGATATGTTCATGAGACCTTTTCTTCTTCCAAGTGTGCCATTGCTAGCAAACTGTGTCATCTTTTGGTAAGTTGGCACTTGAAGATAAAACAGTGTCCCACATTTCGCTGTTAAGTGGAGATAGAATATGAGCAGACCTGTTTACCAATATGGCTTCTACATATTTTGTACATGGGTTTTGGGAAAATGGGATAATTAGAAAGAAAAGGAGTAAGAGTTCTTGAGCGGTATTGCATCTTGTCTTGGTGTATCAATTTGGGTCATTTGACAAAAGATCAACAACTTGACTCTTGTGCACAATATTGTGTCTGGTTGAATCTTTTTCTATACAAATTTACATATGTAACCAGAAACAGGGTGGGAATTTTGTGTTCACTCTTCCCCTCCCTCCTGGTTTTTGTTTGTTTGTTTTTGTTTTTTTTGCTTTATCAAGGATTTGAGAATTATACTCATTCTGAGTGTGTGTGTGTGTGTGTGTGTGTGTGTTTGTGTGTGTGTGTGTGTGTGTTTCTGCTCAATATAAATTTGGGGGGTTGGGGGTGGGGGGACCTCATCATTTAGTGTAGAAAAGCATATCAAAAGTGTTTTTAGGGTCAACATACTGTGTGAAGTAAACTATATGAAATAAAATGACAAAAAAGTAGAGCAGTTGTCTCAAGATGAACATCTCCGCTGCTACATGAGAGGAGAAGAAAAATTAAAACAGTTGCCTTTACAGAACAAAGGATTCTACAGAGACATGTGCAGAACATAGGCTGCTAGATGCTAGATAACACTAAAAAAGGAATACAATGGCCTCTACAGAACAAAGGATTCTACAGAGACAGAGGCCTGTGCAGAACATAGGCTGCTAGATAACACTAAAAATAATACAATGGCCTCTACAGGAAAAAGGATTCTACAGAGGCCTGTGCAGAACATAGGCTGCTAACAGAGGCCTGTTCAGAACATAGGTGCTAAGTAACACACTAGAAATAATACAATGGCCTCTACAGAGCAAAGATTCTACAGAGGCCTGTGCAGAACATAGGCTGCCAAGTAACACACTAGAAATAATAGAATGGCCTGTACAGAACAAAAATGATAAAGTGGCCTCTGCAGATCAAAGGATTATACAGTGGCCTGTGCATGACATACATTCCTTAACTCTCATCCCTACAACCCGGTTTGCAGAAATCGTACCCCTTCCTTCCTGCAGCCTGGAAAACCAGGCAGCATAAAATCCCTCCTTTCTTCCTGCAGCCCGGAAAAACGGTTCTCAGGGTAAGCGCTCGAACTTCACAAGTCGTGTCATCGGTACATGTCATGACCGGGTCGGTTGCCAGGCAGTGTGTTTATGAATAGAATGGATGCCAGACAGCCCCTATAGCGTGAGAAAGTGGTCGCCGCTCTGTTCGTGGCAGTTCTCACTTATACTTCTTTTTTTCTCTAAATCCAGGAATGAAGAGAATACTCGTATTATAAGAATCTAGGAACAAGAGGGAATAATGGTTCATAGTAAAGTAGGAATGAAGAGTTAATGACAAATAAAAATGGTATAGAACCTACATATACCAAAGGATTCTACAGCAGCTTGTGCAGAACAGAGGATGCTAAATGAGACAATGAAAATAATACAGAAGATAATGATATACTAAATATGATACAGAAGCTTCTACAGAAAGAAAGAAAGATTCTGCAGTGGCCTGTGCCAAACATAGTTTTATTAAAGGACAAGAAAAATGATACAGAAAACTCAACAGAACAAAGGATTGTACTGCAGCCTGTGCAGATCATAAATTTCTAAATAACACAATTAAAAATGATACAGAAATCTCTACAAAACAAAGGATTCTACGGAGACTATGTAGAACAAAGGCTGCTAAATAACAAACTGAAAATGATACAACGGCTTTTAGAGAACAAAGGATTCTGAAGAGGCCTGTGCAGAACATAGGCGCTAAATGACACACTGAATATGACACAGAAGCCTCTACAGAACAAACGATTGTACAGCGGACATAAATTGCTGTGGTACAATGACATAACCTCTACAAAATAAAGGATTCTACAGAATGAAAGCAAAGAATCTACAGAATAAAGGATACTGTGGCCTCTACAAACAAGTGCACAGAGCAAAAATAATATGTTAAAAGGGTCTAACATGAGGCTACATAAAACGATACAGTGGCCTTCTACAAAATAAAGGATGCTTAAAAGGGTCTTTACAGTGGCCTTACATACAAAGGATGCTACAGTGGCCTTTAAAGGATGTTAAAATGGTCTTTACAGTGGCCTCTACATAACAAAGGATGCTACAGTGGCCTTCACAAAGTAAAGGATCTTAGAATGGTCTTTACAGACTAGAAGGGTTGCTGTGTTCAAGATTGCATTCAAAACAAAGACGACCCAGATGCATGTGGGCACAGATACAGGAATAAAGGTTACCAGGGGCAGCTCAGATGGGTACCAGCATTCGGTTTGCCTGTTAAAACCCAAATGCATGACAGCCACATGAACATTAAGTATTTGGGCATGCTGAACCATCCAGCACACCCAGCCATCCAGTTAACCCAGCTTCACATTCATTTTTGGGTTCTGCTGTCCCCCACAGTACATGAAAACAGATGACATTTTTTTACATTATGTAAATTACTCTGCTTTTCCCAAACTCGGCCATAAATACACTTCTGCTGTTGGTCCCTAAAATGTTCACATCACGAGGCCACTCACCAGATGAGACTTCAATCCTTACTATTAGAATTGCCCTGCAGACCACACAAGGCTTTTTCAGAGTTGTCAGTACATGGAAGTTGGAGGAGGGGGGGAGGGGGGATGATACTGTCCTGAAAAAGTGAACGCAATAGAATACTGACAAATAATTTATGACATGATAACTTGTTTATCAGCATCCTTGTGGCAGAAAAGAATAGACCATGTGGAAGGTGTTCCCCCCACATTTTCACCACCAGTCCGGGCAGATTTTTTGTTCCGTTCCTTGTTTTTTTCATTGTATAAAAAAAATTATAAAATGCATTTAAATGCAACAAAAACACAAGTCATTGGGTAAACAGATACCATACAATCGTCCATTTTCCGCTTTGCACAATTTGTGTTTTGTATACACTCTGACAGTCAATCGCAAGAAAAGCTGGCATGAATTTTTTTAATAAGAGATAATGGTGCAATGATCTCTTCGGATCAAGGTAGGAAAATTGCCCTCAAACAAGGGCAAAGTAACAGGGATGAAAGTAAAGAAAAATCAGTCCTTTCAGATGGTGGGGATACAGTTTGCTCTGAAAGAGCCTTCAGTGTCCTGGAAGGAATTTATGTGGCCGACTGGACTGTAGATCACGAAAAATGGAAGACGACAGCCTACAATGTGACCCAGCCACTTCGGGGATGTTCAGTAATCCTGTTGTGGAGGAATATAAGTAAGTCAGCCACTGAGTCTGCTACTGATGGAAGCAATCCCAATTACTCAACAGCAATGAGCTATTCACAGTCAGACTGGAGTGGAAGACATTTCGGGAAACTTGGGAACAAGTTCACAACAGAACTGTGCACGAAAGGTATATAATCACAGTCGGTGAGGATGATACTATGGAGTTCTCGATGCTTGGCCCAAACTAGGACAGGGCTGTGTGGTAAGCTTCATTGTATATCCTTATGTCAACCAAATCCAATGTATACAGGTGACATGTCCAGAGTTGCAAACATAAAATGAAAGAGGCTTGGCAGTATGATTCTTTTTTTTTTTTTTCCCTACACACATTGTGCCAGCACATAGATCAATGAATACAGCAGTGAAGAGGGAAAAAACCAAAACACTGAGCGCTTTAAGCCACTGAGCACTTTAAGCCAAACTGCAAATAAGTTTGCATATAGGTACAACAGGTCTGTGAATAAGTGTGTGCTTTGTGCATTATCAATACGTTTTTGTGTGCACGTTTTTGTGCAATAATACGTTTTTCAAGTCACACACTGCCTGTGGAAGAAGTACTAATCACTGGCATCACAGCTATTGTTTGTGTGGTTTCCACTGCATAATTGTAAACAAAGATTTGTCATATCCCCTCATGTAGTTGTCATGTATTCACCCCCATGATATACATGACTTCTGTTGTTTTTTTTTTTTTTAATTATTGGAGGGAGAAAATCAACCGATGATCAACAGGGTGACTGGAGCATATCCCATTACATTCTGGAAGATCCCTTAGGTTTCCTACAGTTCTTTTCTGACTGGCTGACAGCCAAAGAAGCTGTATTAAATACATCTGATTTGATGACATCCCATTTTGTATGTAATTTCTGAAATGGATTGTGACCAAAACAATGTTACATCAAACAATATGCACTTAACTAATTATCATTAAAACAAAAGCAAGGGATTTTGTTGCAATTTTGAGCATGGAAGAAAAGTGTTTACACACGTCTTACATATGCCCTTTAGCCAATTCATTCTAAACAAGCCAAGGACTTGTTGGAATTTTAAGCATGCAAAAAAAGTGTTCCACACGTCTTACAATACTCAATTTAACTAGCTGATTGCTCTGAACAAGCCAGGGATTTTATTGCAATTTAAAGCATGTTTTTGTTTTTAATGAAAAAAAGCTTGAGGATACTTTTGTGGGTCATGTTTTGACCCTTGATACTAAGTGAGGGCAACATACAAATAACTGTTGCTAATACAAATAACTGTTGCTAACCCAAATTGTTCAGCTGCTTCCGCTGCTGTGAGTAATACAAGATCATAGAGATGTGCACATCATTTTCTATTGATATACAATTATTTTTTCATATTTTGAAAAATGCATAATCACAGCTGAATTTTGTGTTTTACTGATCTCTGTTACAGAAAGAAAGAAAGCAGACTCATTGTTCATTCCTATTATTATCAGTATTTGATGATGATTACTGCGTGTTTCATGTGACCCTAGGACAAAACATTCAGCAGAAGTGGTCTCACCAAGCATTCCCTCTGTACAAGGCTCTGAAAGCTGCTAGATTAGTTCCAAAGGTAATGACACCATTGGAAATTCTGATCATTGCAATGGCAGAATTAGGCATATATACATTCTACATAGAATATCCATGGCTTGACAATAATGGCAATGCAAATTACTAACGTTCAGTCCCCATTAGAGTACAGTTGAATGCCGGTTGGCATCTGATTTCTTTTATTTGTTTCTTAGCAAAAAAATGCCCAGGGGAATGATCATAGGGGGAAGGCTTTCCATTTGAATACCATTCCTGCCTTTTGGAAATGTTGCAGTAAATTTTCCCTGTTCAGTTGCTTTCTATTTGTACCTTTTTTTTCTGCTTTCCCTTTTCACTGTAGTTTTAACATAGAAGTCTTTTCAATAGACTACTATATTCTTATAACAAGGCAGTGTGACTGTAGCCATCAGGATGAATTGTTAGTGTCCATTTAGCTTTACGTTCAAGTTCTACTTAAAGAGAAATTCTGTTAAAAATTCAGAAGATGTTAAAGAAGCATGGCTACTGTTTCAGGAATTGTGGGCATTCTTCATGATCTTTATGAAATGAAAAATATATCTTAGTGATGTGTATGTTTACATCATACATATATGTGATGTGCAAAACAAAGGCAGTAATCTTACAAAATGTTTTACCAAGGGGAAGTATGTAGCAAAATGTAAAAGTACAAGTTTCTTTTTCACGCGTTTCACAGATCTGTACCTAGAACTAGCACAGTTCTCCTCTCATTTCATGAACTCGAGAGCCAAGAGGATTCCACTTATATATTTCCTTACTCTCCAAACAAAAGAATGGCCTCTCTACCTCTGTCTACGGGGCTTGGTATAGAAATCAATTATATATATATATATATATTTTTTTTAAATCCATTCATTTCCAAACGTCCTTAAACTGTATATCTATATCTATATTCCTTAGCAACATACGAAAATCTAAACTGCCATCACCTAGAAAACAAAACTGGCAGAGAAAGAAAAACAAGCCTTCATCAATTTCAAAGGCAGGATAAATACGTGGTTTTGTACAATTCAGAACATTGCTGAACTATTGATGTCCGTAATTTATGGAAGACAAAACAGTGTGAAGATGCTGTTCGCAGTCATTCTTGATTTTTCATCTTAAAATAAAGTGAAAAATAATCTTAAATATCAAGAAGCCCTAAATATACAATAAAAAAAAAGCCCATTAGGAAAATTAACTATGTAGAATGCTCAGGGTTCACTCTGCAGTCTACGTCCTGACCACAAAAACAAAGAAAGAAAAAAACTGCAAGTATAAACAATGAGATGAACTGTACACAAACAAAACAAGAAAAAATCTTTTTGGTCAGCATGCTCTAAAGGTTTATGTTTTCCTTTCAGTATAACAACTGCTACATGCCTTGTATGATTATGTGGGATGTAATAACTTTCCATACTTCGCAACTTTGTGTGTGTGTGTGTGTGTGTTTTCAGTCTTTTTGAGTGATTATTATCACTATAAAGGTAAATGTGACTTCAGTTTTTTTTTTTTTTTTTCAATTTTTTATTGTATCGAAGGATATGTATTTCACATACTTGTAACAGATTGTGAAGACCAATGTTTTCTTCATGCATAAAAAAAATTGATATATTCCATCATTTGCTACAGATTCTCAAAACTGTTTTTTTTTTTTTTTTTTTTTTAGTGCATCGAAGAAACCCGATGTGTATTCTCAGGACCAGGCAGCACCAAAGATACTTAGCGCTTGTTTAAAACTTTTTCTTTCTTTCTCAGATATGATTGATATTCTGTCTGAGCAGTACATGTCAGTGACCATAGACAGAGCATGTGGTATTGAGAACTGAAATATTGTTTCATTTTATTTTTAAAGGTGTTGCTGTTGAAACTGTAAGCCTTACATTTACTCCAGTTATTTTTTCTTTTGGTTAAAATTTGTCTTTTATGTTAAATCAGAACTTTATGAAATCCTAATTTTTACAATGTTTAGAACTTAATTTTTGCTGTAATCTGTCTTAGTACACATTTTTGCTTTGTAAAACAAACAAAAAAAAAAAAAAAAATGCGGAAAAAATGATCTCTAACCTGCTGTTTGTTTTGCTGTATTACCTTGTCTTTATTCCAGGAAAACAACACACTTGCACACACACACACACACACACACACACACACACACACTGTAAGTGTACAATTTGCTGCCTCATCTCGTGCGTCTCCTCATGAAACATTACTCCAAGGCCTCTCATTCCAGTTCCCTGATGCACAGTTAGGCAATACTGACCTTGTGACGAGGCCTCAAGTTACGCAGCGAATATATTTTCAAGTGTAAATTTCAAATCAATGGTAAAACCATAAATTTTGAAAATGATTTCCAGAGAAAAAGATGTGAGGCTCACTTGCAATGAATGAATCTTTGTTGTCTGTGGTTCTAGTGTCGCACAAGTATTGGAAACAAGCAGGACCACTGCGAGAAGAACTCCATACATTTACTGCTGCTGCCACTGCACAGAGAAGGTGCTACTGACTCATCTCCGAGGTGACGAAAAGACCCTTAGACATATGCTTGTTCAGACAGTGATGTGTTCACTGCATATAGTGCAAGGTCCATCAGTAATGCGCAGTTTGGTGGTGAAAGACAGTTAAATCTCAATCAGGACAGATGAATGTGGCAGGATGGATACTTCACTTTCCAAATTCTATCACTAAATGGTAGACCGTGAACAAAACTTTGACCGAGCCATTTTGACAGGACACTTTGCCGAGAAATGAGGCAAGGAGAAAAGTTTTCTTTCCCCGACAGTTTGCATGCCCGACTTGGCAGTACAGATGACATGCAGCCAGGCAACTGATGACAGACATTCTATCAACACCATGTGTCATATTTTCCTCATACCCACTGTTGCTCTCAGAAGAAGAGTGGAGGGAAAGGCATAGAGTGGGGGGAAAGCATAGAGAGGAGGGAAAGGCATAGAGTGGAGGGAAAGGCATAGAGAGGGGGGGGAAAGGCATAGAGAGGGGGGAAAAGGGGGAAAATGAATAGAATCGGAGACAGGAAGATGAGACTTGACAAGTAAATGAAGCCTATCACTGATTCTCATGGGAATTTCTTGAAAACCTGAACGAGAGCACTTGCAAATCTACTCATTCTCCTGTTTCTAAATCCCACCCTTAAAATTGAATCTCATGACTGGTACTGCTACGGCAACAAGAACATCATCAGAAACAACAAAGTCATCATGTTTTGTGACGGTGCATATTCAGGCTTTTAAAGCTGACGGGGTTTATCTTGCCTGTGTCTCAAATTCACTTCATGTTGGTCTACAAGAAATTTGTAAGAATTGATAGATTCATCTTTTTTTTTAGTCTGTTGGGTGAATTCTATCATCATTTTACTAAGTAGTCTCATTTTTTTTTTTTTAAATGAAGCTCAGTTCTTTTTGCTTCAAATTTCTTGAGTTTGTAAGATATACAGGGACCGGCTGATGCCTCATTTTCATTCTTTCTTTGACATCGTGACTATGCCCATTTCGACGTGAACTTTGTCACTGCATTGGACTAGTTGGCTGTAGTCTGTTGCTGTTTACAAGCATTAAATTCCTCTGCTATGGGTGGAAAATCCGCTGGTTTTTTGTTGAAATCCACAGAAAGTGAAAAAAAAAAATCTGGTTTAAAAGGAAAAAAAAAAAAGGGGAAAAACCCCACAAGAAATTCTACAGTTTTCCCTGAAAAGTCCAGTATGAACTTTAAGGACATCATATGACAGCGCAAAAGATCCACTCATTTTTGCAAAATCTTAGAGGACGCCCCTTCCCCCCTTTCTATTCCCTCTTTCTGCACACACGCATGCAACCACACAGACGCACATATACATCTGGCTCTACAAAATACCTGCTGTTCTCTCTTGTATTATTTTCATGCCTGTTTGTTTATTTTGTGGCTGATTACTTTATCTTTAAGCGAAGTTCGAGTTTGTCAAATTTGCAGGAAATGTAGACTATTCATTCTTTGACAGCACTGCTGAAAGCACATCATTGTAAATAAGGGAAGTGTTAAGAAGTGAGAAGGAGAATCCTGAAAGATAGCAAGGATCTGGCTGACTGCACTGCAGAGGGTGGTGCAGTGAGAAGGAGATTCCTGAAAGATAGCAAGGATCTGGCTGACTGCACTGCAGAGGGTGGTGCAGTGAGGAGAATCCTGAAAGATAGCAAGGATCTGGCTGACTGCACTGCAGAGAGTGGTGCAGTGAGAAGGAGAATCCTGAATGATAGCAAGGATCTGGCTGACTGCACTGCAGAGAGTGGTGCAGTGAGAAGGAGAATCCTGAAAGATAGCAAGGATCTGGCTGACTGCACTGCAGAGGGTGGTGCAGTGAGAAGGAGAATCCTGAAAGATAGCAAGGATCTGGCTGACTGCACTGCAGAGGGTGGTGCAGTGAGAAGGAGAATCCTGAAAGATAGCAAGGATCTGGCTGACTGCACTGCAGAGAGTGGTGCAGTGAGAAGGAGAATCCTGAAAGATAGCAAGGATCTGGCTGACTGCACTGCAGAGAGTGGTGCAGTGAGAAGGAGAATCCTGAAAGATAGCAAGGATCTGGCTGACTGCACTGCAGAGGGTGGTGCAGTGAGAGGAGAATCCTGAAAGATAGCAAGGATCTGGCTGACTGCACTACAGAGGTGGTGCAGTGAGGAGAATCCTGAAAGATGGCGAGGGTCTGGGCTGACTGCACTGCGAGGGTGGTGCAGTGTAGTAGAGCACAGCAAAGTGACGATTGGTGAAGGCTACACACTTTTGCAGTTGCACAAATCAAATTGGAAAAAAAAAAGACTGGCCTTTTAATTAGAACAAACGATCCTTTTAACAGGAAAACTGAAAGACTACCATAGAATCTTAAAGACTAGTCTTTGAAGCAGAAAAAAAAAATTCTGGATGCAGAAAGAATACGGCTACTTAACAAGATTCTTTAAGGCCACTCAACAAGATTCTTTCAAAGTAGATGCATCTCTTCCTTATCAACCAAAATAGATATTTAGTGAAACTCAAGATGATACTGATTTATTTCTATTCTTTAAAATCTATTTATTCATTTATTTATTTATGTTACTGAACCCATACAAGGCAGCTGGATCAGTCAGGGTGTACCAAAGAGTTCTGAGAGATCTAGGTGATTCTCACAGCCACCTTCAGAGAACCTTCAACCATAGGTGCTATCTGCCTTGACTAGAGAGAGACCCTCATAACCCCTCTCTACAAGGATGGACAGCACAATGACCTGTGCAACTGCAGGCCATTTGTGTTCACTAGCATTGCATGATCTGTGAGCACATACTGCAAACTTTTGACCCACCTGGGTTTAAACACCTTGGCACAATAACATGATTTGAGACAGGGATACTCGTATGAAACTTAAGTGCTACAGCTTGCCAAGGAATTGTCAGAGAAGCTGGACCAGGGTTCTGACTCCTACGTCATTGTGATGGACTTGGTGAAGGAGCTTGACATAGTTCTGGACTTTGTGAAGGCTTTTAACAAACTTAGAATGAGCCTTTTACACCACACAAACTACATCACAAAAGAAGACAGATGGTTGTTGTTGTTGAAGGCACCTGTTCTGACCTAGAAAATATGAAACTGGGTGTGTTCCAGGGCTTATGTTGGAACTCTTGTCTGCCGCTTTTATCAGTGGGTTGTCAGTCACAGTGACCCAACACACAGCTCTTTGCAGATGACACCATCCTCTACTGTCACATCCCTGACAAATAGAGCAGTCATGCCCTACCGAGAAATCAGGAATGGTGGGAGAGAGAATGGGACATTGTGACTAACTGCCGTGGTTTGCAGGCCCGGAAGGTAACGAGTTCAATTTCAATCAAATCCATTCATTTTGCAAATTTGTCATCACCAACCATGTCTCCTACCTACAGTTAAACTCGTAATATGTCTTGATAGGAAGACTGGAACCAGACAGTCAAATTTCACACACTTGATGGATGGGTTTCGGATACAGCTGCTCAAATTTCCAGACCAACACTTCAGGTTCCTTCGTTTTTGTATTCTCGTACATCTTTTCTCAGATGTATTTTCACTGTGTTTCAACAGGTGGAAAACTCTTTCAAACTGGAACACACTTCTTTTCACTGCTGTGAGATTCAAGAAAATTGGAATTAAATGCATTTTTTAATAGATGTCAGTAGTGTTACAGTCAATTATAAAGCAATCAAAGATTTAGATATACACCATGCACCCTCTCTCTTCATATTTCACATGCATTTTCATCAAAATATCTTAAATAACTATGAATAAAAAGATGTCCCACTTCTTCAGAAGGATATCCCACTTCTTCAATTCTTGCACAACTAACCCCAACCGCTCACAACAAAAATTGCACACTCTCACTGGCACATGCTCATTGAATAATAGGTGGAGTTAAGGAATAAATCTGTGTGGTATGAAATAACGGCAGTAATATTTTGAATGTATAAGTATTGTGTCCTCTCTCCCCAAATACTTTCCCTCTCTCTTTCCACCCCCCCCCCCCAAAAAAGGGTGTGTTTGCATACACGCACATGTGTGTGTGTGCATGTGTGTGAGAGAGAGAGCAAGCAAGAGAGAGAGGAGAGATATAAAGCAAATTGCATGCTCATTGTTTACTGAAAATTGCGAAGTTGTTGAAATAATCTTTTGGCGTATTGTCAATATTGCCTGACAAAGTGGTCCCATCCATGCCCACCCACCCCCACACATACTGTTCCTGTGAAGGACATGGACAGGAATAGAGTGCCTTTGCAATTGATTCAGATGGAATCACTTCCCCTATTCTTAGCCTTTTTCTGAAAAAAAAAAACCCCCACACATACTGTCCTGTTTGAACATTTAGGAATTCAGAGTGCCTTTTTCTGAAAAAACAATTTTTGCAATTTATTCAGATGGAATCACTTCCCCTATTCTTAGCCTTTTTCTGAAAAAAAAAAACAAACAAAAAACAGTTGGCATTTCTTGAACAGCAATTAGAGCAGAGACTGGTTCAATCACACACCAAACCCAAGAAAGAAAAAAAAAAAAGTATAAAATCTTGTATGAATACATAAAAATACCTGATTCTGAAAAATCACAAGCTCTGTCCCTGACTTGCAAGAAAACCATCTGCCTCCCTGATGGCCTTTATCATGTCAGGAAAATGCAGGAGACGGCAAGCCTCTTCCAAGTCTGCCCATTTGTACTCGGTATGCTCATTGGAGATGGTCACTGTAGCGTTGGGGTCCTTCACCTTGGACAACCAGAACACCACCACCCTTTTGGGTTTGCCAAAGGCCTCATAATGAAGTTCAGTCCTGAACTCGCTCAACACATCCAACTGCTCTTGTGTCAATCCAGCTTCCTCGGAAGTTTCTCGCAAAGCAGTGTCCAGGTCCGACTCTCCCGGATCAACATGTCCTGGAAAGTAGAATAATCCACTGTTCATGGCACAGAAATTTCTCCCTTGTAAATTCATACACATTCAACCAAATCGCCTAACATCTACAGAAACTAGTTTGATGGAACCTTAATTGTCACATCTAAATACAGAATTTTGGTGGTGGTGGTGGGGGGGAGGGGGGGGGGGGGGAGAGGATGGGGGTGGCGTGGTGGGGGGAAAACTTGACGATCCAAGCATATTTCAAAATGTTCCTGTCAAACTGCAGTAAACGGCAGCAATAAATTTGCAGCAATATATTTCCAAAACATTCTGACGCTATGTACATACTATATCTGCAGCAAACAAAAGCATTAAATTCCAATGACACATCGAATAAAATTAAACCATTCATATCCTCTAGTGCAATTTTATAAAGGTAGGACAGATTTTCATTAATGTTCTTTAAAACTCGACAAACCAAACCAAAAAAAAAATGAACAAACAAAAAAAAAAAAAAAAAAAAAAACAAAAAAGAGAACTGAACAAAGTTTTGGTTCTTTTCTTCTTCAGATGATCATTACTTTCCCCCAAAGTTGATCAAATACCCACTTTTGAACTTGTGTAAGTGTTTTTGGCAGAACCTAATCAATATTCATAAATAAACATTTAACTTAAAACACAGACAGACAAAAACAGATTATAAAGCCGCTATAACCATTGACTCAGTTCTCCCATCCACCCCCTCCCTCCACCCCTTCCCTCTGTGGGGATGTTGGGGACCTTGCAGTACTAACTGTAGCGCCATCTTGGGGAAATTCTGTGCACATAATTTCTCCTCTGCCCTCAGTTTTCAAAAAACAAAAAATCTATTACTAATCAAAAAAAAATCTTTTGCTACTGTCTACTGTTTTTCTGTCTTTGTGACCTATCCACCTCTCTTTGTTCTGCAAAGTTATCATGTTTTTAAATTTTTTTGCAATTTGCATTTTCTGTGGTCCTTTCATCTTCTTGATGATCAAAGAAAAAAAATGAAACATGTGATAAGTGTAACCGCTGAGCTCTTAGCTATGCCTAGTTCTTAAAAATTTGCCCTGACAACTGAGGATGTCATCAGTTCAGCTGAAATGCTACAAATCAGTTTGTGGTTTTGTCTTCTCTTTCTGAAATGTACTTTTTCTCCGTACATGATGAAACTGAAATTAGCTGATGGAATCATGACTAACACAGAAAAAAAAAAAGTTAAGAAATCTAAGAGAAAAACATCCTTCTTTCTTATTACTCCGACTTCCAACCCAAAGTGGAACTACAATATTGGTTATTCTTCAACTTCCCTTCTTTTGAAAAGCAAACCTACCTTCAATTGAAGCCAGGTAACAGTGAATCCCCTAGCTGTAAAGTGTTTCCTACCTCTAAGTGATTAAGCTCTAGAATCAAAGTTGTTTTTTCTTTAAAATTGTCAACTTTCATATGTTCCTACTGAACACCTGATTTAAAGTGTGATATGTCTCTTCACTGCTGACAGAAAAGGCCGATGACCTCTCACATGGGGCTGAACACTTTAACACAAAGTAGAACAGGTTTTGACCCTTTCCTTTTGACTGACTGAAAAAATTAACCTTGATGCCAGAAAAAGGGAATGTCCACAAACAGAAAAAAAAAAATCACAAAAAGACATATACATATGTTGTTCAGAAAGCAAACTGGATGAAAAATCATGTAATAATTCCAACAATGATTGATTTCTAGATGCACTTTTCTCCAGCCCAGAGCAAGATGATATGTTTGGTTTCATCAATTCTAATTTAGCCAAGGCCAGAAAACCAACATCAAAAGTTTCTTTTCTATTGTTTCCATTCTTTTACGTTTGGAAAGTAAACAGTTACTAACCAATAAGAAAGATAACTCTAGCTCCCAGAGTGAATATTGACATGCCAGTTACTCCAAAATTACGCCATTTCTGGTAGCGATCTGCATGCAGACACAAGGCACACCAACAGCATAGAAATCTTAAAAAAGGATGTTCCAGGCTTGCCCAAACAGCCTGAATTGACACTTGCACGCAACCACAGAACACATGAACGCATACAAATGTATGTTTACAGAAGACTGACTGTGGTGGCAATGTCTTTTATTCTTGAACTCTCTCAAACAGAGCATGCATTGGAACAGAAACAGAAGTCACCTCATTATCACTGACACAAAATGAATCTTAAATGAGACAGGGAAACTTTAACAGTAAACAACAAACAAGTTAGTTTCCACTCCAACAGAGGAACAATTACATGTTCACAACTCCAAGAAAATGCAACATCCCATGCCATTTATTCAACTGGCACACAAAACAGACAAGGAAATGCTCTCAAAAAGGGAAGTTCCAAGCTTTTCTATACTTTTTCTATAGACCTGTACCCTGAACAGACACTTTCAAGCACCAACAACTCAAAAAGAAAAAACACAAACCCACAAATTTACATTTCTTGAAGACTAACCATTACCTGTTGATCCTGAACCTTGTTGAAACAGATGAAAAAGCTGAACAGAAACATCTGTGTAAATCTAACATTTTTAGATAAAGATGAAACTGAAGCACTTCTGGTTCTAATGCTGTTGGCTTTACAAAATCAGGTGAGAAACTCTTTTTTTTTTTTTTTTTTTTTTTTTTTGTGGATGCATTGAAAAATGATCTGAATCAAAATCTCACTACTTGTGAACACTTCCCTTTTCAATTAATGCTTGCATATAATTGTGTTCATTCAAGCATAAGACAAAATGTAAGAATGAAAATCTCTCTTTTTCTTTGTCTCTGTTTCTCTCTCTCTCTGCCTCTCTCTCCTGTTTCTCTTCTAACCGCTCCCTTCTCACCCCCTTTTTTTCTTCTTTTTCTTGAATTTTCATCATTTTATTTTTGGAGGGGGAAAGAGGGGACGTGGTTAGTCTTTGGTACTGTTGGCATTGAAATGGCTCCTCCTGTTTTCATCTTTCCTCTAATTTACTCAGTTTTCCTCCTCACTCCTCCTCGTTGCTGGGGTCTGGCAACCTACCCTGGGGTTAGACCTATCGGCCACCGACCCTTTCTCCCCCTTTCAACATACACTGATAAATTCATTCTGTCTATGTTTTAATCTCACCCTGATTGCTGTCACACATACAAACACTTTGTTCTGCATTACTTATGGTTGAAAAGGTTCAGCTCCGTTCTTGCCTTTTCCCTCCCTCCATATTTCACCCCCACCCAGTCCAACCCCTGTCCTCTTTCTTTCATTCCCTGCACCTGGTCTGTTTCTGACCTGTCTTCACTTCTTTACTTCAGTCTCTCTACACTGCCACTGGGCAGCTGACAGCCATCTTAGGAGTCTGGTTCTGTGCATTTTACGTCTGTTATTTGTGACATCTGAAGACATGTTTGTTGAAAATTCACCTGTTTCATATGCTTATTACTAAGCGTTACTTCGCTCCTTATTTCATTTGTTGTTTTGTATGTTCCCTTATTTTCAGTAACATTGCAGTCTATTTCAGAGTCAGTATGAATTCTGTATACAGTGTGTACATAAAATATACCACCTTTACAAAAAGCAGTCTCAAAACGGAGGTGAAAAAAAAATGTAATATCAGGTAAAAATATACACACAGTGTCAAGGAGCAAACCTCTCACAACAGGGCCTTAAGCGCTTAGAGGCAAAGAATGCCATGAGTGTAGAGGAATAGGTAATGGACTGATTAGCAATACGCCCTCATCTAGCACACATGGTCAAACTGTGCCAAGGAGGTCGAAATGGTCATGTGGCGAAAGGGTGGGGAATGTAACCACTAGGACCTCAGAGCATCGAGTAGGTGCTAAATACTCAGTCAGCTGAGGTCGTTTTTGTAAACAGTCTTTGAAGAGCAGGAGTCTTGGGCTCGTTCAGATGGTATTGCCGTGGGGCACTGTGCTGATGCTTTGTCAGGCTAGTTGAATAGGTGTGGATGTTGTTATTGTAGCTTTTCTCCAGGATAATTATGTGTTATAGTGGCTCCCGGAGTCGGCAGGAATTTTTCGATGTCCATTTGGTGCCAAGTGGCTGTCTGCTAATCAATCAGGTAGGGATGTGTATAAATGCTGATGTGTGGAAGAATGTAGCAAAAGGAGAATTCAGTGTACTTGTGAACAAGGTGATGAAGAAGCAGCAGGGACAAAGGCATGCCTAATGGGAAATCCTTTGTGTCCATCCCTATATAAACTGAGGAAAACAACGTGAAGTGGAGGAGAAGAACACACACGAGGGAGAGAAGAACAGAAGAGAGAGGAGAGAGAGGAGTGAGGAGGACAGAGCAGGGTTGAGAGAAACGTGGTCTGGGAGACACAAGTGACAGCAAGGTCTCAGGGTAAAAGACAAGCTGGAAGAGAAAAGACTGAGTTTGAAGCCCAGAGGTGGGTAAGAGACGAAGAAGAAGATTTCTGTGTCGAGTTCCAGAGACGACCATGAAGACCCAGTCCTGAAACTGGAGCCAGTCAACCAAGGTCGTCACCATCATCCAGCGCTGAAGAAAACTCGAAGAGACTTGTTCTAGAACTGTGGTGTGGTGTGAAAGTGTGGTTGTGTGTGTGGAAAACCTGGCCAGGTAAGAAGCCATTTTATTATAACCCGGGATTAGGAAGTTGATCTTTTATGCTTTGATTATTCCCTTTCGTGTAACTGGATTTTCATGTTTGATTATAAGTAGCACAGAAATTGTATTGCTTGTTCTCAGTCATGTTAAGAGAGAACCGAATGCGTGACACCCCATTCCCAGAGAGAGGTGAATGTTTGGTGGGTGCATGAGTGTGCATATGTGTGTATGAGTGCAAAGATAACCTTGGTGTGTTAAACCTGACTAATAATACATCAACTTAGTGCACTTAAGCAATGCCATCACGATTTCCCTGTCCTGGCCAATTTGATTCATACATTCTTTTATCATTATATTCTTTTACTTGTTTTTTTTCCCCCCAAGAGGCAGGTTGCTCACGAAAACTAACATTTCTTGATGTTTCCTTAATTAAATATCAAACCTACATTTATGTGTGGAAATACACTGGTCTACCTAAGACAAGTTTACAAATAAGCAGACAAGCAGCACTTTTTTTTAAACACACTGCACATTTTTTTAAAAATTATTTTTGACTACACACTTGTTTGAGGTGGTAGAAGAACCACTGAACAGAGGATTTGAAAACAATTTGTAATTCAGACAGTTTTGTTTTTCTCTCCTGATTACTTGTTATGCAAATCAGACACAGACATCCACACTATATGGACAAGGAAAATCTTGGTAACACCTACAAAGTATGGGTGTGTGGATACCCATGACACACAAATGAGGTAAATCATGCTGATCCAATGTAAGAAATATGGGTGTGCGTATACTCCCACAACATATGGACAAGAATAGTCATGAAAATGCCTAGATATAAAAAACCATGGGTGTTGGGCACCAACGATGCGCTCAGTGGAAGTTTATAGATGATGTACTATGAAGTTTAGAATGAAGTAGATGTACGCTACAAACTTGTTTCAAGAAGCTGGCTGAGAGGACAAGTGACTGACAAATACAATTTTAATCATGGAAAATGTAACATCAGACTTACTGGCAATAATAACCTGAATTCTAAATATGAATTTGATGGCTGTGAACTAAAACGTACAGATAAGGAGAAAGATTTAAGGTTTATCAAAAACAGAAATCTTATTACTTTTAAACAGCATCTGATAGTTAGTATCAAAATAGCAAATTGAAATTCCTGGGATGATTAAAAATTACACACATATTCAGTTTAAAACCAAAGATAAAACAGTTCCATTTATTTTAAATCCCTTACCAGTCTAGAATAGTAGGAAGAATATCACCTTATTAATTCAAGTGTTGAAAGTTAGTCAAACATAATTCTTGTTTTCTTTATTTAATCATCAATATTAAAAGAAGAAAAAAAGGGCCTACAGAAAAAGGCTAATTGTGCAGAACAGGCACAAGGGTGTATTAAGCCAATGCTAACATATGACATGACATTGATTATGTTTGTCATTAATCAGCTTCATCAGGTCGGAAAATCAGGTGAAGTGAAAGTAGCAAACTATTGATCTGGCTGAGAGAGAGAGAGAGAGAGAGAGAGAGAGAGAGAGAGAGAGAGAGAGAGAGAGAGAGAGAGAGAGAGAAGATCAAGATGATTTAGAGAGAGAGAGAGAGAGAGAGACTGATCGAGATTGATTGATTGAGAGAGAGAGAGAGAGAGAGAGAGAGAGAGAGAGAGAGAGACTCTGATCGAGATTGATTTAGAGAGAGAGGACTCTGATCGAGATTGATTTTCAGAGAGAGAGACTCTCAGGGAGACTCAGAGAGATTTTAGACAGGGAGAGGACAGAGAGAGAGAGAGAGAGAGAGAGAGAGAGAGAGAGAGAGAGAGAGAGAGAGAGAGAGAGAGAGAGAGAGAGAGAGAGATGATGGAAAAAAAAAAAAGAGTTGCGATGGGGAAGGGGGATGGGAGTGGTGGATGTAATTAGCATGCATTTCGATCTTATATCCATAGCCATTAGAAATCGGTGTTTTTGAATGATTGGTATTTTTTCCACAGCATAATGTTTATAGAGGTGTGTGAGGTGCAGCCGCCGTGTGTGTGTGTGTGTGTGTGTGTGTGTGTGTGTGTGTGTGTGTGTGTGTGTGTGTGTGTGTGTGGTACGTGCCATGTTTGGTTGCTTTTTTTCACCAATAGTTTAATTTCTATTTGGTGATGAGAAGAAAAGAAGGAAAAGAAACACCCGAAGGTGCTGGGGAGGACCCAGAGAAGCACTGTCTTCACCTGCCTTTTGAGCAGTCCTGTACCACACTTGGAGGCCTGCGCTGTGTTGACGATGGGTACAGGCACGCGCAGGACACTCCATTAAGATATCAAGGGACATAACTGCTCCTGAACAGAGGTAAATCAGACTACAGGATGCAACTCTTAACAGCCTTAAAGTAGCATCCCCATGGGTGTACCAGCCCGTATTTCATGACTGGAGAGCCCACCGGCGAAAAACACCACCCTCCAGCTGTCGAGCACACCCCACAGACCAAGCACCCCTGCCCACGGACAGATGAAGACAGTGCCACTCCAGACACAGCCAAGCTTTCGCCATACGGTCTTATGTGCCCTCAAGAGAGTGTCCTGCACGTGCCTGTACCCATCGTCAACACAGCGCAGGCCTCCAAGGGTGGCACAGGACTGCTCAAAAGGCAGGTGAAGACAGTGCTTCTCTGGGTCCTCCCCAGCACCTTTGGGTGTTTCTTTTTCTATTTTTGTGGGTAATGTTTTGACCCTTGATGCAAGGTGAGGGTATTAATACAAATAACTGTGTGTGTGTGTGTGTGTGTGTGTGTGTGTGTGTGTGTGTGTGTGTGTGTGTGTGTGTGTGTGTGTGTGTGTGAGTGCATACGTGCCGTGTTTGGTTGCTTTTTTTCCCCAATAGTTTTAATTTCTATTTGGTGATGGACACATTTGTAAATGAATAACTATACAATTTTATTTTGTCATGGAAATTTGTGTCAAAACTTTCTAACGGCTCGAAGGATGGACAACTTGACGGAACTGCTGAACTTTACTTTTACTTTTACTGCATGAACGGCCACAATCATCAATTGATTTTTAACGCCCGTTTTGTGGGGGTTGCAATGAAAGAAAAAAAAATTATAGAAAGCGATAGACCTAAAAGTGAGGATGAAAACCTATTCCTGCTCTAAGTGGGTTCTCTGGTAGGCTACTTTTTCGCCCTTCCGAGCTAGCCGGTCCCTTGCTGATCTAAGACAGCACGGCCCCAAAAATAAATTAAAAAAAAAAAAAAAAAAAAGCTATTGGGGTAAGAGTGGGGAGTGGGGGAGGGGGGGGGGGGGGAGGGGGGGAAGGGACCTATTATCTAACTAACTACTGACTGGGGGGCACCCTAGACTTAAAGATGTCCAAGGTGTCCGCTGCCACAGTTGTTTCAGGCAGGTTGTTCCAGTCACGTATTGTTCTGGGGAAGAAGGAAGCTTGTCGATATTGGGTTTTACGCTGAATCTGGTTGAGCTGGCGGGAGTGCTTCCTTCTTTGTCTGGGAGGGGCTGGCATGATGCAGCTTTGTCTATGATCGCCTCTCCGTCCATTATTTTCCGCAGCATGACAAGTCTAGCTACCTTGTGTCTGTGCTGCAGAGTCGGCCATTGCAGTTTGTCGATCATAGCGGTGACACTAGATGTGTTGTGGTACCGGTTGACCACAAACTGTGCTGCTCGTCTCTGGACAGCTTCAATCTTATTGATGTTGACTTGGGTATGCGGGTCCCATACGGTGCACGTGTACTCCAAGATCGGTCTGACAAAAGTCTAAAAGGCTGTTTTTTGAGGCGCACTGCTGCTGGATCTTCAGGTTTCTTCTAAGGAAGTTGAGGGTCTTGGTGGCTTTAGCACAGATGGCGTTGATGTGCAGGTCCCAGCTTAGGTCACTTGTAATGGTAACACCTAGATACTTGGAGGTAGAGACAGTTTTTAGAATATGGTTGTGGAGGGTGTAGTGGGATTTTGCAGGGGAAGATGACTTTGTAACTGGAAGAGCAGTACATTTTTCCAGGATGGAATGCCATGTCCCAGCTGTGCTCCCATGCTTCTAACTTCTTGAGGTCTTCCTGAAGTAAGCTTTGGTTGGTTTTAGAGGCCTTCAAACGGTAGACAGCTGTGTCATCAGCAAACAGTCAGTGAGGAGAGTTCTTCTGGCAAGGACATTAATGTACGCCAAGAAAAGCGCCAGCCCTAACACAGAGCCTTGTGGGACCCCAGACTGCATGCTGACCCCCGGCTGGAAGCTGTGCCATCCACTACCCACCGACTGTTGCCAGTCTTTCAAGAATGCTCCTATCCATTGTTGATCTTTCCCAGGACACTGTAATGTTTCAGTTTGTGGATAACGAGGCTGTGGTTCACTCTATCAAAGGGCTTTTGCAAAGTCCATAATGATGACATCCGCCTGATTTCCTTTTTCTAAAGTTCCAAACAGTTCTTCTGTATGGTGAACACATTTCTTCTGTAAAATTAAGTAGTTGTGTCTCGCAGGACCGAAACTTGCAAAAGCTGTGTTGTTGTGTTGTGGACGTAAGATTTCATTGGATTCTAGGTAAGACATGAGAGCCCTGATGATGACATATTCCAGGACTTTGCAGGGGATAGAGGTCAGAGAGACTGGGTGGTAATTACATGGGTCATAGTGTTCTCCCTTCTTGAATATTGGTGCAGCGTTTACATATCTCCAATCAGAAGGGACATAACCAGCGTCAAGAGAGGACTGATAGATCATAGTAAGGATTGGGGATATTTCAGGGGCAAGGTCTTTCAGGATGCGAGGACTGATTTTGTCAGGGCCACAGGCTTTTATAAGGGTTGAGTTTGGAAAGGAGTTCCTGAATGCCTTGTTCAGTAATCAAGACATCAGAGAGGGTTGAGCTGGAAGAAATGTCAGACATCTTGCACTTAGCGTGAAACTCTTCATCTGTGTACTCGCGTCCCTCACTGAACACTGACTGGAACTGCTTGTTGAAGCCTCCGCCTTTGCAGTGGGATCCGTCACAAGCTTTCCATCGACTTTCAGGGGTGCGGCACCAGAGTTGGAGCTGCGCTGGTGCTTGATGAAGGTGTAGAATCGCTTGATCGGGGGTGAATCTTCTGCCGACTCAGGGTCACCTGCGACTGACCTATGGACATTTTCCCCAGTACGAGCGTCTTATCATGCGTTGCTTCTGTCTTATGATTGTTTTTATGTTTTTCTTCTAGTTCAGGAATACCTTGTTTTTTCTTTCTCTTGTAGACTCTGACATGGCGCTTGGCAATCTTACAGATGTCAGCTGTGATCCAGGATTTTACAGGCCCTGGTACGCGCTGTTTTGTGGGGGACATTGGTCTGGACTGTCGCGATGAGGGTGTCCTTGAACTTGGTCCAAAGACCCTCTGTGGTGAGGTTGTTTTCATTGCTCATCAGCGCCGAGAGTGCAGGTCCTTCATGTCCTTCCTCATCGTCTCCCAGTTGGCCTTATCGTAGACGGGGATCTGCCTTGGAGACTGCTTGATAGATGGTGGGCTTAAGGAGAATTCACAATAGGGGATGTCATGGTCCAACAAGCCAGGAATGACTTCAACCCTAGGGATGAGATGCGGGCAGTTGGTAATAAAAAGATCTAGCGTGCTATGGGTTCCTTTCTTTTTGTCTATTCTTGTGGTTTCTAGCACTAGTTGTTGCGCACCCTCGTCATGCAGTAGGTCTCTAAATTTTCTGTGGAGTTCAACACACAATTAGTACCAGGTTTGAGTGTCAAAGTGTTCCAGTCCCAACCAGGAAAGCTGAAATCCCCTCCCATAAGGATGTATGCATTTGGATCCTAGCGCTAGAGTCTAGTGACTTGCCCAGTTTCACAAGGCTGGGTACATCTGCGGTCTTGGGGCGGTAAAACGCGCACAGGTAGAGAGTTTTCCTGCCAAGCAGCTTTATACCAACCATATGATATCGCAGTCTGTAGACAGTTCTGGGACGATAAAACTCTCCAGGTTGGATCTGACAGCCACCAGGACACCGCCTCCATGTTTATCTCTGTCTTTGCGGTATAAAGTGTACATATCAGGGATGACTTCCTTGTCAGAGATTGAGCTATCTAACCAAGTTTCACAGGCTATAATAATGTCCGGTTTGGTACTGTCGATAAGATGAATTGTTTCTGCTCGTTTTCCTCTACTGGACTGAAAGTTGATGTTTAGGACACGTAAAAGTCTACTTTTGGATTTTTTCTGTTGGTTTGCTCTCGTAGGAGTAGACATGTGGTTAGGCTTGAAGATGGTTTCAGTTGGTGTAATTGAGGTGAAATTGGAATCATTATGAAGGTTTGAAGTAGAACTGTCAGGCCACTCAAAAAACTCCATGAAGGTCAAAAGCTGTAATTCCACTGCGGCTGCCACAAATGGTGCAGTGCCATGAGATGTCCTCATGATGAAGTTCTTCGTATTTCAGTGTTGGGATGCTTTGGCATGATGGAAGATGGCATGGTTTGGCCACATAATCCGTCACAACACCCTCTCCAATACCATCCTTCAAGGTACCGTTGAAGGAGGGTGCAGACGAGGACGGCAGAGAAAGAGCTGGTCCGACAATATAAAGGACTGACCAAAATGACCATGCCAGATCTCCTCAAGACAGCCACTAACATTAAGAGCCTGAAGAGAAAATGGCGCCTGCTTCATCACGTCCCCCCAACAACCCCAGCGGTCAGGGGAATGACTGACTGACTGACTTGGTGACTGATGCTTTGGCTGCGGGCATGATACCACATGCCACATGTATCGCAGGCAACACCTCTTTCCGACCAGCTGACAGAGATGTTGCAGGTTTCACAGGGGTAATGCAAGTCATTCCCACCAGAAGATTGAGATGATGGTCCAGGGTTTGGCTCGGGCGCGTAGGAAAGTAGTAGTAACAGACTTACAGAGTACATCGATATAAGGGCACAAGCTGGTTTCTGTAAGACAGAAATCTGTGGTGGTTCTTCCAGCTGTCTGCAAGAGCTTGAGTGAACAGGCACAATCCAGATGAGCAAGTGCGGATGACTTTCTTACCATAGAAGTTGAAGCTCACAACTTTGGTCAACATGGGGAGTATAAACATCACACACAAAAAAATTCCATGAAAAAGCCATAGAAGACAAGTGTCAGGAGAGTAAAATGCATTGTGGCATGATCAATCATGTACAAGTCATGGTTTGTAGAGACGGTAGATGGGAAACCGATGGCCGACAAATGTAAACAAAAGTGTAAAAGTACTCACCTTGGGGAAATTTTGTTTAAGTCAAAAATTTTCAGAAAGCGTGGACCAAAAAGAACCTAAACGCATTTTCAGATTACAAAAGGGTATTAGCTATGCAAAAACTAAACACTCTCATGGTCTAAAAAGACACCAAAAATTGGCAAAAAAAAAAAAAAAAAAAAAACAAAACAAAAAAAACCTTGAGAAAATTTGGAGCTCAAAAAAAAGGATACTGCCTAACCGGAAGTACGCAACCCTCCAATCTTATTTTTACTTGACACACATACTTATTTTCGTCAAGTATCAGCTCGTCTTCTTTAAAGCCGATTACTCTGAAATAAACACTTTTTTCAACTGTATAAAAATTGGATGTCTTCTAGTTAAATTCACGTGCATTTCCAATGGAAGGAAAACATGTTTGAACGCAGGTCGAAAGTGAAAGTCGCCAAGAGACATGGTGCAAGAACTGGAGTCAGAGGCGTGGAAATCCCAGTCTTGGGCAAAGAAGTGAAAAAAATTCCATTTGCAACAAAGAACTGAACTCACCTTTGGGTGGTCCCCAGTGACCACCACGTGAATGTTTCATTATTAAGTATTCTATGTTCTCATTAAGCCTCCGAAATATAATAAGACCTGCAGCCAAAACTTTCTTGGAAGCCATTTTGTGATCAAGATAATGTACAGGCCTTATCTCCCTTGGGATATGCTCTCGCGTCTTTGGCAACTGGATGCCGAAACACAAGCAATAATAATACAAATATTGATTATAACGATTACATCTCTCTCTCTCTCTCTCTCTCTGGTTACATACATTCGGAGAGAAATTAACCAATTAAGATAGACACGGTGGTCTCAGCCCCTTTGCTGAATGCTTTCAAAAGTCATTTGGACCAACACTGGAAACAACTGAAGACAGTTTACGAACCAGAGTGTCTGACCTAAGTTACGGACATGTGTATTCCCACGCATGTGAAAACTTAAGCCAGTAAAACTAGGGCCACAAAACAGGCCCAAAACTGGCAAAAGGGCCGTTGAATCAAGTCAAGTAAAGTCAAGTTATGTCAAGTCAAACGAAAGGGACGGTGTTTGATCGAGAGAATGCCCATATATATATATATATATATATATATATATATATATATATATATATGTGTGTGTGTGTGTGTGTGTGTGTGTGTGTGTATGTGTATGTGTGTGTGTGTGTGTGTGAATAGACATGCACCAGCAGCTCATTAACATAACCCTCATAACCCTTAACAGCTTTGCATGAAAGCCCTGGAGTATTTGAAGACATACGTGCCATAAAACAGATCTGTTTACATGTGTGTGTGTGTGTGTGTGTGTGTGTGTGGTGCACATGCATGTGTGCATTCACATGTGTGTGTGTGTCTGTGCATGTGTGTTTTTATGTGCATGTGTGATCCACATGTTAAAAACATCAGCACGACGCGCGACATGACATTTTGATTATTCCATGATTGTGGTGTAAACTGACTTTGGAAAATAGTTTAAAATGAGTCTGAAACTGTAGATGCATTGCTCTTTGTTACATTGTCTGTCTCAATGTCTATACATCTATCAGAACAAAAAGAAAGTGACTTTTTTGATGATTATGTATAACATCAATGAAATGCATCACCATATGTATACTGTTATGTGTAGATTAAAAAAATGATCTTAACAAAAAACAACAAAAAAAAAAAAAGCAGAAGACATGATTGACAAAAATGTCATCCGATGCACAGATTTACTCCCTTCCCCTGTTTTGTCTAACAGCTTTTTTTTTCTTGACAAATCATCCAATATTGTTAAAAAACTTGAGGAGTATGACATCATCACTGACTGATATTTAGGTGACAAACTACATACGGACTGCAGTGAAGTAATCTAAAGGAGCATCTTGGCAGTAAGCATGCAGGCATGTAATTTCCTTGCATGACTGCACCAAATTCATTTTAGTAAAGTAATCTGTCAGAAATCGGTCAAGATTGTAGCGCTTATGCTATCTGTTCAACCAATGTTGAAACATAATAACATATTGAGGTACTGTAAATATTCAGTTTCCAAGACTGAAGTTGAGTAGTGTGCATGATCATGTTACACAGGATCAGCAAATGTCTGACATGTATACAACACAGATTCAGGTAAACTCTAGCAAAAACCATCTCCCCAGCAACATGGACAAGGTGAACAGTTTCCTGCTCCTGGTGCAGAACATAGTCTCAGCTTTAGTTTTCTGAATCCAGTTCTCAACCCAGCAGTTGCGCTGAAGAAGTCGGCCAGATTGCCGATGAAAGCTACGCACAGTGAGTAGCCTTCTTTAACTGAGTGGCCTGTTTATTCTGGTAGCCATTATAGTCTCAGCTGTTCTTCACCATTCCCAGGACAAGATGAGAAAGGGATGATTTATCACAGGATGCAGAAGCCATTTCCTTCAACATTTAAGGGTCAAGAAGCCTCATACACTCGGTGAATCAACTGTGCTGTTATTTTTTTTTTTTTTTTTTAATGAAGGATCCCCTCATCTTATCTGATATAATAATCAAGTCATTGATTGTTGTCACCGTTGGAAGAAGTGCTACTGAAACATGAGGATTCCTTCATTTGTGCCATTTATAAATTAGAGAAAGTGAGAGATAGATGGACAGACAGACAGAGAGAGATAGAAAGAGAGAGAGTGTGAGTGAATGGGTGGGGGATAGAAGAATAACATAAATAATGTGTGTGTGTGTGTGTGTGTGTGTGTGTGAGAGAGAGAGAGAGAGAGAGAGAGAGAGAGAGAGAGGCTTTGTGCTGGCTTTGTTGCTGGTTTTGTGGAGAAAAAAAAAAAAAAATTTAAGTGCATCATTACTGACAAAATAGTGACAGTGTAAAGGTGGCAACCTTGTCCAGATACAAGTCTTCCACCAGAAAGAAAATATGTGCATCAAAGTTTTGTGTTTACAAAGTCAACAACTACACAGAAGAGGGTAATAACAAATCACTTACGAATTTGACAAATTCTATCAAGATATAATTTCCGAATCACTGTTACAAACAGATTGAGTTTATTCATCATCGTTTGTTGAATCAGTTCTACGTATTTGGGTTTTGTGTCAGTTGCATTTAGTTCAACATGATGCAAGTTTACCAGATGATGTTTACATTAGACAACATAATAAGTCCAGGACGTTTCTTTTGAGCCCCAGAATTGTCCCAAATGTGTAAGCAGCTTCCATAAGGTTCTACAAAAGTTTTCCAGATATTCCATACATTTTGATTGGCTGTACTGTAGCATAGTTCTTGGGTCCTTTTGACTGTTCCAAGCATTTTGATCAACTACAGTTCATCACAGTTCCTGAACTTTCTAGAAATTAGTCTCATCCAGTTTGATTGGCTACACTACATCATTATTCTTAAACTTTCTAGAATACTCCACATTTGTTGACTGGCTGCGATTCTCCCAGTTTTTAAATTAATCTTATCATGAACAATATATAATAAGGTTCTGGTGAGAAAGTGATAGGAGGAAGTGATGGATATTGTTATAATGGTTGTATGAAGACCGATTTAGGAATTTTTTGTCGAGTTTAAAGATTTTACACTTGTCTGAGTTAATCTTCCTTTTGTCTAGATCTGATTCAACATGAGATCAGAACCAGCTCCTGAACCTTTTTACATCCACAGGTGTCAAAGAACATGAACATGATTCTTCGTCATACCATTCAGGAACCCTTTTTAATCCAAGATTTTGACTTCCTTTCTCAATCAAACAGTGTGGTGTCTACACAAATTTAGATCTGCGATTCTGAAATATATTTAGTATGTTTTCCAAAGGTTAGATATCATACGCTTACCTGAACTGTGCTGTATGACAATCACACTCTCACTTTCTGATATACATGCATGTCAGACAATTGAACCAAGCTTTACCACAGTCACACTCTCTCCTTCTTTCTGATATACATGCATGAATGACAATTTTTAGAGAGAACTAAAAAAATCTTTACTTTCGTTTAAAAAATGCAACACCAAACATCTTCAAACATATTCTTAGTATTTACATCCAAACAGGACTAATGTTAAATGTATGACATAAGCTGGAAAAAGTTTTATATGCACTGATCTAACACACTCATGTAATTCAGAAAACCTGCTTTGAACTGCAAAAGTTAATAGATAAATCTGATGAATAAACCCAGTTTAGTTTACTTATTTTCTCTCCTTTGTGTAACAGATAGCTGCATCTAATATATAACTGGAACAAACATTATCAGCTGGTGGCAAAATAGATATTGAGTACATTAAAGCCATGTGCATTTTTTTTCACAGCATTCTGTTAAGACTCACATTTGTATAACATGCTTAAGGGCTCCAGTATTGGAGTCATGACCTTTTTTTTCCCTCTCATAACAACGTCATGTATACATGAAGGCTTTTCATGCCTAAATGGAGGCTTTTTTTGCCAAATGGAGGCTTTTCATGCCTAATGAAGGCTTTTCATGCCTAATGAAGGCTTTAACAATACTTTACTAGCATCTCCTAAATTTCAGACAGTTGGCACAAAACAACATTCAAACATTTGGATTTCAAACAACTACCAAAAAAAAAAAAAAAAAGTAATCAACTAAAGAAAACAAAATAAAAAATGAGTTGAGCGGATCTCTTACACACAGTTGCATGAATTCACACATACTTCATGCATGAACCATCAACATACTGCCATATGATGCACGTTTTGTAAAACTAAATAACACTAAAATAAGCCAACCTACCGTAAAGAGGATCTCGTGTCACAGAAACCAAAAGAGTGAACATCTAGGCAATGCCAGTGAACACACACACTAACAATGCTACCGGGCTTGTTGACCCTTACTTCATAGCTAATTTCACACCAACATAGCAAAAGGAAAATACAGTGCTGAATTACACAAGGAAAATAAATTGAAGTATAAACCAAGGAAAATAAAATGTAGCAGAAATCAAGCCAAAAGGTGTCATTTAGTTCACGGGATTTGCTGATATGTGGTCTGTTTCCTCTCTGCAGAATATACACTTGCTTTTAATGACTTACTCAGACACCTTCATAAAAAGGACAGCAATGTCACCAATCAGTAAATAGTGCATTCTCTTCATCTTGCTTTTTCTGACCTTTCCTATCCCAAGTCCAGAACGGGTTTGAGAATTCCCAAGAACTGCATCAACCGTTATCATTTCTACAGACAACGTTTGTAGTAAGACCTTTCAGATCACATTGTGAATGCAAATCCTACAGAATTGACTCAAATCAATCTGAGGCATGAGAAACAAAAAACAACCTCTAAATTAAAGTTTGAACAATTAATCAGGAAAATTACACAGCATGGTTCTTTGACATGCTTGTTCACTGAGGTTTGAACTCTTGACAGCACACTCTTTCAGCTTGTTTATCAGTCAGGGAGAAACACTTTTGACCCAGTATGTCGAAAGCTTTCATTTTTTTTTTTTTTTTCAATTCACAAAAGAAATGAACAAGAAAAAAGAATAAAACGAAACAAGTAACAATGATATAATTCTGTTAAAGCAACTGGCAACATGTTAGGGTAAAGCTCGTTTCTTTCTTTACACTTAACTGTATAGGACATATGCATTTGGAAAAAGAAAAAGGACATGAAACATAAGGAAGAGAAAAAGGGATCACATACAAAATAACACAAAACATGAAAATAGTTGTGATTCAAAGATTATATACCGTGGATATCTCAAAAATGTTTTCCCCCTCTTTTCTCTCCCTCAGATACAAATTCATATACAGACACTGACACACATACTATACTTCAGCAGAACACATAATGTATCAATTGCTTAACAAAACAGCACTGAAATGAGTGAGAAGTCCAATCCACATGCTACAATGAAGAGAGGTTCCCAAGAGAGGTTTCCCAGAAGACAAAAACAGAAACAAACAAAAACCCAAACAAACAAAAAAAAAAAAAAAAAAAAAAAAAAAAAAGAGAGAGGAAAGCTGTTGCTATGATTTTCTGAGAAGCTTTTATAATTATCACACACATTTGTTTTTTGTTTTTCTCCACACTTTAGTTCACAAAGAAACAATGAATTATCAAATACAATGACACATGGACAAGAGAGAATGAGTGAGCTTCAACTTTATGGGATTCGGCAAGTGGAGGTGGGGAAATGAGAAGAATGGCACAACATCTACAATCACAGACAAATCAAATTGCTGACCTTTCACATTCCTGAGAGTACATCAACTGTACATGATATATGATGGGGGACAGGGTAATCAAAACAAACAAAAAAAAAACCTCTTCTCTCACAAACATGCATTCAAACACAGACACAAGTATACATACACATATACTGACGAATGTGGGAAGAATTTTACAGATGATACAGACTATCCTTTCAGTCATTTTCTTGGTCTTTACAGCAATGGAATAAGAGAGAAACAGGAAGAAATGAAAACAGTAGCAGAACTAGTGAAAAATTAAGCAAATATGAAATAGAAAAAAAGGTCACATGTTTTGATCTACAAGTGTTATGTCATGTGTGAAACAGTGTTTTGATAAGGGTATACAGAAGTGCATGAATGCACCTTTTACCTGGTGCATGAAAGTGCAAGTCATGTCATCTTTGAGCAAGTGTTTGTATGTGTGTGAGCATGTGTGAGTACATGGATGTGCTTGTCTATCATAGTCCACGATCACATGTAACAATGCCATTCAAAACAAACCGTCAATGGCAAAACCAAAACAACAACACTAAAAAAAATCCATAAAAAATTTCTCTATGTAGTGAACATTTGGCAGCCTGTCTTGTGTCAGCAGTTAAAAAATGCTCACATATGCATGCATGCAAAACACACACACACACACACACACACACATGCACACAGACACATGGACAGAAAACAGAAAGCGTATTTTTGGTCGTAACAGCACACATGGAACTAACATCATGAAGCTGCATTCTTCAACCTGTAGATATATGCCTTCTCTAATGATGCATCCATTCCTGATTTTGCCCAGTGTATTCCATACCTGATTCATGAACTTAGTTTAAACTTAGTTTCACACACACACACACACACACACACACACACACACACACACACACACTGTCAGTTTGAAGTTGGTTTCCCTCCTTCAGCTGACCCTGTCCCAAGGCACTCCCAATGTCTATAGATAAACAGTGTATCAAGCTCTCATGTAAAAAGAGATTCACATAAAAATGTAAAGTTCTTAAAAATACGATTAAATCTCGTTAAGATTTTGCTTTCTTCTGTAGCTGCTATGTGCAGTTCCTTTTCTTTTTTCCATTCATTTACAAACTAATGTACTTCTCTATTTTGGAGGGGTGGAGAGCAAGGAAGGGGCATAATGTGGGAAGTGGTTGTTTTTTCTAATATGTCTTTTTCTTTTTTTTTACCCCAGTGAAAGAATAAGGGAACAGAGAAGAGTGAAAAGCTAATTCCGCAATCTTGCAATGTTTGAGACTTTTCCTGAGCTGTAATGAGTTGACTTTCCTTATTAACATACAAATCAAGGCTATTGAATAAAAACGTTTTTAACCACTAATTTGAAATGTAGCTGGTTTATTTCAACTCGGCCACATAACCAGCCCAGATACCTATGAGCTGAAATACACAAGGGATACATATTCGGGGCATTTTTTTTTTTCCATTTCAGCCATGCGCAAACTCAAAAGAAATATATGGTGCAGACTGTGCTTTGTGTCAAATTGGGCATCACTGTTTGCTTTTAGCTCAGCCATCTGGGATAAACTGTCTTCTTCAAACAAATCAGCAAAGACATGGCTGTCACTTTTTCTCCAACAAATCAAGGACCTTTTGGCTCCACAGAATGTTTTCTGTAGTGCAATTCTCATGGACATTTAGAGTACCCTGACATCAACAATTCCAAACAACACATTTACAAAATAAAGTTCACCTTTTACTTGAACTAATACACACTGACTAGCATCGGATTTACAAAAGATGAAGAAAAAAAAAAAAAAAAAAAAAACACAAACTCAAACATATACACACAAAATAAAAGCACTCACAGAAAGGAACACCTGGTCATAACATTGCAATGATCCAAAATAAACAGTCACAAAAAAATACACATTTACAAACCCATAAAGTGGTGTTGTAGCACCAAATAATCGTCCACTCTTTCAGCAAGTGACTGTGGCAGTTCTCCATCTATTGCCTTGTTCATAGAGCTGAAGCACAGGTATATAGCTGCTTCACAATGCACAATGTGTGACTTGGCACAAATTTAAATGAGATCAGCGCATCTTTGCATTAATGACCGATGATATTAGGAGTGAATGAATTCTTTATAACCACAAGTACACTGTAAAAGGCTCTGATTGAAAAGATCTCAGTGTTTCTGTTGATCTGTTAAAGTAAGTTTCTTAGTGTGTGTGTGTGTGTGTGTGTGTGTGTGTGTGTGTGTGTGTGTGTGTGCACGTGTGTGTGTGTGTACGCGCGTGCATATATTTGTGTGTGTGTGAGTGAGCATGTACGTGCATGTGTGCATATGTGTGTTTGTGTACTTGAGAAAGACAGAGAGATAGAAAGAGAGAGAGAGAGAGAGAGAGAGAGAGACATACAGATGGACAGACACACACACAGGTAGAGACAGAGCATTTGCATGCATGCATGATATTTTGACTTGCTGTTACATGTTGTTCCAAGAACATGCCTGCAACTGACAATAATCAGAGTCCATCTCATTTGAGATCAGCCAGATGCAGTTTGCTTAAATGAATTTTTTCCTTTTAACAAAATTGCCGAAAAGTCACCTTGTGTCAAGAAGCTGAAACAGTGAAATGTACTATAGTTTGTGACCAAACTCTGTTTTCTTGCTCCCAAATAACACTGATGGATGAATTCGCTGCTTTAATGGCCTGCACCGTTCCTCCTCACATATAGGGCCAACACTTTTGAGTTTTTGTTGGTTTTCTTGTGTGCATGTATGTATGTATACGTGTTTCTAACTGAAAATGTGATTCTACTGATGATGTTATTATTGCTTACACTCCACCTTGTAGATGTTTCAATCTGGTTGATGCGGTCTCTCAGCCAGAGACTGTGCGTTTCGATAAAATTTCACTTATAAAACACATCAACACCACCGATGTAAAAAGCCATTCATCAAAAGCTGTTCACTTTGAGCAGTCAAGTGCGGGGAAATGATGAACTGTGGGCAGTATGCGTCACAACACCTCTTGTCCATCTCCTCCTGTATTCTGTCACAGAGAGCGGAGACGTAAGCTGTTTTAAGGCTGCATTTGCTGCCCAACTCTTGTGCCAAAGCCTCTGCAGTATCCTCCTGCAAAACCCACACAAGCCACTTTATCAATACTTGATTACAGACAGTGTTTCATCCTAAGCCAGATTCAATTTCAGTCTTGAGCTCTTAGTCTTGAGCTCTTAATTTACTCTTTCTTCTCTCACCATTTACCTTTTTCAGTTGTATTACACCTCAGTGTGTATATGCATGCATGTGTATGTTCTTGTTCGCTGCACATGTTTGTGTGTGTGTGTGTGTTTGCTGCACATGTTTGTGTGTGTGTGTGTGTGTGTGTGTGTGTGTGTGTGTGTGTGTGTGCATGTGTGTGTTGTTGTTGTTGTTGTATGTGTGTGTGTGTGTGTGTGTGTGTGTGTGTGTGTGTACACAAATGTGCATGACTGAAAGCAGATAAAAAAAAAAAAACAACTAAGTACAAATGTATGGCTTTATGCGTCTTATCAATTTACCCAATCCTCATTCACATCTTTAACACACAAAACAGATCCAGATAAACTAAATAATTCTAACAATATCAGTGGAAAAGAGATTACATCAAATGAATTTATGACTAATTTGAACAATACGAATTGACATTTTAACTTTTCTTTCATTCTGACAACATGAGAGGAAAAGAAATTACATCAAATGATTTTATGACTAATATGAACCCACAGAATTCGACATTTTAGAGACTTCTGTATGTGTGTGTGTGAGTGTGAGTGTGTGTGTGTGTGTGTGTGTGTGTGTGTGCACACGTGCGCATGTGTGTGTGTGTGTATGTATGCATGTGTAGTGCGTTATGTATGTGTCTGAGTGCGTGCACGAGTGTTTGATGTTATGTACGTGTCTGAGTGCGTGCACGAGTGTTTGAGCATGTGTATGTGTTGCGTGTGTGTGCGTGCGTGTGCACGTGTGTGTGTGTGTGTGTGCATGCGTGCGTGTGTGCGTGCGTGCGTGTGTGTGTGTGTGGTGTGTGAGGGATGAACCAAGCTTCCATACAGCCATATGCAACTATGAGGAAATCTCTAAGATTTATCACCCTCTCACACACACCTGTTCAACAGCAGTTGTGTATTAGACAGTTACTGGCATATAAAACGCAGATGAAAACTATTTTGGGCTGGGACATCCACAATAACCATGAATCAGTTCTTTTCCATATTTTGATATCAATGTTAACCACCTGTGACCAACACAGCTTGTGGGAACTGTACCTTGTGAACATCCACTGTGTGTATCTGCCCATTCCGATCTTCAAATTCAAGGATAAAGAGCCGCTGCTTGTTTTCTGAGAAAAAAAGTCATAAAATCATTTACAAACCACCCACATACAAACTGCACAAAAGTAAACAAGAAAACTTTCCCACTTCTCTTTGATTATTATGAAAACAAAGAAAGGAAAACAATAATATTAATCAGGGATTCCAAAAACAGTGTCAAAGGTGACAGTTTTCAGCGCACAATGAAATCTTCACAAAGATGCTTGAGGATTGAAAAGTTTTAATTTTCATAAACATGGCTTGGAGACCTAGTGGATGTGGAATCCAACTATTAAGTATGATCCATGTTTCCATCGTTGTGCAAAATATGTCTTCTTCCCCTGCATCTTTCTCCCTGCTGGAACATGATGGGTGAACTCTGTGCCACTCTTTTCAGAGGAAATGATAAAACCAACACACTGTGTCTGCAGCTTGCGAATGAGGACAATTTTTTTATTAGTAAGTCACATTGCAACAAGAAAACAAGTTTTCCTTGGCAAAAAGCCATGACAGA
Source organism: Conus betulinus (assembly GCA_016801955.1). Taxonomy (NCBI): domain Eukaryota; kingdom Metazoa; phylum Mollusca; class Gastropoda; order Neogastropoda; family Conidae; genus Conus; species Conus betulinus. The sequence continues at coordinate 665,624 of JADBJO010000099.1, read as the reverse complement.
AAATTCACTTGGACAGTCAGCCAGAAGCACACTGAGGGGTTAAAAAAAAAAAAAAAAAAGTGAACAAGTGGTACCCCATGAGAGCAGCTTCAACCTTGTACAATAACTTTCTGTAGGTTTTCTGTAGGAAAAAAAAAAAAAAAAGGAAAAAACCTTAACTGTTGTGGGGAAGTGTGGAAGGTATGATGGCAGGTGCTTGACAGCACCTGTTTCACATCCCAATCTAATGGATTTGCTGCTTTCTATAGGTTTTCAACAAGTTCTCATTCAGATTTCACCTTATCAGTGGGGAAAAAAAATCAAAGAATAGGGGTGACATTCAGCTGCAAGAAAAAAGAAAAAGAAAAATATCAACTGGAAAAAACAGGGAATCAGCTGAGAGGGAAAAAAGGAAATAAGCAAGAAAAAAAAAAGAGGAAATAAGCGGAAAACAAAAAAAAGAGAGGAAATAAGCTGAGAAGAGGACACTAAATACTCCTGTGCTAAATCTGTTGCAACAAGAAAGAGGATTACAACACATCAAAGTACAATACCATACCAGTGAACCTTCAAATGTCAGCAACCTCTCCACAGCATACACATCTCTTCAACATCATCTCTGTCAACCACACATCAGCTGTGCATGAAGTTCTAAACCTACCTTTCTTCATAAATGGTGGAACATAGACTTGTTTCTCAGGTTTCTTTGGTCTGTATTTCGGCTGCCTGTGTCTGGATGGCGTGTTTTCCATCTTGGCTTTTACCTCCTTGTCATAGTTGTCTCTGGAAAGACATAACATACAAATGTTACCAATATCCTGCAAAAATCACTTCAAACTGTTCAAGAAATCAGTTCAAATTGTACATCGGTCCTAAATGAAATCAGGCATCATTGCTGCAATCTACAGTTCATAAGGTTGGGTTAACGTCCCACAGCCTGATGTCTATCAGGGCAGTGAACTGTCTGAGGTTTGTGTATCTGGGGTAAGGCACAAAGCACATCCCTCTCCTTCCTCCACCTTTAACCTTCCCTGAACTAAATAAGCTATCTTCTTATTGCTGAGGTGACAAAGAGGGTCTTTAACCTGGAAAAAAAAAAATCTTAGTCCATTAGTGGTTCAAACTGATGACTCAGTTTCAAAGGCAAACGATCTGACTTCAGACCCCTCTGCTACTGTAATAGAATGTTTTAAAACTCTGATTAAAGTCAGCTGAAAACATGCCAGCTTATTAATTTGCATAATACTGATAGAATCTGTGGGGTTTTTTTTTTCACAAGTGAATGACTTAAAAAACCTTTTTGCAATACTCTGTATCAGTTTGTGTGCACGAAGAGTAATTTGTATCAATTAGAGTGTGAAAATGAGTAACTGACAAAAATGGGATGTATGGGTCAGGAGGAGAGCAGATTCAGGGATTGTTGCTCCAGAGGCAATGGTATGGTCAGAGCTGTGATTCAGAACATCTAACATAATTTTGTGAACAAAAAAAAAAAGAAAAGAAAAAAGAGGGGATCTACACTCTCCTTAACCTGACCCAATTCCAAAAAAACAAGCATGCAGCAAATTTTTTCAAAAATTGAAAAGTTCCATAAAACTAGTCATCACAAATATTGTATATACTATGTGCAGATTATGAACGGCATACCCCATACCCACAGACAGCACCATAACATTTTTTTTAAACATACCTTATTCAGTAAAGAATACAGTTTATTTTCAGCTGCTGCTCATCCACTTCACACTTTTGTACATGACTGCAGATGACTAAACAAATTAGAGGTAGTGATCAATTCCTGAAGGTGAGAGAGAGAGAGAGAGAGAGAGAGAGAGAGAGAGAGGGGGAACACACAGAGAGGGAAATGAGTGGGGTGATGTGGGGTGAGGAGAGAGAGAGAGAGAGAGAGAGAGAGAGAGAGAGAGAGAGAGAGAGAGAGAGAGAGAGAGAGAGAGTGTCTATGTGTGTGTGTGCTAGCGCTAGAGATCTCAGGAAACTTGAGGATCAAGATTTTAGACACTGCCTATTCTTCTAATTTGTCCTTGCTAAATGAAGTTATACTTAACTGTTATGGAAGTGTTGTGTGAAACATTTAAAGGCCTACATGTTCTTTGGCAACAATACACATGTATTCATAACACACACACACACACACACACACACACACACACACACATAGGAGAGGGGAAGGAGGTAGAAAGGGGAAAGAAAGAGAGAGAGAGAGAGAGAGAGAGAGAGAGAGAGAGAGAGAGAGAGAGAGAGAGAGAGAGAGAGAGAGAGAGACGATGATGATGATGATGATGATGATGATGATGATGATGATGGTGATGATGATGATGATGTTAATGATGATGATGCCGATGATGATGATAAATCTTCATTTAAATCATCTTATTTCTAAGGTAAGCATGTATATGCTTTTCTTTATCTCACCCCACACTCTGGAAAAGGGCTTAGCATGACTAGAAAGTTAAAAAGTAAAAGACTTTTGACAAACAGACATGTGAGAAGTGTAACATTTTACAAGCTGTAGCTGGATTGTAGTTCTCTGTTAACACTAACACAAGTAAATTAAAAAAACAAAAAAAAAAAAACCCAGACCAAATGAACTGATAAAACTATTAAAAGAAATACAAAGCTGAAGTGGTTTCCATTTCATCATTTATTCATTCTATGATTCTCTCTACAAAAGATGCTATGCAGGCTATCCCCCTCCCCTGACCCCCCCCCCCCCCCCGATCAGTGCCTACCGATCAGTGCCTACAGTGTTGAAAGGGTTAATGACAGGAATGGAGCCAGGTATCCAGTCATCAACTCATAAAAACAAGTTATTAACATTTTCACACACTCACCTCGAGCCCCAACCGCATATACCTCATCCCCCAACCTCCGCATGTCCATCACATCCCAATAACCACTTATCTTCCATACCCCCACCCTTATCCCCACCTGCCCCTCTAACAGTAATACACCTCTATTATTCCATCTTCCTTCTCTTACCCAAACCTTCTTCTCCTAATATTCTTGTTCACCTCTCTCGATTCACTCAACACTCATAGTCTGATATCATATGATTATGATTTCCCATTCTTTCCCAGCTCTGAGCGATCAAAATTCCCAGGCATGAGTTTCCTCAGCAGGTAAAAATAAAAACACAGTATTCATTACAAAAGAAAATAACCCTGAAACTGGGCAGGCACCATTTTCTAAATGTTTAAAATGTTATCACTGTAAAGACATTCACAAAGTATACTTCATAATCAATATATATATCTACTAACACATGTGTGTATGTTTGTGTGTGTGTATGTGTCTGTGGGGAGAGGGAGGGAGGGAGAGAGAGGGAGGGAGAGAGAGAGAGAGAGAGAGAGAGAGAGAGAGAGAGAGAGAGAGAGAGAGTGTGTGTGTGTGTGTGTGTGTGTGTGTGTGTGTGTGTGTGTGTATGTCTGTCTCTCTCTCTCTCTCTCTCTCTCTATATCTCTCTATCTATATATATATATATATATATATATATATATAGAGAGAGAGAGAGAGAGAGAGAGAGAGAGACAGAGAGAGAGAGAGAGAGTCATTCTATTAAATCCTTTCTCTTTTTTAACAAAATATTAACTTGCTACACTCTACTAGTGGCACTGCATATGGTAGATAGCGGCCATGCATCAACAAAATAAACAGTACTTAAGCATGATACTCATACATTATGCTGTTATTATGATCCATCAATGAAATAAAACCAACAGAAAACATAACATCCATGTATAAAGATAGTGATGATGATGATAAAGATAGTGATGATGATGATAATGATCAAAGACTGTTGAAAACAATGAGCAAGTACAGTGAGAGACAGAGAGAGGGGGAGAGAGAGAGAGAGAGAGAGAGAGAGAGAGAGAGAGAGAGGAGAGAGAGAGAAAGACAGAGAGAGAGAGAGAGAGAGAGAGAGAGAGAGAGAGAGAAAGAGAGGGGGGGAAGGGGTGGGGTGGGGGGGGGGGGAACAGAGCAAGAGGAAACGATAAAACCAAAAACATGATCATAGACTCTTGAACTGCATTTTTTCCCCCCTAGAGTTATCTGCAACAGATGACACAAAGCAGAACAGAATTTAGTTCATACCAATTATTGAGTCAGTAAACTCAGTTTTTTGCACTCTGAAGCTTTTTCAAACTGCTATTTTGCAAAGCCTAATGTCAGCACCCAAACTGCTGCTCCCTCCTTATTTGTCCCCCAAAATCATGTCAGGTCTGTCCTGAAGAAAACCCTACTTTTCAGTAGCTTATACTGTCAAGTCTTCCTCCACTTTGTACACTGAGCCTTTTTCCTTTCAACAATTTGGAAGTAGTTGGGACACTTAATGTGTGTGGGGACACTTTGGGTTGCTAGCAGTACAGTGGGTCAGGTACAGATGGGTGGGATAGGACTAAAGTACAACCAGAGCATGGGGCTATGCACACTGGGACACCGGATCTGCTGAACAGAAACAACACAGAATGAAACATCTCTTTCATCTAATATTAAGTTTGCTGACAAGTACAACTCTTGTAATGAGAAACTGATGAAAAGCAGCTTCATACTACATCAACAATAAAACTGCATAGCAAATGCACCACACAGGAACAATTGCTAATATGTTTTGAGTTAAAAATGTTAAAATACAAAAATTAATTGAATTTTTTTTTCTTGATGAAGTCTCATGTTCCTACAAATGAAAAGTTCTTGCTATAGTTGACTCACTGTCGAAATCTGGGCCAACTTGTTCAATTAAATAAAAAAAAAATTGCAAAGTTTGCTTGGGTCTACGGATGGTGTTAGTAGTCGGGGTAGGTGGCTAGTGTGATGAGGTTAGCGGGTCACAGACTCAAATGGCTGAGCAGGAGGAGAGGGGTGTTCACCCAAATTGATTTACCTCAATTACATTTTTTTTTTGTGATAAATCGTCCATAAGAACATAACGAAAGAAATATACCTGTCGACTTGATTTTTTATAATGGATTTCATAAACCCATGCTGCATATTGATGCGAGCTGTAGCCATCGTGATCAAAATGCCAGACACCGTTTCGTTTGAGAACTTCGTCACAAATTTGGTGGCAGAGGAAAAGAGGAGGCAAGTCTTTCTGTTTAAGTATCCGCTTTCTTTTAGTGTTGAAAACAGACCTACTTTTAAAACTACGCCTGTATGAAAAACTCTTCAAATTGATTGATGTAAGAAGAAGATGAACTATCAAACACTAAATAGCTGAGAAATAATGACAAGAGTGAAAAGCAACGAAGTCGAAATTGTGTAAAGGAACGCTCCCTTCCTGTGCAACAGGCTAATGCTGTTTCCGCTTTCGTTTTCCGATTCGGTAAACTCTTGACTTGACTTGACTCAACGTTTGAGGCCCGTCTGGGCGTGTTCATTGGTCCTAGTTTTACTGGCTTAAGTTTTCACATGCGTAGGAATATACATATCCCTAACTTAAGTCAGCAACTCAGGCTCGTAAACTGTCTTTAGTTGTTTCCAGTGTTGGTCCAAAAGACTTTTGAAAGCATTCAGCGAAGGGGCTGAGACCACAGTGTCTGGCAAACTGTTTCAGCATTTCAGCAGGAACAAACAAACAAACAAACAAAAAACAAAAAAAAATCTGATATTTATTCTTGATCTCTGCTTCTGCAGTTTCAGAGAATCTCCCCTAAGTTCAGTGGTAGTAGCTAATTTGCAGTCAGGAGCACTTACTTGGTAGTAGCCTTTCAGATATTTAAAAAACTTAAATGATATCGCCTCTGAGACGCCTGTGTTCTAGGCTTGGTAGATTTAGTACCTTTTAGTCTCTCTGAGTAAGGTCTGTCTAAAAGTGTCTTTCAAATGACTGAGGAGTCTGGTTGCTCGGCGCTGCACATCCTCTATTTCTCTGCAAAGCGTTTTCTGGTATGGCTGCCAGACACAATGCCCATACTCTTAACAGTGGACGTACAAGACTTTTGAACAGCTGGCTGAAAGTCTGTTCTGAAAGATAATCAAAGGACCTCCGAATCAACCCCACTATATTGTTGGCTTTGGCTGTGACTTGTGCCACATGATCTTTAAATGCGAGGTTTTTCATCTATTGTTACGCCCATATCTCTTTCCAGTTTGCTTTCGGCCAGTGTTGTTGTACTCCCCTCTCCTTCTTTGGTTTTTTCCAATCATGCTGTATGATGCTGCTGATTTCTTATGCCTAGTTTCAGAACAAAGTAGTCGCTAGACTGGCAAAAATGGAGATGGAGGTTAGAAGCGGGACTGGGCTTGGGGCAGGGTAGGGGTGATGGGGAGAGAGCGGAAAGGGGGGGGGGGGGGGGGGGGGGGGGGGGGGGGGGGCAACTACCTGCATGCAGACAACTGACACCATCTGAAACGTAGAGAAACTGACCCCCACCCTCCCCCTTCGTCCCTAGATGGTTGAATAAATAAATAAACAAAACAGTAACATATGCACTTTAAGATCAGTTTACATATAAACTGTTGCGCAACATGTTAAACATGGCAACAAAATTTGATGTCCATTTTCAGAAAGGCAATCAGCTAGTTGCATTTCAAGGTGATAAGTTGGACAAATCGGCTTGATAATGTACTTCACTGTATTATCGCACGAGCATGGGTTACTTTGTAAGATTGGAGTATTTGAACACTCACACGAAGATAGTTATAAGGGGAGAAAATAGACTTAATAATTAAAAAAAAAAAATCAAACATGGACAATCTTGACGAGCCATTATGGAACACTGTCTGCGGCTGCCTATGACGAAACAGATAGGCCTACAAATGGAAATTTCATTTAAATGGGGCTTTGTTTGTGTGTTTTTTTTTTCATATATCAACTGAAAGAAAAAATCGTGCAGTATCAGCTAGTTGCATTACTAGTAATTGGGCTTCCTATGATGTTGAAAAATTCACGACTAAACACTTAAAAAATATCTTCAGAACATGGACCAACGGTAAGCCCTGAACATTTAAAACGGTGGGTATTAGGCTAGGCCTACCAGCACGTACATGACTCGCCGATGTATGCAATGCACTTACAAAAAGACAACAAATAAAAACCAACAAAACAAGTGCATCTGTAATATGTAGTGGGACATATTAAGATCAAAAGGCCTGTGTATTGGCAGTTTATTACCAGTCCCCATTGCTTCTACTACCAGCTAGGCCTGCACAGCTGTACTATTAGTATTACCATCCGTCCGAGTCATCTCCAACTAACAAAGCTTAACCTCAAAGATAAAAAATAACAAACAATAACTTTTTGAATTAGTGGTAAACATAAACACGCATCAAAGCAGCTTGGCAATTTCAGATTGTGCGATAATAGTAGCAATGTTTATGATGATAGAAGGGCTGGACAATATTTGACTGATATCTTGGACGTTGATATCAATAGAATTTTCTTTATAAACTGGAGTTAAGACAGAACATTCTCTCAACAAAAATGTGCACTGAAATAGGATTACCACAAGTACAAAAAACATGGCAAGAATATTTTGTGTTCCATGCATTTAACTTGAGTTTTGTTACTATCTTGGAAATGTGACGAGGACAAGTATTTACATATTTGAGATTTTCTCCACAATTTCTGTTATAAACACAATTTTCTAACTTTAGCAACATTTCTGACGAAGATGTTTTCAGTGAAGATAATGAATTACGATCGAGGCAATGTTTAGCTCCAGTTTTAGCAAGTATGTCTGCTGCTTCATTCCATTTCAACCCCACTATGAGAGGGAACCCAGCAAAAGTCAATACATATTCCATGAAGCCTTAAACAGTGTATGAGGTGACGAATGAATATCAAAAAGTAAATCTTTCCGAGCCTTACCATCCCAATGTTCCAGAGACTGCAAGACAGATTTTGAATCAACACATATGAGAATATTGTGAAAGGCATGGGAGCATCATAAATGTAGCTCAAAGCCATCAATATTGCATATAATTCTGCTGTAAATATGGAAAATCCTTTGCCAAGATGATAACTCTTTTTTTTCACATTTAGGCTAGGAATGACAAAACCAGAACCACTACCAATGTTATATAGGACTGACCATCAGTGTAAATTTTCAGGTGATTGCTATAAAAATTGTCAAGATGAACTCTGACCTCACTAGCCAAGAGATTAACGTTTTCAGTTTTAGAAAC
>JADBJO010000099.1:632500-640000 GCA_016801955.1 Conus betulinus | reverse complement strand
AGACAGAAGGACAGATAGATGAACAGACAGACGGACAGGCAAGCAGACAAACAAAAAAAAACAACAAACAGAATGGGCTAGGTCACAGCAAGTGAAGCTATGTCATTGCAACATAGTACATTGCCTTTCAAGTACAGATGCACAAACAAATAAACAACGAAAAGGAAAAGAAAGAAAAACTTGAGCAACATGCTCTCACAGAATGTCATTGGTAATGGAACAGAAATACTACGCTGATCAGTCTAATGCTAGTTAGTATACGCTGCATTATACACATTTATATATCAACACAGGTAAGACATGTTCCAAATATGTCAACTAAAACAGTAGGTATTAGAGACTAAGGGCACATATGCAAGCCATTTGGCATGGAAATTCATGGTTTAAACATGAATTATATTTTTCAAATCTGTATCTATTCACTGCCTTCTAACTTACATGCATATGAATAATGTTTTGCTAAAAGGATAATGAAGTAGAAAGTGTAATCAACTGCGACTGTTACATCAAAGCCCAGAGGTATGAGAGATTCCGGTCAACGTATATTCTGCGCACGCGTACATTTCTCTGTTCGTAAATTAGTGAACATATACAAAAAAGCATTAAACATGAATACATCACCAAAACGTATGGTTAAGACTGTCTTTAAATAAATAAGCAATTACTCCGATTTCTTTCAGAAATGACATTTGTTCCTAGAATTATTCTCAGCTGAAACTACATCTGCAATCTTTTTGTACATAAAACAAGCACGATTCCAAGTCACGAGTCTGTAAAAGTTTCATGTCCCATTTGTCACAGTACGGAGAGCTCTCAAATGATTATCAATCAACACATCGTAATACGTCTTTGAACCTTTATAGGTATCAAACAATGTTTTTATAACAGAATAAAGAAACATTACGTTTATTGTTTCCAATGGTAATGTCAGATTTCTTAATGGATTCAATTATTGCCCGACTTCTACCCTGTAAAAATAAGACAATCATAGTTGATAACATATTTTTCAGTCTCTCTCTCAAACTCACTAACTATGTATAATTCGCTTTCGCTTTCACAAGCCTTACAGCTATGTATGAGTACTGTATGTGCTTGTTTTTTGGTCACCCTATCATGTTTACCTGTTCTATCACATTGATGTTATTTCAGTGATTTTCCCTTTGTCTTTAACCACCATCCCTCCCCTTTCCTGCCTCCCTCCTTTCTCTCTCTCTCTCTACTTTGAACACCATATCTAATTCTATGTGCAGTCTCTCTCTGTCTGTCTGTCTGTCTCTCTCTCTCTCTCTCTCTCTCTCCCCCCATTTTTAAGTACCTTTGTGATCTGTCCTTTTCATGTTGTTGTTGGTTGTCGTAAGCATGCTAACTGCTGTCCTGTACAGCATCGTTCTGTGTGCTCTCGCTACCCCCCTCCCCTCCCCCAACCCTCCTGTCTTTCTATTGATGTTGCATTATCTTTGCATGATCCGTGTTTTTTTTAAAATAGTATTCTACATTTTCATCCTCATTTTAGACCCTACATAGACAAGGACTGGGTGTGGACAACCACAACGGTGCCTATCTGTTTCCCACGCAAACATAGACATTACCCTCGGAAACAAAGAATCTTGTTGTGTCTTACTTACTTACTTACTTAGGCCCATTGCTCTTGCCAGAGCAAAGGCCATCAATAACTGCCCGCCAACGACCACGGTCCTGGGCAATCTTTTCTAATTCGCCCCAGCTGTAACCCATCTGCCTGGTGTCCGCTTCCAGGTTCCGCTTCCAGGTGTTTCTTAGTCTTCCTCGCTTCCTATTGCCTTGGGGATTCCAGATCAGAGCTTTTCTGGTGGTGTTGTCCGGGGAGGGGGGGGGGGGGGGGGGGGGGGGGGGGGGAGGGGAGGGGCTTTCGGAGCGTGTGTCCTATCCCTTGTTATGTCAAGCGAGTAGAAAGTCTGTGTATCAGCATGCATGTTGATGCCTCACGCATATCTTTATGATTATTGACCATATTTCCGTATAAGACATCGCGAAACATTGGAACGGAACGCGATGCAGCACAACAGAACTGCAAAACATGGTACCGCAAAGTGACGGCAAAACATGGCACCGCAAAGTGACGGCAAAACATGGCACCGCAAAGCGATGGCGAAACATAGCACCGCAAAGCGACGGCAAAACATGGCACCGCAAAGCGATGGCGAAACATAGCACCGCAAAGCGACGGCAAAACATGGCACCGCAAAAGCGATGGCGAAACATGGCACCACAAAGCGATGGCGAAACATAGCACCGCAAAGCGACGGCAAAACATGACACCGCAAAGCGATGGCGAAACATAGCACGCAAAGCGACGGCAAAGCATGCCACCGCAAAGCGATGGCGAAACATGGCACCACAAAGCGACGGCAAAGCATGGCCCCGCAGAGCGACGGTAAAACATGGCACCGCAGAGCGACGGTAAAACATGGCACCGCAGAACGACAGTAAAACATGGCACCGCAGAACGACGGTAAAACATGGCACCGCAGAACGACGTAAAAACATGGCATCGCAAAACGACAGTAAAACATGGCACCGCAGAACGACAGTAAAACATGGCACCGCAGAGCGACGGTAAAACATGGCATCGCAGAGCGACGGCAAAGCATGGCACCGCGGAGCGACGGTAAAACATGGCACCGCAGAACGACAGTAAAACATGGCACCGCAGAACGACAGTAAAAAACATGGCATCGCAGAGCGACGGCAAAACATGGCAGCGCAAAGCGACGGCAAAACATGGCACCGCAGAGCGACGACAAAACATGGCACCACAAAGCAACGGCAAAACACGGCAGCGCAAAGCGACGGCAAAACATGGCACCACAAAGCGATGGCAAAACATGGCTCCACAAAGTGATGGCAAAACATGGCACCGCAAAGTGACGGCAAAACATGGCACCGCAAAGCGACGGCAAAGCATGGCACAGCAAAGCGACGGCAAAACATGCACCACAAAGCGATGGCAAAACATGGCAGCGCAAAGCGACGGCAAACATGGCACCGCAAAGTGACGGCAAAACATGGCACCGCAAAGTGACGGCAAAGCATGGCACCGCAAAGCGACGTATCGCAACATCACACAAAACAATACAGCATAGCATAACACAGCAACGACACAAAAAAAGATGGCGACAGTGCAAGGCAGTTCAACCCCCATCACACTGCACTGATTCGAACAGACCCGATCCAGCGCAGTGCATTGTAACTCAAAATAATCGAGGCCAACCGAACGGAATGCAGCATAACCCAACCCAAACCCAGTTCAATGACATGCAACGTAAAACCATCCACCCCAACCATGTTTAACACAATGCAGACCAAACCCAACCCGACGCAATATGACAAACCCAGTTCAATACTACGCAACAAACCCAAACCCGACCCCTTCTATAGCAATGCAACAAAACCTAATCCAACCCCACGCTTTGCAACAAGACCCCAGCCCAACTTAATACAACGCAACAAAGCCCGTCCAAACGCAACATGATGCAACAAACCCAACCCAACGCAACACGGTGTAACAAAACCCAACCCTACCCCAACGCAATATGACAAAACGTAACCAAGCACAACGCAGCAAAACTCAAGGCAACCTACACACACTGCAACCATAACATACAACCTAACACAAAGTAACAAAAAGCCCACCGACTCAACGCAATGCAATCCAAGAAAGAAAGAAAGAAAGAAAAGAAAAGAAAAGAAAAGAAAGAAAGAAAAAAAAAAGGGAAGAAAGAAAGAATGAAACAAACAAAAATCCAGTCCCACCCAAACACAATGTAATCTAACGTAGGCCTAAAACAGCCTAACTCAACCTAGTCCACCATAACTCTAACAGAACGCAACGCAAACGCAACAAACCAACCCAAACCTAACGCAGTGCATCTCAGCCCAACTCAACCTAACCCAACGTAAGAAGTTCCACTTAACCCAACAGAACGCAATGCAACGTTGCCCAACCAGACCTAACGCAATGCAACGTTGCCCAACCAGACCCTAACGCAATGCAACGTGGAACAAACCAGTCCAGCCTGGTGCCGCGTGACACAAACCAGGCCAGCCTAGCGTGACGCCGGCCAACCCCACCTGGGGGTCTCCAGGTGAAACGGGCTGGAGACCACAACGACTGAGTTCCAAACTGCAAGCTTCCAACGTGTGATCCGATTAGGCTGGCATCCTAGTGCACGTGTGAGTAATGCCATAACTGGCGTGGCAGTTCAGTTCCCCTGTTGCTGCAAAAGTTTACCCGTTGACTCTGCTTACTCTCCTGCCATTTATCCTGAATTAAACTAAAGATCCTTGCGTAAGGATATTTGATGCTAGGAACATGATCAAGCACTCGAGTTGTATCAGCATTGTTTTTACTTAGTTTCTTGGTTTTTATCTTTATTTGAATATATTTCCAAAATGTTTGAACAAAAAAAGTCGGAAATACATTTTCACACACACACACACACACACACACACACACACACACACACACACACACACACACACACACACACACACACACACACACACACACTCACACACACACACACACACACACACACATACACGCGCGCGCGCGCGCATACGCACGTACGCACATAGATATACACACACATAGATACACACACACACACACACACACACACACACACACACACACACACACACACACACGCACGCACGCACGCTCGCACGCACGCACGCAGATACGCACGCACGCACGCGCACACACACACGTACACACATAGACATACACACACACATAGATACACACACACTCACTCACTAACTCATTCAGATCAGTCTCTCTCTCTCTCTTACACACACACACACACGCGCGCGCGCGCAGCGCGCGCACGCACGCACGCACGCACGCACGCACGCACGCACGCACGCACCCCACACCCACACACACACTGAGTGTTTGGCGAAAGTACAATCAGGTACAAATTAGATTTAAAAAAATGTATTGCCACAATCACTAGAATTAATGATTAGGCGCATAGAGCAGTATTTGAGTTCTTGGACGAATGTTCGTGTTCTGCGATAATTTTGTTTCTATTCGAACGGTCAGATTTTGAGTACTTTTTGTTGTATATGTAGGCCTGAACATTTATGTTGTTATTTACAGCAAGGACATTGGGTTGCCCCTTGTGCTTGTCTAAGTAATAACTATTTTTTTTGCAAGCTCAATGGATATCACAATGAGATTGCAAAATCAATGAATTAAACGTCAATCAATTCTCCACAGTTTGGTTCCTCTGAGTAGATCTGTGCATTGTTTTCCTCAGGATTACGTTTGAAAAGCTTATAGAATGCATTGAAGCTGCTAAAATAGATCACCCATTAATACGTACGAAATATGTGAAACCTGAGCTTTTCAGTTCTAGTTTTTTGTATAATCATTCTCCTTGGAATGATGGAATTCATTATTCTTTGAGTCAGTGTGTGTGTGTGTGTGTGTGTGTGTGTGTGTGTGTGTGTGTGTGTGTGTGTGTGTGTGTGTGTGTGTGAGACAGACAGACAGACAGACAGACAAAGACAGAGACAGAGTAGTTTGATAAGACACACAGGAGAATGTTTTTAGCAAGTACAAAATACGAACGTTTCCCTGGATTATTTGAAAACAGTACACCTCCACCGCCACCACCATTCCCACCACCCATCCGGATAGCCCCCACCACACCCCCCCCTCCACCCCCACCCTCTTCCTCATAAAAAAAAACATCGACTGAAAAAGACTGAGCGAACAGAGGCGTACCGTTACCACTTTGTGCCCTTCCCCACCCTCTCCCCTGTTCCTGGCCCCCTCCCCCTCCCCCCAACCCCGTCATCTCCCCAGGCCCCCTCCCCCCCCCCACTCCCCCCAACCCCTTCATCTCCCAGGGCCCCCCCCCCCACACTCCCCCAACCCCTTCATATCCCAGCCCCCTCCCCCCCCCCACTCCCCCAACCCCTTCATCTCCCAGGCCCCCTCCCCCCCCCACTCCCCCCACCCCGTCATATCCCAGGCCCCCCCCCCCCCCCCACTCCCCCAACCCCTTCATATCCCAGACCCCTCCCCCCCCCCACTCCCCCAACCCCTTCATATCCCATGCCCCCTCCCCCCCCTCACTTCCCCAACCCTTCATCTCCCATGCCCCCTCCCCCCCCCCCACTTCCCCAACCCCTTCATCTCCCATGCCCCCTCCCCCCCCCCCCACTTCCCCAACCCCTTCATCTCCCATGCCCCCCCCCCCCCCCCACTTCCCCAACCCCTTCATCTCCCATGCCCCCTCCCCACTCCCCCAACCCCTTCATCTCCCATGCCCCCTCCCCACTCCTCCCCACTCCCCCCAACCCCTTCATCTCCCATGCCCCCTCCCCACTCCCCCCAACCCCTCATCTCCCATGCCCCCTCCCCACTCCTCCCCACACTCCCCAACCCCTTCATCTCCCATGCCCCCTCCCCCCCCCCCCACTTCCCCCAACCCCTTCATCTCCCATGCCCCCTCCCCCACCCCCCCCACTTCCCCCACCCCTTCATCTCCCATGCCCCCTTCCCCCCCCCCCACTTCCCCAACCCCTTCATCTCCCATGCCCCCTCCCCCCCCCCTTCACTTCCCCAACCCCTTCATCTCCCATGCCCCCTCTCCCCCCCCCACTTCCCCAACCCCTTCATCTCCTATGCCCCCTCCCCCCCCCCTTCCCCAACCCCTTCATCTCCCATGCCCCCTCCCCCCCCCCCCACTTCCCCAACCCCTTCATCTCCCATGCCCCCTCCCCACTCCCCCAACCACTTCATCTCCCATGCCCCCTCCCCACTCCTCCCCACTCCCCCAACCCCTCCATATCCCAGGCCCCCTCCCCACTTCCCCAACCCCTTCATCTCCCCCAGGCCCCCTCCCCCACTCCTCCCCCCTCCCCCCACCCCTTCATCTCCCCATGCCCCCTCCCCACTCCCCCCACTCCCCCAACCCCTTCATATCGCATGCCCCCCCTCCCCACTCCCCCCAACCCCTTCATCTCCCAGGCCCCCTCCCCTCCCCCAACCCCTTCATCTCCCAGGCCCCCCCCCCCCCCCACTCCCCCCAACCCCTTCATCTCCCAGGCCCCCTCCCCCCCCCACTCCCCCAACCCCTTCATCTCCCAGGCCCCCTCCCCCCCCCACTTCCCCAACCCCCTCATCTCCCAGGCCCCCTCCCCTCCCCCAACCCCTTCATCTCCCAGGCCAGGCCCCCTCCCCCCCCCTCCCCCAACCCCTTCATCTCCCAGGCCCCCTCCCCCCCCCACTCCCCCAACCCCTTCATCTCCCAGGCCCCCCCCCACTCTCCCCCAACCCCTTCATCTCCCAGGCCCCCTCCCCACTCCCCCAACCCCTTCATCTCCCAGGCCCCCTCCCCACTCCCCCCAACCCCTTCATCCCCCAGGCCCCCTCCCCCTCCCCACTCCCCCCAACCCCTTCATCTCCCAGGCCCCCTCCCTCCCCCCACCCCCCAACCCCTT
>JADBJO010000099.1:607500-612500 GCA_016801955.1 Conus betulinus | reverse complement strand
GCGCGCGCGCGCGCGTGTGTGTGTGTGTGTGTGTGTGTGTGTGTGTGTGTGTGTGTGTGTGTGTGTTTCAAAGGAAGCCGATGTTTCTTATCCTGTTATGTGTGTGTGCGTTGACAGATATTCAATATCATTCGTCATGTTAGGTGTATCTGGGTTGACAGGTAGCTGATGGATTTAGCAATGTGTTATGTGTATGTGGGTTGACAGGTAGCTGATAGTTTAGCAATGTGTTATGTTTATGTAGGGTTGACAGGTAGCTGATTTAGCAATGTGTTATGTGTATGTTGGTTGACAGGTAGCTGATTTTTTTTTAGCAATGTGCTATGTGTATGTGGGTTGAAAGGTAGCTGATGTTTTTAGCATTATGTTATGTGTATGTTGGTTGACAGGTAGCTGATTAGCAATGCGTTATGTGTATGTTGGTTGACAGGTAGCTGATTTAGCATTGCGTTATGTGTATGTGGGTTGAAAGGTAGCTGATTTAGCAATGTGTTATGTGTATGTGGGTTGACAGGTAGCTGATTTAGCAATGTGTATGTGTATGTGGGTTGACAGGTAGCTGATTTAGCATTGCGTTATGTGTATGTGGGTTGACAGGTAGCTGATTTAGCAACGTGTTATGTGTATGTGGGTTGACAGGTAGCTGATTTAGCAATGTTATATGTGTATGTGGGTTGACAGGTAGCTGATTTAGCAATGTGCTATGTGTATGTGGGTTGACAGGTAGCTGATTTAGCAATGTGTTATGTGTATGTGGGTTGACAGGTAGCTGATTTAGCAATGTGCTATGTGTATGTGGGTTGACAGGTAGCTGATTTAGCAGTGCGTTATGTGTATGTGGGTTGAAAGGTAGCTGATTTAGCAGTGTGCTATGTGCATGTGGGTTGAAAGGTAGCTGATTTAACAATGTGTTATGTGTATGTGGGTTGACAGTAGCTGATTTAGCAATGTGCTATGTGTATGTGGGTTGACAGGCAGCTGATTTAGCAATGTGTTATGTGTACAGGACAGGTAGCTGATTTAGCAATGTGCTATGTGTATGTGGGTTGACAGGCAGCTGATTAGCAATGTGCTATGTGCTATGTATGGGGGTGACAGATAGCTGATTTAGCAATGTGCTATGTGTATGTGGGTTGACAGGTAGCTGATTTAGCAATGTGCTATGTGTATGTGGGTTGACAGGTAGCTGATTTAGCAATGTGTTATGTTGACAGGTAGCTATTTAGCAATGTGCTATGTGTATGTGGGTTGACAGGCAGCTGATTTAGCAATGTGCTATGTGTATGTGGGTTGACAGGCAGCTGATTTAGCAATGTGCTATGTGTATGTGGGTTGACAGGTAGCTGATTTAGCAATGTGCTATGTGTATGTGGGTTGACAGGTAGCTGATTTAGCAATGTGCTATGTGTATGTGGGTTGACAGGTAGCTGATTTAGCAATGTGCTATGTGTATGTGGGTTGACAGGTAGCTGATTTAGCAATGTGCTATGTGTATGTGGGTTGACAGGTAGCTGATTTAGCAATGTGCTATGTGTATGTGGGTTGACAGGTAGCTGATTAGCAATGTGCTATGTGTATGTGGGTTGACAGGTAGCTGATTTAGCAATGTGCTATGTGTATGGGGTTGACAGGCAGCCGAGCCGGCATGGCCGAGAAAGGGGATGTGCCTCCCAGTCGTGCCTCCACTCGACTGTCCCGTGCCTCCACACAGGCACGCCTGGAAATTGATGAGGTGAGTCAGGCGCTGAGGAGGTAGACGAGCTAGACGTGAGAATAGTGAAGCAGTATTGTGGGGGACTAACAACGGGGACGTGACTATCCCCAAGGAAGAGAGAGAGAGAGAGAGAGAGTTATCTTTCTTGTACGATATTGTATTTGAATAAAGTTTGATGTGTAGTAAGAAACGATCAAGGTTCCTATCATTAAAACTGGGGTGATATGGGTACAGGCATCGCAGAGAGAGAGAGAGAGAGAGAGAGAGAGAGAGAGAGAGAGAGGATTCATTTTGGTCTCTCTGTCTCAGTCTCTCTTTCTCCCTCTCTTTGCTTTGTAAGACCAACAATCACTCTTTGTTTTCACTGACTCACTGTTCGATGTTCTAACGGCTCCGAAAGCCGTGAACATGATTCTCCAAATAACATCCGAGCTACAATTTTCCTTTCTTTAAGTACACAGCTAATGCCGTCACGCTGTCCCTAGAGTTTTTTCCCCTACTAAATTCAGGTCTTCATGGAGAAATGTATCCATTTTCACAAAGACAGTAGTAATTATTGTACTTTCGAAGATAGTTCATTCCAACACACTCCTCTCTACACGGAGCACGAGGTGTTGTTTCAAATTCCATGTCATCATTAGCCTAATTTTCCAAACTATTTTTTGGTAACAAAATGTTTAAGAAACCCGCTCAATCCCTGTGTGTGTGTGTGTGTGTGTGTGTGTGTGTGTGTGTGTGTGTGTGTGTGTGTGTGTGTGTGTGTGTGTCTGCCTGTCCGTACATGCGTGCGTACATACGCACGCGTCTGTGTGTGTTGGATTTGTGTGCGTGCCTGTGTGCGTGCGTGCGTACATGTGTGAGTGTGTGTGTGTGTGTGTGTGTGTGCGTGTGTGCGTGTGCGTGCGTGCGTGCGTGCGTGCGTGCGTGCGTGCGTGCGTGCGTGTGTGTGTGTGTGTGTGTGTGTGTGTGTGTGTGTGTGTGTGTGTGTGTGTGAGTGAGTAAGTGAGTGTGTGTATCGAGTGTGTGTGCGTGTGTGCGTGCGTGTGTGTGTGTGTGTGTGTGTGTGTGTGTGTGTGTGTGTGTGTGTGTGTGTGTGTGTGTGTGTGTGTGTGAGCGCGTGCGCCTCTGTATATGTGTTTGTGCGTGCGTGCATGCGTGTGTTCGTGCGTGCGTACGAGCGTGCGTGCGTACGTGTGTGTGTGTGTGTGTGTGTGTGTGTGTGTGTGTGTGTGTGTGTGTGTGTGTGTGTGTGTGTGTGTGTGTGTGTCCCACAGCTGGAAGCCCTGCTGAGGGACAAGGTGAAGAACAAACTACTACGAGGTCCGCAAGAGGTTCAAGGACAACGACCCCGAGGGACGGGGCAACGTCGGCAAGTGAGTGCCAGTCAGCCCCAGCACGTCAACGCCAAAAGTCTGTCCCTCCCAGTGGCAGGGCGAGAGCAGAACAGGACAAATAACCTCACCCGATACAGTTCTTCGTACTTACAATTACACGAGAAAGAGATGCAAGACACAAAGTTTTAGGGATCAAGTCTTAATGATTCAACTTTTAGTTGTTTAAAAGTCCTCTTCATCTTGGAATGGAACCAGACCAATGTTGACTTAGGGTACTAAGTGTGGGACATGGCAGAATCTAACGTAATATATACGAAATGAAACAATACGCACTGACACGTGAGGTGTGAAAAGCTGACCACATCAACAATTACAGTCCACACACACACACACACACACACACACACACACACACGCATGCACGCACGCACGCACGCACGCACGCATACACACACACTACAATACAACAACAACGACACAACAACAACAACAACAACAACAACAACAACAACAACAACAACACACACACACACAACACAATACAACAACACAACACACACACACACACACACACACACACACACACACACACACACACACACACACACACACACACACACACACACAACACCCACAACACAACACAACACACACACACACACAAACAAACAAACAAACACACAACACACCACACACACACACACACACACACACACACACACACACACACACACACACACACACACACACACACACACACACACACACACACACACACACACACACACACACACACACACACACACACACACACACACACACACACACACACACACACACACACACACACACACACACACACACACACACACACACACACACACACACACACACACACACACACACACACACACACACACACACACACACACACACACACACACACACACACACACAGGTAAGCATTCTCCTGCCGCTGAAGCTTCCACCGCAGCGCCTGATGATGTGTCAGCCTCTCTCCACTGCTCCCCAATCAATGGCCACAGATGGTCTGTCGCTGAGCTCATCAACCTAATTAAAACTTTGGGTCGAAACATGTCCGCAATTGCCGTTCATTTCGTTTCGTTCGATGCAATGCATTATCAGTTCATATATAGAACCTGACACAGACTACCGAGCCGACAGCAAGGGTCCTTTATGGAGACACTGATTTGGGGTTAATGAAGTGTAAGTTAATTCCAAGGTAATTATTCACACCAGTCAGGAAACGAATCAAATATCAAGGTGGAGCAATATCATCGAAATACAGAGAGAGAGAGCGAGCGAGAGAGAGAGAGAGAGAGAGAGAGAGAGAGAGAGAGAGAGAGAGAGAGACAGACAGACAGACAGACAGAGATTGAGACACACACATACACAGAGAGAGAGACAAGAGAGTCACACAGGAGAGAGATGATGTAGACGTTGAGGTAAGCAGAAGCAGAGAAAGAAAAGAGAAAACAGACAAAGAGAGACAAAACAGGGAGACGTAAGATTCAACTGGTTTCACGTAACTTGGTCAAAGGCATTATGACACATGGGTCGGTAGGAAGGGACAAGAACGGGCGTTGGGGGGGACGGAGGGAGGTGGGGGGGGGGGGGGGGGGGGGGGGGGTTGCAGACAACCCTACGGGTCTGGGAAACGGGAGAGGTGTGTTTGTAGACAACCTACGGGTGTGTGGAAAACGGGGGAGGGGGTGTTTGCAGACAACCTACGGGTCTGGGAAACGGGAGAGGGGGTGTGTTTGCAGACAACCTACGGGTCTGAGAAACGGGAGAGGGGTGTTTGCAGACAACCTCTTCCTTATTTTTCCTCTATTTTGAATCAATAGTCACAGAAACTTTCTCGTTTTCCCAGGTCATGGTTATGTTCAGATCTGTTACCGACTGAACTGTGTGTTGACGCATGCCCAAGA
>JADBJO010000099.1:600000-602500 GCA_016801955.1 Conus betulinus | reverse complement strand
ATGACATGCCTGCTATGTGGGATATGACATGCTGAGTTCCTGCTATGTGGGATATGACATGCTGACTTCCTGCTATGTGGGATATGACATGCTGACTTCCTGCTATGTGGGATATTACATGGTGACTTCCTGCTATGTGGGATATTACATGGTGACTTCCTGCTATGTGGGATATTACATGGTGACTTCCTGCTATGGGGATATTACATGGTGACTTCCTGCTATGTGGGATATTACATGGTGACTTCCTGCTATGTGGATTATGCCATGCTGACTTCCTACTATGTGGGATGTTACATGTTGATTTCAGATTTGTGGTGTTATGCTGTCTGGTATATTACATGTTGATTTAAGATGTTGGTATTAAGCTATGTGGATTGCTATCTGGGATATTAAATGTTGATTTCAGATTTTGGTATTAGGCTATGTGGGATATTAAATGTTGATTTCAGATTTTGGTATTAGGCTATGTGGGATATTACATATGCTATGTGGGATATTAAATGTTGATTTCAGATTTTTAAATGAGGAGGTGCTTAGTGCGTAAGAAATTGATTCACACGAAAATTGAGCAGACAGTGACAATGGCGGTGTTTCTGATGGTGGTGGTGCGATGATGGTAGTTTTGGGCGGTGTCTTGGCTACTCTCCTTTAAATACCTCTTTCTTTCCGTTTTTTTTTTTTTTTTTAAAGTCTGTTCGAAGTGTTGCAAACATGAGAAATAGCTGTCATAATCACTGACGACTAAAATCATTGTACAGAATCATCAGTGTGTTAGGGGGCTGGACCTGCTGATGGACATACACACACTCCTCACAAGGGATAAAGAGCTTTCGATGAAGAAATCGTTCCCATTCGCATCACTGGCATTTGCTCTCTCTCTCTCTCTCTCTCTCTCTCTCTCTCTCTCTCTCTCCTCTATCTGTCCCTGTCTCTCTCTCTCTCTTCTCTTCTCTCTCTCTCCTCTCTCTCTCTCTCTCTCTCCCCATCCACCATCTCACCCCACCCATCGTTATGATTGCATGCAACCAAAATAAAACACATAGGAAAAAAAAAAAAAGGTAACCAGGCTGATTTGACTTTCAGCATGATGAAGAAGCGCGTAGGTTTCGCAGCGTTGCTGTCGTGTACTACAGCATGCTGTAAGAAGGCCTCCTCCTCTCTTTCAGCACATGATCTTCATGTCAAAGACGTAGTGCAGCAGACCGACTGACCGACAAACAGACAGACACTCACGCCAACCATTGCCCGGCTAAGTGCGGAAGGACCGACCGACTGACCGACAAACAGACACACACACACACCAACCATTGTCCGGCTAAGTGCGGAAGGACAGACCGACTGACCGACAAAACAGACAGACAGACAGACAGACAGACACACAAACCATTGCCCGGCTAGGCTAAGTCATTGAAAACGTGTTTAAAATGTAATACTGAGAAGATCGTTGATTGTAAATGTTTCTGGAAATTCACTCTACAGAAAAAGAAAGTTAAAAAAAAAAAAAAAAAGAGAAAAGACAGGATGACAGGAAGACCAGAAAGAAATCAGTCAATTCTTTACTCACGCACTGTCTCAGTCAATCATCAATTATTCGCCCACTCACTCACTCACTCACTCGCTCACTCATCATCACTCAAGCACTCAGTTAGCTAGCTTTCCACAAGACCACTCATGTACCCACCCAAGCAACAAAGGTAGGTCGACCAGTCAGTCAGTCAGACAGACAGTGAGTGAGTGAGTGAGTGAGTCAGTGAGGGAGTGAGTGAGTGAGTGAGTGAGTGAGTGAGTCAGTCAGTCAGTCAGTGAGTCAGTTAGACAGATAGTGAGTGAGTAAGTGAGTGAGTGAGTGAGTGAGTCAGTCAGTCAGTCAGTCAGTCAGTCGGTCAGTCGGTCAGTCGGGCAGTCAGTCAGTCAGTCAGTCAGTTAGACAGATAGTCAGTCAAAGAATCAATCAGGCAGTCAGTCAGTCCACCAGTCCCCCACCTAGCCAACCAACCAAACCAACCAACCAGCCCACCCACCCACCAATCACCCAGTCATCCTGTCCCTTCACGCAGGGCATGTGGACCGGCTCGAGGTGCACTCCGAGGCGGACGGTGGGGAGGACGGTAAGTGGTGGGTTGCACTCCCTCCCTCCCCCTCCCCCCTATCCACCTACCACCCCCCCATGCCCCCCTTCCTCCCCTCCCACCTGCACCCTCCCTCATCCTGCTATTCTCTTTGTGCCTCACACAGATTACCAGGTATACACCTCATAATGCATTAATCAACTGACGCACATAACTTTGCTGTGCGGCTGACGCTGACCCACGTCTGTATTATTGATCGAGTTATTGTTCGTGCTCATATTTTCATGGGCTTATATTGTTCTAGGGTTGTGATGTTACCGTTACTGTTATTGTTGTTTTTGTTGCAGTTGTTGATGGGTTATTGCTCCTTTGTTTATTTGCTTGTTCGTTTGTTTTCTCCTTCTTCTTCTTCTTCTTCTTCTTTCTTC
>JADBJO010000099.1:555000-582500 GCA_016801955.1 Conus betulinus | reverse complement strand
CTAACGGCTGTAACGGCCTGTAACGGTTTTTTTTCTTTATGGAATATCTCAGAAAGTACTTGGCCGATTTTTAAGCAGTTTGGATGATCTTGTGACAAATCGGAGTCCCTTTCCATATGTAAGTGATGTAATGCTGAAAATCGATTAAACAACCGTTGCAAACCGTTATTTTGTCGTTATTTCTTATATATAGCTGGAATTTAACGAAATATAGTGTATTAAAAGGTTATCACACACAAATGGCATTTCTATATAGTGTCTCAAAATTTGACCGTTAAAAACCGTTATTCTTGACATATTGTCCAATTGGATGAAATGTGGTAGGTGTATAGGCCAGTGAGGATTAAGATACCAGTTTCAAAAGTGTACATCGTTATTTCTTAAATATTGGTGGGTTTTTATGTAATTTGGTATATAGAAAGGTTATCACACTCAAATAGCACTTCCATATGGTTTTTTTCAAAATTTGACAGTTAAAAAACCGTTATTCTTGACATATTGTACGATTTGGATGAAATTTGGTAGGTACACAGGCTTCAGCTCAGTGAGGACTAAAATATCAGTTTCAAAAGTGTAGGCCTACCTCAAAATTTAACGTAACGATACCGAACAAGATGAACTGGGAGTAAGTTTATGTGCTTTGCATCTTGTTTTTCTATTGCAACAGCTTCTGCTACCACCGCTATCATTACGATACACCCGATGAAAACATATAACTAATGAATATAATTTGTTTTACCTCCATTTAGTGGGATATAGGCCTGTAAACTGCTTTACGAATTCAAAACAGACTAGCCAATCAATATAGTACACACATACATACACGTAGCCAGCCAATACACACAAACTCATATATACACACACATGCATACACACTCACTTGGGGGAGAGAGAGAGAGAGAGAGAGAGAGAGAGAGAGAGAGTACTCAAAAAACATCATCATTACCATCCTCATCTTCACACATTCCTCCACCCTCCTCCCCTGCCTCAAGATAACTTTCAAAGGCACGCACGCACGCACGCACGCACGCACACACACACACAAATCAACAAGACTAAACAAGATTCAAGTTTCTTTGTTAGCCAGTGAATTGACACGGGAAATGTTTCAATTTCTGCATTGTTCGAGCACAAACACAGCTTGCACATGGAGAGAAACAAGAATATAAGCAATGAAAATAATCATGTGACATGGAGTTCAAAAGGGGTTAAAATCAAGAACATGTCGGTAGAGAGACGACGCTACATTTACACACACACACACACACACACACACACACACACACACACACACACACACACACACACACACGCACACACACACACACACACACACACCACAGACAGACACAGACAGACAGACACACAGACAGACAGACACACACACACACACACACACACACACACACACATACACACGCACATACACACGCACACACACAGACACACACACACACACACACACACACACAACACACACACACACACACACACACACACACACACACACACACACACACACACATACACACTGCCCCTTACCCTCCCAACCCCCCACCCCACACACACGCCCTTCAGTTATACCCCCCAAAACTCCTCCCTTCTTCAGATTCGACATCCGCCCGGAGATCTCTCGCGGGGAGATCCGCGACCTGTGGAGGACGTTCATCACCAACTCGGACCGCACCTTGGAGTACCACCAGTTCATCCGCCACTTCGGCTTCTCCCTCAAGTCGGCCGCCTTCCCCAACGCCAAGCTGCAGCCCCTCGCCGCGGAGATGCCGACTACATGGTGCGCTCACGGAAGCTGAACTGTGCCTCCGATATGTTGCAGGACAGCCTCAGGTCGAAGGTGAGCGAGAGAGTTGTGTGTGTGTGTGTGTGTGTGTGTGTGTGTGTGTGTGTGTGTGTGTGTGTGTGTGTGTGTGTGTGTGTGTGCGTGCGTGCGTGCGTGCGTGTGTGTCTGTGTGTCTGCGTGTGTGTCTGGGGGAGAGATAGAGGTGGGGGTGGGAGGGAGAAGGGCAGGGGAGGAACGCGGAGGAGGAAGGGATATTAAGCGTGAGGATGTGGAGTGTTCTGGGGGTGTGTGTCTGGGGGAGGAGAGACGAGAGAGGAACAGAGGTGACAGGTGGAGAGGAAGACAGGGAGAGAGCGGGAGAGAGAGAGAGAAGAGAGGGACCGAGAGGAGAGAGGGAGAGGAGACGAGGAGAGAGGAAGCGAGAGGAGAGGGAGAGAGAGAGTGAGAGTGAGAGAGAGAGAGAGGAGAGAGAGAGAGAGAAGAGAGAGAGAGGGAGAGAGAGAGAGAGGAGAGAGAGAGAGAGAGAGAGAGAGAGAGAACAGACCAGAGAGAGACAGAGCAGAGAGAGAGAGAGAGAGACAGAGAGAGAGAGAGAGAGAGAGACAGAGAGAGAGAGAGTGAGACAGAGAGAGATCGAGAGAGAGAGATGAGTTTAGATGAAAAGAGCGTGACGAGAGAGAGAGAGAGACAGAGATGAGAGGTGACAGAGAGAGAGACAGACAGACAGAAGAGACAGAGAGAAACTTTGACAGACTCAGAGAGTGCTGGGCAAGAGAGAGAGAGGAGGGGTACCAACAGAGAGAGAGACAGATTTACACTTCAAGGAGCAGAGAGGAGAAGGATCCAGAGAGAAGACGAGAGACGACAGAGAGGAGAGATTTTAGACAGAGGAGAAGGAGAAAGGTGCTGAGTAGAACACACAGCGAAGATGCTAGAGAGAGAGAGAGAGGACCTTGAGAGAGAGAGTGACAGACAGAGACAGGAGAGAGAGAGAGAGAGAGAACAGAGAGAGAGAGAGGACTGAGATTGACAGATACAGGACAGACAGACAGGACAGACAGAGGAAGAAGGAGAAAAACACGCGCATGCTAGAGAGAGAGACAGAGACCTAACAGACAGACAGACACAGACAGACAGAGGAAGAAAGAGAAACAGAGAGAGAGAGAGAGAGAGAAGGAGAAACAGACAGGACAAGACACAGACGACAGATGCTAGAGAGAGAGAGAGGAAAGAGAAACACACGACAGAGAGAGAGACGGAGGAGAGAGAAGAGAGAGAGAGAGAGAGAGATAGAGAGAGAGAGAGAGACAGACAGACAGACAGAGACAATACAGACAGAGGAGGAAGGAGGAAGAAACACACGCGCATGCTAGAGAGAGAGAGAGAGAGAGAGAGAGAGAGAGAGAGAGAGATGAGATGAGAGAGGATGAGGAGAGAGAGAGAGAGAGAACGACTTACAGAAAATATTAAACAAATAAGTTAATCAAAGCAGCCTTCCAACCAAGCTTGTAGACAGGCAGATGGAGAAGAAAACATTCATTTCGGTACAAAGGATGAAGTTGGGCTAAATCTGGCGATCAAAGGCAACACATGTTGTTCAGTTTGACGACAAGTGACGAAAACGATATGCAGCTTGCTTTTGATTTTAAATCCGTATCAATTGCGATCTCTCTTTCATGTTGTGTATATTCAACTCCTCTTGTCATAAAAATGATAATAATAACAATGATAATGATAATTTACATGTGTGCCAAATCTTATGCGTACTTTCACGTAAGGTAACTCGGCTTTGAGTCTCAGTCGAAGGACTTTTCAAATAATGGGGTCAGAAACAATGTTAACTCCGCAGAATGCATCATAGTTTGATGGGTCGCCTTCAAGTTGGTAATGAAGATGTTGACGACCACCGAAACGGAACATAAGAAGAAAACGCCACCTACAACTGATTGACGTCGATGGCTTGACTGGGGCCGGAATAGCGCAGTCAGGAGAGTACCGAGCTTCCTAATCCTGGTGATCCTGGGCGTGCGGGTTCGAATCTCCGCAGGGCCATTTCGGTACAGGCTTTTTTGTTGTTGTTGTTTTCTTCCCTGCGGAGTTAACATTGTTTCTGACCCCATTATTTGAAAAGTCCTTCGACTGAGACTCAAAGCCGAGTTCCCTTACGTGAAAGTACGCATAAGATTTGGCACACATGTAAAGTATCATTATTAAGGTACGGAAGAAAAGACAAGTTTGGCCGTTGGTGTGGATGACACGTTACACACAGCATGCATCCTGCGTGACAAAATCTAGAAGATCACCAAAAATAAGGAAAACCCCTGAGTGTCTGAAAGACTGGAAACAACTGATTGAAGCGTAAAGCAGGCAGCTCGTCAGTCGGCTCTACCCAGGTAGGCAGCCCGTTGTGTGAACGAGACTGTGGATTGTAAAGCGTTTAGAGCTTGGTTTCAAATGGAGAATAGGCGCTATAAAATACCCTCGATAATTATAATAAGAATAGTTTAGTTTAATGGCACATTCTCACAGTTTTTAATGGATCTTTATTTTCTGCGCGCAGTTGCGCTTGCTTGCTTGCTTGCTTGCGTGCGTGCGTGCGTGTGTGTGTGTGTGTGTGTGTGTGTGTGTGTGTGTGTGTGTGCGTGTGCGTGCGTGCGTGTGCGCGTGCGTGTCTGTATGCTTGTGCGCATGTGTGTGTGTGTGTGTGTGCGTGCGTGCGTGCGTGCGTGCGTGCGTGCGTGCGTGTGTGTGTGTGTGTGTGTGTGTGTGTGTGTGTGTGTGTGTGTGTGTGTGCAGGCCTGTATACTAGTATTTCTAAACGTAGGGTCTGTTTGTTCATATTTCCAGATTTCAACGGAGCGTCTCGGACCTGTGGCCCGCTCAGTTGCCTTTTTCCGTTACTGAGCTGTGTGAATATCGTTTGTACAGTGTGTACAATTATCTGGCAACCAATACTTCAGGACTGATTGTGGCCTAAGTTTTGAAATAAACAGCCCCAGTAATCCAGCTTCAAACCTCAGTTTCAATACCATGAGTCCGGATGGTTATATACAGGGCTTCGTCTCAGTTAATACTACACTTACTTTATTGCGGTTTGCTAGATCCCAATGTTTCATGTCACTGAATCAAAAAACTGTTCACTGTATTACTTCCTTTCTATGCTACTAATTTTCACATTATTGAGTCCGAGCCACTCAAAAGTTTTAAGCTTAACACTTCCTTTTTAAGTTATTCGTTTTATGTCACTGAATTAAAGCATTTTACTGAGTCGGTGTCGCAGAAGACTTTTCACTTTATCATATCACTGTCTTTTTAATTTGTTGATTTTCATGTAGCTGAGTCAGTGCGACAAAAAATAGTACGCCCTACGTAGGTCGTACTATTTTTTGGGCGACTCTCAAAACTTTTCCTTTTATTACTCCCTTTCTAGGTTATTAGCTTTCACGTCACTAAAGGAAAACAAGATACACCCGAAGGTCGGGTTGGACACAGAGGAATACTGTCCTTAGCTGCCACACAAACCAGCTGGGAGCAATCCTACACCACCCTTGGAAGCTTTCACTGTGTTCACATAGGGAGCAGGCACACACAGGGCATTCCATCAAGACGTCAAGGGACATAATTGCTCCCTGGCAGATGCCACTGTGTAATGGCCACTGGAGGTGACGCGACAGAACCCCCACTGGGTCAGTGTCGCCTATTAGGCTTTTGTTCAGTGTCGCCTATTAGGCTTTTGTTCAGTGTCGCCTATTAGGCTTTTGTTCAGTTGGAATGTACACAGACTTTAAAAAACATTGAGTGTGTGTTTTTGTTCAGATGTAACAGACAGTGCTATTGACAGACAGGGGCTATTGTGCACGTGTGTTGCTGTGTGAGCAGATCGACTACATGTGGGACGAGCTGCGGAAGGAGTTCCAGGGGATGGACCCCTACAACACGGGCTTCGTGTCCCGGGAGGAGTTTAGGGAGGTGCTTTATTGAGCTCTGTGTCAACCTCTCCGACACCGAACTGGAGTCCATCCTCACCAAGTTCGACACCCCGCAGAGACAACAGGTGAGGTGGGGGACTTTGGCTGTGGGCTTCGCCACAGGTGGATTGGGGACATCCCGCTTCACCAGTTTCTTTGAGTTTTGTTGCCCTTTCTCCTTTCAACCTGCAAGTATTTTCGGCATGAATCAGGCGCACCAGTTAATTAAAGTAATATCAGATTGGTTTTTTTTTGAAGGGAACTTATTGTACAAAATGCATGAGGCAGATGCATGCACGCACATACGTATCCTCGTAAACACACTTGCATACACATGTATATTCGCACACAGGCACGCTAAACTGTTTTTTGGTCTATCTGTACATAACAAGTAAACGATGAAAAATAAAAGTTAAAAACGTTTTCTGATTCGCATTCTAATCATATGCCGTTGTACTCTCTTTCCTCTTACACAGAATATAGAGTTACGACTGTTGACTGGTCCACTGACTGCGCAGTTTATACACTGTGTGTGTGAGTGTGTGTGTGTGTGTGTGTGTGTGTGTGTGTGTGTGTGTGTGTGTGTGTGTGTGTGTGTGTGTGTGTGTGTGTGTGTGTGTGTGTGTGTGTGTGTGTGTGTGTGTGTGTGTGTGTGTGTGTGTGTGTGTGTGTGTGTGTGTGTGTGTGTGTGTGTGTGTGTGTGTGTGTGTGTGTGTGTGTGTGTGTGTGTGTGTGTGTGTGTGTGTGTGTGTGTGTGTGTGTGTGTGTGTGTGTGTGTGTGTGTGTGTGTGTGTGTGTGTGTGTGTGTGTGTGTGTGTGTGTGTGTGTGTGTGTGTGTGTGTGTGTGTGTGTGTGTGTGTGTGTGTGTGTGTGTGGTGTGTGTGTGTGTGTGTGTGTGTGTGTGTGTGTGTGTGTGTGTGTGTGTGTGTGTGTGTGTGAGAGAGAGAGAGAGAGAGAGAGAGAGAGAGAGAGAGAGAGAGAGAGAGAGAGAGAGAGAGAGAGAATATGTATGTATGAATGTGTGTGTGTGTGGTGTGTGTGCGTGCGTGCGTGCGTGCGCGCGCGCGCGCGCGTGTGTGTGTGTGTGTGTGTGTGCGCGTGCGTGTGTGTTACTGGACAAACGTCTGTCTGATGAACACCCATCTCTCTGCCCCTGTTCACAGAGTGTCGTACGTGGAGTTCCTCAAGCCCTTCGCCATGCGGAAGCAGACGTGGCGCCATGGCAACAACATGCTGTCCCTGCTGCAGCACCCCCCAGCCGGAGCTGCCCATCACGGACATCGTGGAGCCGCCGCAGAAAGGCCTGCATGGCATCACGGCCAAACTGCGCCAGAAGGTCTGCCCTTGGTACCCACTCCCTTTGCCTGCTGTGCTTGATACGTCTCTTTTCATTGTCATTGTTGTCGCCCTGGAGTCTTTTTCTATCACAGTTGAAGGCCTAGTTGGCCCACTAGATGAAGTATTGTTATCTTGATGCACGATCCTGGGTTTAAATTCTTGCTTGACAGACGAGATTCCTTGGAATCAGCGTCTGTGCAGTTTCAGCCCCCTCACCCCACCCCTCCCCACCCACTCTCCTCTCCTCCTACCAAGGCCTTTGGATGTGACTCTCAACCGTCATCCCGTGTGTGAACGTTCACATGAAAACAAACAAGTAAAAAGGCCAAGCACTTGCATGCTTGTTTAGTCCCACACCCTCATTTGCATAAAGAGTAGATCATCTTGAACCAGTGCGACAGGTGGCATACAAACCCACAACCACCACCACCTGCTCAAAAAAGAACAACAGATTAAAAAAAAAAAATGTGGCTACATCACGCCCAAAAAGAATGAACAACAAAAATACAGGCATACTGGAAATATGGAAGGCGACATGTGGCTACTTAGATAGTGGGATTAAAAGACGGCCATTATTCATGAATTACTGTTGTAAACTTCGAGGTCTAGCAGAGGAACGGAGCTGAGCAGGGCGAAGTGATAAGTGTGTGTTGTTTGTCGCTATCATCAACTCACCACTACCAGCAGCTTTCTTCCCCCTAAAACTGCGCTCGAGGGTGTGACGTGTATGTCTAGGCTCGTCTTCCTTTGTGTAATGTATTCTTTTTTGTGTGTTTGTCCAGTTTGTCGGATCTTGTTGTTTTAGTCATGTGTGTGTGTGTACGTGTGTGTGTGTGAGAGAGCTTGTGTGTGTGTGTGTGTGTGTGTGTGTGTGTGTGTGTGTGTGTGTGTGTGTGTGTGTGTGTGTGTGTGTGTGTGTGTTGTAGTTGTTGTTGTTGTTGTTTTAATGGCTGGTTCTATTGTGTACTGGTCAGTCTTAAGAACTGCACACACTGATCATGCTCACGTCACTCGTACAATGTTGTCATCACTGCGTGTCCGGACCATCCCCCAACCCTAACCCCCGAAGTGCCGTGTCCCTCTGACCAGGTGGCCGGAGACTGGAAGAACATTCGCCGAGCTTTCCGCAAGCTGGACGTCAGCGGTACGGGGTTCCTCTCCCTGCCGGAATTCCGGTCCGTCCTCAAACTGGCCAACGTGCTGCTGGATGAGGACGAGGTGTACCACGTGATGACGGCCTTTGACCGCGACCTGTCCGGCAGGATCCAGTACGAGAAGTTCATCGAGGAGACCTTCAAGCCGGAAAGCCGCCGGAGTGTCCGGTCCGTCAGCTCCATGGAGCAGAAAGTGTGAGCAGCGGGCAGGGCAGTCAGCGGCTCCATGGAGCAGAGAGTGTGAGCAGCGAGCAGGGCAGTCAGCGAGCGGGCTGGAGAGGCACGTCTGGATAGGTAGTGTCTTGAGGGATAGAACGGGGTTAATGAAGGTTTCAGTCAGAGAGAGAGAGAGAGAGAGAGAGAGAGAGAGAGAGAGAGAGAGAGAGAGAGAAGAGAGTGCGTGCGTGCGCCAGCGCGAGTTTATTTTCTGGTTAGGAGAGAGAGAGAGAGAGAGAGAGAGAGAGAGAGAGACAGAGAGAGAGAGAGAGAGTGCACGCGCGCCTGCGCGAGTTTATTGTCTGGTTATTCGTTTTTATGTTATTTGATTTCGTTGTGTCTTTTTATTAGAAGAGAAGAAATCGATGCATGTCAATTGAGTATGATGCTATCGTAGTTGTGAGCGTGGCTCTGTATGTACGTTTCTTTAACATGTATGTGTGTGTGTGTGTGTGTGTGTGTGTGTGTGTGTGTGTGTGTGTGTGTGTGTGTGTGTGTGTGTAGAGAGAGAGAGCACACATAATTGAAGCGATTGCCTCGTAAGTTTTACTTTTACTTATCCATGTGCGTCTCCCGTTTCGTCTGTCTGCAAGCCTGTGTGACTGTCAGGCTGTCTCTGTGAATTAGATATGGCGGTGTGAGTACATTTTCCATCCCACGGGGGACGTCAGTCGGTATGAATCATACCGTCACACTTTGGTGACATTTCGTTTGTTTGAAGGTGGTGAATAGAAACTCTTCGATACATCATATAATCTGTCATGAGTATGATACTGAGTGAGAAATCAAATGTATTTTGTAACCTTCCCATCTTTTTACCTCCTATAAAGGAAATTAAACCTTTGAGTAAGTATTTTGTTTCCATTTTTCGTAACGCTCATTAATTGATTGTTGTTGTTTTTTTTTGAGGAGCAGAGTTCATTTTCTTTTCTTATTTTCGTTCGTAAATCAGTTGCGTTAAAGGATTATGAAAGACCCCGTTCCCCCATATGTCTGTCTCCATAGCATCCCTGCGGATCATGTATATTTACGAATGAGGACGAGTAGAATGTGTACAATGATACCTGACAGCTGTTTCTGATGATGTCTGTACATTACTGAGTCAGTATTAAGACGCCTCTTTGAATACAGCTTTGATTGAAAGAATCTCATCACAAAAAGATACAAATCCAACATGGAATCCCTGCTTTTTTTCTATCTTTGTCGACCATCCCACCTCCTACACACGCACACACCACACACACACACACACACACACACACACACACACACACACACACACACACACACACACACACACACACACACACACACACACACACACACACACACACACACACACACACACACACACAGAGGAGTACCCGAGACTTGCTTTGTGTATTTTGTGTATTGATTTTTGTTGGTCAATGAGTGTATCTTTGGGTACAAATAAGTTTTGTGTAAATTTTAGTGTTATCAGTATTGCTAGATTTGTATGATTGTACCAATGAATAAATTAAATTTTAAGTTGAATGTCCTATGTTTAATTTACAATCATTGATTATTTAGTGCTACAAGTACTAATATTTTATTACGCCATTAAAAGCATTAAATTTTGTCATCAAGAAACCTTTTCGGGATAAATTTTGACTCTTTCGTGAGTATGCTTAAAATGTTACATTTTTGTTAATGTTTGGTATATACTTATTTTCAATGCAGTTTATAAAAGAACAGAGATATACACATATTGAATTTAAACCCATATTGTTTATACTTGACTGTTTTAAACATTAGTTTGTGTATGCACTAATGCTTTTAAAACTGGCACTTACACTAAGCAACAGGTATGTCTGGGTATTTAATGTTTTATCTTCTCGTTGCTTCTTTGCCAAGTTCGTTTTATGTCGATAGGTGATATTTTGGCGTTTCTGGACGTTCGTTGGTTTTGATTATAAATTTGCGAAGACAATGGCACATAGCCCTGACTGTTCTTCCCTGAGTGTTTCCTGTGGAAGTGACATACGTAGTTACAATCGCTGTGAACGCCACAATAGGCAATAGATGTGTGTGTGTGTGTGTGTGTGTGTGTGTGTGTGTGTGTGTGTGTGTGTGTGTGTGTGTGTGTTTTGTATATATACAATTGTTTTCCCGAGTTCACTCTGTTGATGGCACTCTTCTTGCATTTACAGCGATGGCTAAATCAAGGGGATGCACTCTACTTCCCCAAAATGCGGTGTAACAAAGTGCAGTTATTGTAGAAAAGGGGTGCGGGGGTGGGGGGGGGGGAGCACTTTGAAAAGGAGACGTGATCTTGTTTAAATGACTAAAAAATTCAATCACAAATTGATTTCGCCACAAGAGCTTCTCTGGTTTTGTTGCTTGTTAAAAACGTGATTTGTGTGTGCTTTTGTGGTCAGAATATGCCAAATTGTATACAGTTTACTGAAAGTGAACTGAAATGCTGCTTTTTTTTTTTTTTTTTTTTTTTTTTGTCAGTCGGTGTGACTTAAATATGTGCACGTTCTGCCGGACAATGTGTGTGTGTGTGTGTGTGTGTGTGTGTGTGTGTGTGTGTGTGTGTGTGTGTGTGTGTGTGTGTGTGTGTGTGAAGTCAATCAGCTGGTGACACATTTATCGTTTGTCTCATAGTTGCTGGTTATATCTCCCGAGTAAGGCAAGAAAACATGCTCATCTTTCTGTGTTGTGGATGTTGAAATAAGCATGAACATTTACATATGATTTGTAAATAGGAATCTCCCCCCTCATTCAACAAAGAGAAAGAGAGAGTTGAGTTTTTTTTAATTTACTTTTTTTTTTGTCGTAAACTGTATAGCTGTCCAGCATTCATGATTACTTTTCAAGTATTTGAAACAGTTCATTTTTTTCCCTAAACTTCCCCCCTCCCACCCTACACCCCAAAACAAAACAAACAAACGAACAAAAAACTGTGATGAACAAATCAATACTGTAGGCATTTATAATGACACTTTGTCTGCTTGACCCAGAAGTCAACAAAGAAATCATACTGATGAAGAGAGGACATTGATTTGTCCTTTTTGAAGCCAGTTCTGTGATAGCAGTACGCGTGTACTGTACTGAAAGTGTGATAATCCCTGTATTGGAAGTGTGTTACATTAATCTGATGAAATATGTTCATGGGCCATTGCGTAATTCATTTTTCACACCCGTCAGATAATTTTTTTTTTCTAAGGAAAGTGGCGGTGAGTTCTTATTTCTCGTCGATTTTTTTTTTTTCACTTTCACTTCTATGTTGACGTTATCCTCTCTTCAGAATAGAAAACCCCCAAACAACTATAACATGATAAAGTGCTGCCATTGTATACAATATTTTTTTGTTGCCGTTTTCTGTTTTTACGTTTATTCATTTGAAGAGAACGTTTTACAATGTTGTTAATTCACTTTGGCTTTATCCCTTGCTATGCTTTCTGTGTCGTTGGTGATAGCCTATATTTCTATAAACCTTTTTTTTTTTCTTTTTGGCTGCTGATGCATTATGCCAGCAGCTGTTTCATACAAGCATAAAGCGTTGGCGGGTTCACTGAACGGAGGTGTGACATTGTCAGTTCAGTGTGATTCACCGGAGTTAGGCCTGTGCATTCAGTCTCCCTACATCCATGCTGTCCGGACCTGCCAGGATCCAGCATCGATGCGGTGTATGTATATCAACAGCACTTCAATAAAGATGTGGCTCATGCAGCGCCCCCCTGGTGTGCTGACAGTGTGTCTCCCTCTCCTGCTGTCTGTGGACACACTGCTTCTGTCTGGTCCTTCGGTCTGTAGTCTGTTCGCCGTCTTCTCCCCCTCTCCTGCTGTCTGTGGACACCCTGCTTCTGTCTGGTCCTTCGGTCTGTACTCTGTTCGCCGTCTTCTTCTCCCTCTCCTGCTGTCTGTGGACACCCTTCTTCTCTGGTCCTTCGGTCTGTACTCTGTTCGCCGTCTTCTCCCTCCGCTGTCATTTCATCCACTCATTCACGCAGTCACTTATTTACCTGTAGATTTGTGGATTCTCTCTCTCTCTCTCTCTCTCTCTCTCTTATCTCTCTGTTTTTATTCCCTTCACAACTTCTCTTTTTCATCTTTTCACCTTTATTTCAATGTTCGTTACTTGCTTGAACCCCGTCTCTCTCTCTCTCTCTCTCTCTCTCTCTCTCTCTCTCTCTCTCTCTCTCACACACACACACACACACACACACACACACACACACACACACACACACACATATATATATACATGTTGACCTGTTGTGGTCAGGGAGCCCACAGGGCTGTGAAGACGCTGCCATGATGAAGGCCGCACCAGCTGTGGCCCCCCCCCGCCTCCCCGCCCCCTACCGACAACTGTGGACCACAGTCTGGGTCGCTGGAAACCTCTTCCCATTCACCTCTATGATGACTTCAAGACTGCACAAGTATTATCAAGGTTTTCATATGATGATGATGATGATAATTATGATGACAATTGAAATATAATGATAATACTGATAATGACAACAACAACAAGAATAACAACAACAAGAATAACAACATTGAGAAGAAGAAGAAGAAGAAGAAGAAGAAGAAGAAGAAGAAGAAGAAAGAACGATAGTACTGACTTCTGTGTACCCTGGTTTGAGTCGTAGATAGGCAGGGGGGTCGTAGATTTGATTCCCTCAGAGGCCTTCATGTGCAGAATTATACAGTACGACCCCGGCCTGCTCCTGTCCAGAGATGAGTGTGGTCTGGGCGGACATGGCAAGACTTGAACCGCGCAGTCCAACTATACCAAGAACGGATGGCCCTCTATCGTGGTGGCCAAGAGTCCATGCCTAGCGTGGTACCCCACTATTGCCATCCTCCAGGCGGACAACGCCAGTCCAATGAAAACTGTCGGTCATTTCGCACATCTGATCGTTCCGTTTAAAAAGTGTAACCGTAAAAACTAATGATAGAAATGACGAGGTCACACACAAAAAAAAAAACAGCCGCACACAACACATTGCCATGTAGCAAATAAAACAGACCCAGCAGACTGGACCGTTAGTGCTGATCCCGGACAGTGTGTACAGTTTCACTGTCTGGTCACCGGGTAAAGAGGGGAAAGCTTCGAGCGCAAGGTGAGTGTGATCCAGACCCTCCACTACAGGAGCCAGCTCCACCTGCTGTATTGAGGGAAGTCTGGTGGAGGTAGAGCAACACCTTAAACAGACACTCGGTATCCGCCATCTACTGTATTGAGGAAAGTCTGGTGGAGGTATAGCAGCACTTTACAGAGACAATCGGTATCCACCATCTACTGTATTGAGGAAAGTCTGGCGGAGGTACAGCAACATCTTAAATAGACACTCGGTATCTCCGGCAAAAGGACGTGGGCATGGGACATGCCCGGAAGTAAAAGACCCCACCAGCCGCCCCCCCCCCCTCCCACCGATCAGAATTCCCCCCTCTGCCCTCACCGCCGTTAGCACAGTACCATCCCTTATGTTAGCTATATAACTGAAGAACTCGGAGCAAGATCAGGAAAAAAAAGTATGGAGAGGCAGTCCATCCCAAACACTGTATCACTTTCAGGAGCAAGCTTGTTGCTCCCCGAGAGTAGACCGAGGTTCTTGACCAGTTAGGGGGTGGTAGAGGGGTGGGGTTGGGGGAGGGGGGCACAAGGTAGACTGTGCAGACTGTCATTAGGAACAATTCTATATGGGCGAAACAGACAGAAACGAGAGGCTGAGAATTACAGTGCACAGCAAGGAGTTATCAGTAATGGGAGAGTATATGACTTTCACGTAGCATCAGTTCTCCCAGGACAATGTACTGGCTCCGGGACGAGAACTCAGATGGGAAAGGGGTGGTGGTGATGGTGGTGTTGGTGGTGTTGGAGGACTCCATCAATTGCACTGCCACTAGGCCAATCCTCGTGGGGAGCCTCACAGTGCCTGCCATCTATTCTTCCCCTGTCGAGTCACGTGCCGTGAGCGGTGGTCATGTTGACATGCTCAGAACGCCAGTCAGCCCAGTCAGTCTACCTGACAACTCTGTGTGAGTTGCTGCTCATTTGCATTGTTTAACATATTCTGTCAAAAACACAACAGCAAAAACAAAAAAAAAAAAAAAAAAAACCCCCCACCCCCTGGCATTTTATGAACTGAAACAAGAGAGAAAAAAAAAATGTTTGTGTGCGCTCGAGCAGACACACGTCCTCTCTCTCTCTCTCTCTCTCTCTCTTATAATGTTACATGTACATGTATAAGAGAGAGAGAGAGAGAGAGAGAGAGAGAGGGTATACTCTCTATGCAATTTCTTTCTGTTTATAAAATCACTTTAATTTCTTTTCGACTGACGCGATAAAACTCACGTTCCTCTGTACGGCCGATGTCAAAGAAAGTGAAACGCTTCCCCCCCCCCCCCCCCCCCCCCTCTTTTGCCTGCTGCTCAGCTTTTCTTCTTCTTTGTTTTGTCTTGTTTTGGTCAGTACACAATCAATAACAATCTCCGACTGGGGAAAAATAATCGCAGATTTTTCAGTTCAAAGACTCAGGAAAAGCCAAGCAAGAGTCATAAACAAAGCATCATGAGAAGGACTATATAACAAAAGCACACAAACGTAGGAAGAAAGTAAACAACAATCTGCAAGTCATAGCCTCGCTTTTAATTCATGCTACAACGTAGAAATCACACTGGGCTTTAGTTCTTTTTTTATTTACTTTTTTTTTTTTTTTAGTTTTCAGTGTTAATATATTTCTTTTTAAAAGAGCTCTTTCATTTCATTTCAAACAGTCACAAAGATCACATAAAAAACGAAAACAACAAAAATATCCCCATCCCCATCCCCCCCCCCCCCCAAAAAAAAAAATCTGCTTGTCATTTGAGTTAGAACTCTTATACCAAGTATTCAAATAATCATCATACAGTAACGACGACTATCTTGCTACCGAAGAATCCCCCCCCCCCCCCCCCCCCTTAATTTATAATTTCTCTCTTTTAAATGGGCACACATAACGAATAATGTGCACAAACATAATGCAAGGTTATAAAACATACTACTTAAACCATCGACTCCATCGAAGTACGGCATTTGAAAAAAATAAATTGTACAGACACACTTTAATTTACGATTATTTTCGCGAGGCTCCAAGGTCACGGATGACTTTAAATAGTAAACAAAAAAAAAAGTATAGAGTAGTTATTTTGAACATACATTTATACATTTACACATCCATATATATGTGTGTGTGCACGTGCATGCACATACATACACACATGCACATACACACACACTTACATACACAAAAACTTAGCTACACACACACACACACACACACACACACACACACACACACACACACACACATATATATATATATATATATTATGGAAACAAACTCGTGGAGAAAAAATTGGAAATAAAATGAGGCAGAGAACAGTAAACAATAAACAGTAAACAAGTGGGGTAACTTTTGCTCCCATAAGAAAACGTAACACAGGGTAACTTTTATTCAAGACTGGCACAGCCTTTTAAACTTGAATAAAGTCAGACAAATATAAAGACGAACAGGGGAAAAAAAAACAAGCGCAGGCCAGCAACTCAACTGTCTTCACAGTAATCACTTGGCAAAGATTTGGACTTAAGGGTTGGGGGGGGGGGGGGGGGTTGAAGATGGAGAAACTGGAAACATGAAATGAAATAATAAAATATAATACAGATATGAAAACTCTTCACTAGCGCATAAGGGAACCATCGTAATCCCTTTTGAAGGCAGATTTTTTGTATTGCCTGCTCCGAGGCCTTTCGTCCGCTGGATCGGAACTCATCAGGGAGGCACGGCTGGTTGTGTCTGCGCTCCTGGCGTCAAAAGAGACACATCACAGTCCACAATACTGTGGTGTTCTCACCACCAAGGGTGCAAAAAAGAATCCAATAGCACCCCAAAGCACCCCCGCAAGCGTTGGCTCAAAGATTGTTCCCTACATTTGATACTATTTGCATAATGTCTTTAGTTTTTTCAGCAACTTTTTCACACTTTCGTTTGGCTTCATTTACTACCCTTCACTGGCTGCTTAGGGGTGCTACTGGAGCGAACATATCGTAACTTACTAAGTTCATCTTTGAAAGGACAAATCGGAAAAATAAAAGTGCTTCAGGTTCCGTGTATCTGCTCTTTATCGCTGACGGTGTTGTTAATACACTGTCTGTGCATTTGTTACTTTTGAGGAATAAACTGTTGATAAAAGATCTACTTCAGACATGAACAACAAATTGAAGGGAAAAGAAATGTGTAGAAAATGTGTGAAAAGTAAATAAATAGATAGATGAATGCATTATTATTATTATTATTATTATACTGGGTATTTACATAGCGCCTATCCTCGGTCACAGACCAAGCTCTAAACGCTTTACAATAAACACACAACCCTCGCTCACTCAACGGGCTGCCTACCCAGGTAGAGCCAGCCGAAGAGCAGCCTACTGGCGCTCAAATAGCGTATTCGCCAAATAGTCCAGCAATAAAAAGTGCCAGTAGTATTACTGTAATCAAGGGAGAGGGGAGGGGTAGGATCATACTGGAGTCAGAATCTCTCTCTCTCTCTCTCTCTCTCTCTCTCTCTCTCTCTCTCTCTCTCTCTCTCTCTCTCTCTCTCTCTCTCTCTCTCTCTCTCTCTCTCTCTCTCTCTCTCTCTCTCATGTAATACGCATGGTTTAATTTACCACGGACAGATTAAAAGAATCTCAATAGCTGGTGGAATAACTTTTTTTATTTTGTGTTTTCCGAGGTCCTCCCCCCCTCTGCTCCCCACCCTACTGTCTGTCTGTCTGTTTCAGTTTCTGTCTGTCTGTCTGTCTGTGTCTGTGTCTGTGTCTGTGTCTGTCTGTCTGTCTGTCTGTCTGTCTGTCTCATACATCCTCAGGTTTCACGTTCTCTTTCCGTGTGTGTCGGTCCGTTTGCATGCCTGCATTTTTCAATCACCCCGATCCCCAAGGAAGGTCTCGTTTTCCCCATCTTACACTAACAGGGGAAAGGTCAGTCAAAGGACGCACTGAGTACACACACACACACACACACACACACACACACACGCACGCACGCACACACACACACACACACACACACACACACACACACACACACACACACACACGCACTCGCACACACACACACACACACACACACACACTCGCACACACACACACACACACACACACACACACACACACACACACACACACACACACACACACACACACACACACACACACAGAGTGAAAGTGACGGAGCCGCAGAGGAAGGAAACGAAAGGCAAGGGAGACGGAAAGTTGGAAAGTCATTGGGATGGTGGCAGAGGGACAAGGTGGAGTTGGTGCTGCGGGGGGTGGGTGCGGGGGTGGGGGGTGGGGGGGTGGGGGGTGCGGGGAGTAAATGATTCAAGACAGGAGAGGCGGGACGGGGATGAAGGATACCATTTCTTATCGTGTGACATCCGCCCCAAACAACAAACAAGGGCAGCTTATAGCTGGCTGGCGTCGGGAATCCAGTTTCAAGCGGATCGTAATCGGGATGGATCTGTCCCGAATCAGTCGGTGACCATGACCCGGGCTAAGGTAAGGTCGGCCCACACCTAGGGACAGGGAGGCTGTCGAGGTCAGAGACCTACTGGTGAGATGTTACCCTTATCCACAAGCCACCGAATTTGGACCGTTCTGCGTCTAACTTCTCATTCGAATTTTTCAGAAAAAAAACCAACACCAAAAGTAAACAAATCCACCCCCATTTCCTATCCGACTGTATGATCCGTCTGTCCTGTCTCTCTTGCTGCTGCAACTCCCCCCCCCCCCCTCTCCAGCCCTACCCCCCCCCCCCCCCCTCCCTTCATGCTACCCTTCCCAGCAAATTAACCGTTGGCGTTTTCGCTGCTCTACTGTGGTAAGTGTACGTTCTGGTGATGTCAGTGTAATGCATATAAAAGATCTCTCTCCCCCCCCCACCCCCTTTCCCGTCCCTTGCTCCTCATCCCTCTCCTCAAACTCGCTATCAGTTCGGATTTCTCATTTCTATTGAGTGGCCATATTAAATTTGAAGCCAACGAGCCATCTACTTGTTTGGTAGTCTTTTGTGTCTCTGCTTACTTTCATTGCCTTTGAAGACCTATGTTTTTTAAAGCATCGAATACAAACCACGTCTTACCCTATTTCGTATTCTACTATCATTTCAATACACTAGTGTTCAAGTTCATTCACCAGATCTCGTGTTTCTCTTCATCATTTCAACTTATCTATGTTCAGTAATTTTCCAGGTCCACTCCGTTTGTATATCTGTCTGTCTGCCCGCCTGTATGTCTGTCTGTCTGTCTGTCTGTCCCTGTCTGCCTGTCTGTCCGTCCCTTCGTCTGCCTGTCCGTCTGTCTGTCCGTCCGTCCGTCCGTGTGTCTGTTTGTCTCTGACCTTCTTTCCTGAATCTCTCAATGTTCTTCGTTTGTGTTGGTCTCAGCTTAACCAGGTTTCAAACAAAAGTGCTTTGAATTCAGAATGTCACAAGGTCCCCGCTGCCTTCTCCTTGCCCCCCCCCCCCCCCCCCCCATTGCAGTAATGTATTGATGCCCATGTCTTCACCCTGCTTTTCACTTAGGTGCCACTAACCTACTTTTTCAGGAAAATGCCTGACGTAAGCATTACTCCAGTGAGGCCATTCATTAGTGAGACAAAAGCTAGAACAAAATGGATACGAAGAAGGAAGCAGAAGTTGAATGAGAAGGAAATAAACAACAAAATAAAAAAAAAAAAAAAAAAAAAAAAAAGAAAAAAAAAAAAAAAATCGCCTCCCCCCAGCCCTTTGTTGTTGCTGTTGTTATTGTTGTTGATGATGATGAAGTGAAGCATGTCCTGCACTCAAAAAAGACGACGACAATAACGACAACAACAAGAGAGAGAGAGAGAGAGAGAGAGAGAGAGAGATGAGAAGAGAGAGAGAGAGAGAGAGAGAGATGAACAGATAGATAGATACATAACGAGATAGATAAACAAACAGACAGACAGACCAATAGAAAGATAGACAGACAGACACAGACAAATGTTGAGAGAGAGAGAGAGAGAGAGAGAGAGAGAGACATGTATGGTATGCGTGTGTATGTGTGTGTGTGTGTGTGTGTGTGTGTGTGTGTGTGTGTGTGTGTGTGTGTGTGTGTGTGTGTGTGTGTGTGTGTTTGTGAGTGAGTGTGTGTGTGTGTGTGTGTGTGTGTGTGTGTGTGTGTGTGTGTGTGTGTGTGTGTGTGTGTGTGTATGAAGTCATGAATCTAAGTGTATCACTGTTAGGTGTACATGAAGAGCACAATGCCCTTATTCACTTGAAGAAAAGAAATCAGCAGTACAGACCTTGACGGTATTGATGGAAAAATCCTTAACATCTGCAATCACAATACAACCAAAAGTAATTTCACTGTAACTTTTAAAGTTGCTTAAGTAATATCAGTTTCTAAAATGGGTGATCATATTGACCCCTAAAACTATAGAGACCTATTTCTGTTTTATTCATACTTTCTAAGCCCACGGAGAAAAAAAAAAAAAACAAATCATGGTACTAAACATAGCCTCAATTTTCTTTTTAGTTCTATCAATTTCTTTCTTTTTTTTTCTTTCTTTGCAAATCACTCATGTCACACAACGTTGACTAACCTAGTAGATCAATGGCGAACTAATATAATAAACAAAGATAAAACTACTGGTGCTCTCATGGCTGATTTTATGAAAGCTTTTGATGCTACTATTCATAGTCTTTAAAAAAAATTCTTAAGATATGTAACT
Organism: Conus betulinus; assembly: GCA_016801955.1. Classification (NCBI taxonomy): domain Eukaryota; kingdom Metazoa; phylum Mollusca; class Gastropoda; order Neogastropoda; family Conidae; genus Conus; species Conus betulinus. The sequence continues at coordinate 562,256 of JADBJO010000099.1, read as the reverse complement.
TATTTGACAGTTCGTTAGAGCTCCTTTCTTGTTTTCTTTCAGGTAGCGAGCAAACAGCTTCAGGGAACGGGTGTGTATCTCCGTATTATCCGTTAGTCATAGTGTCCCCTAAGGGTCAATGCCAGGTCCTATTCCATTTTCCATACACGCACACACGACTTATCCCTGTTTACTAACGCTCTTTATGAAATGTTCGCTGACGAAACCACTATAATATTAATCACGAAAACTTGAGAATATATTTATAGTCTTGAAATAAAGTATGAATAAATTAAGTGAATGATCTGAATTCAATCGCACATGTCTTCATAAAAAAAACTAAATACATATTAATCACTACTGAGCAAAAGCGTCAAAATCTTTCATTCAACGGTCTGTCTTTGAGCATAAAAACGGTGAAATGCTTTAGGAAGTTGATCATCTCAAGGTTCTTGGTGTAATTGTAGACAAACATTTGTCATCATGTTATATATCAGGATGTTATATGGTAAATATGCAATCATGTTATGAAGATCTGTAAACTTTTACCTCAAAAGACTTACCAGCTTTCTGACTAAAACATTTCTTTGATCAACATCGTCCAAAACTAGTTTTTCTTTTGTACATTGAATCCCACATTGATTATACCTCTGCTATATGGGATTTGGCTAAAGATCACACACTAAGACCGGTTTTGAATCGTCACAGACGAGCTATTAAGCGAATACTCCTTAATTCTTCAACAGTAACCTGTACTGATCATCAACGTTTAGACATAATACCTCTGAAATGGAAAATCACCTACAGCAAAGCAATACTCATGTTTAAAGTAAAAGTGTGTAATAGTGTACTATCTTCGAAATATAGGTTCGAAATAAACCTGATCCGCAATGTAAAAGAGATCAAGACATCCTAACAAAGAATTGTTCTTTTTAAATCTAGCTTACTTACTTTACGCTGGTTTGAATGGTTTCAAAAAGACATTACCACTGTTATCTTATGCAAAACTTTATAAACAGTGTCCATGATTAATAATGCAAGTCGCCATCCGATGTTCCATGATGCATAATCTCTTTCTGTCTGTCTGTCTGTGTGTCTGTCTGTCACACACACACACACACACACACACACACACACACACACACACACGCACGCACGCACGCACACACACACACACACACACACACACACACACACACACACACACACACACACACACACACACACACACACACACACACACACACACACACCAAACAGTCAGCAAGTTTTACTTTCAGAAAGATGACTTCTCTCTGTAACTACATGTAAATCTGCAATGATCATCATGTATGCGTCTCCAGGCGCTTGTTTCAGTTACACGACCATCCTGATTTCATAAGACCTGACGTGCGTGACCGCAGCCAATTGGTTTGTAGATCAGGTAGGTGCCATTCCTCTCTCACACCGAGTCATTTTTGACAAGTACATGAACACCTTAATTCGCGGAACACTAGACAGTTCAACGACACGAATCCGAAGAAAACAACAAATGTACAGATGAAAAGTTTGAGCAGAGGAGAGGGGGCGAAGTAAGGGGGAGGGGGAGGGGGGAGTAGGAGAGAGAGAGAGAGAGAGAGGAGAGAGAGAGAGAGAGAGAGAGAAACAGACAGACAGACAGACAGACAGACAGAGAGAGAGAGAGAGAGAGAGAGAGAGAGAGACAGACAGACAGACAGAGAAAGAGAGAGAGACAGAGTGAGAGAGGGTAACTAGATATGCTGCTGCATGAAAAATAATGGATGATAAACAGCCACTGTACTCCCTGCATGTCCCATTACTATGAGTACAGTTTACATGAGGTAACATTCATATATTATCATTGATTGTGAGGAATCGATATTTCATCTGGCAGTACACACACACACACACACACACACACACACACCACACACACACACACACACACACACACACACACACACACACACACACACACACACACATACATACACACACAACACACAACACACTACATCGCGCACACAAACACACAACACATATGACAACACACAGAAACACACACGCATGGCTAAAGATAAGGGAAAAAAACTCATTGTATAATGAATCATATCAAACCTAGAAATAAACTCTCTAAAGAAGAGGGAAAATCTCATCTCTCTATAAGACCCCCCCCCTCTCTCTCTCTCTCTGTGCTATTGTTGGTGGTGATGGATTTAACAATTAAAAAAAAAAAAGCTTTCAAATTATCATATACGAGGAAGCCATTTTATTAATATTATTATTGTTATCATTATTATTATTATTATTTATCAAGAACAGTTTTCTGCCCCTTGAATACACAGCCTACATTACGCTAGCATTCCACTGTGTATCTTTCCCCCTTTTATCAGAAGCCGGGTGAAGGCAAGAATACTAGGTTCGTTGTTATACTTGTATACTTGTAAAGGAATTATTGTTAGAAGACGGATCAGATCAAAAAAAAAAAATCCATCAGTAATGACATCAAATTCCGAAGGAACAAACATTTCAGAAAATGTTCAATTTGCCACTGTCATTAATCTCTCGAGACTATTCTAGAAAGCACGTGTAATGTGACAGTTCCAAAACAAATGCATAACTGTTTCTTCTTGTCATCACACAAGAGGAAAACGACCGACCAGCGTACAAAACAGACACTGAACTTCAATTTTTCACCGCATATTTTTCCTTCAAACTATACGTTTTTACCTGTAAACTGACCGGTAATTTCCAGTTCTTAAGGAAATAATCACTTAAGAAAGAGACCGTCCATTTAAATTCATGGCAAATAGCAATGTCACACACACACACACACACACACACACACACACACACACACACACACACACACACACACTACCACCACCACCACCACCACCCTCCCCCCCACACGCACGCACACACGCACGAACGAACGCACGCACGCACTCTCTCTCTCTCTCTCTCTCTCTCTCTCTCTGTCTGTCTGTCTCTCTCTCTCACACACACACACACACACACACACACACACACACACACACACGTGTGAGCCCGACTGGCAAAATAGGACAATGCGCTCCCGCAGCGATTAAAATACCACTTTTTTTTTTTTTTTTTTTTTTTTAAACATGCTGCTCTCTTGTTTCTCGTTGTGTTCGCCTCTGAAAAGATGGAGTGTTCGTTTGTCTATTGACGTCATTTTCGTACAGTAAACCTCCACTTTCTGGTTTAATCCAGTTCTCCAATCATTTTCTCAGTGTTATCGTGTGCTAAATCAAGATCTTAATGGGAACATGTATACATCAGTACGCAGGCAAAACGACTGGTCATGTGGTACAATACAAAGAGCAACACAGTGCCAGGGCAACACTATTGATGTGAGCTTGAAAAGAAAACCTGTATATTGTGATTGTGTGTCTGCTTCCTTTTTTTTTTTTTTTGTCCCAACCTCTGCGCCACCTCAGGGGCAGTGCACCCACGCCGCTCATTCCGACACCTCGTCGACAGCCACGGCCCAGTCGGCCCCGCCGCAGCCCCGGCACCGGCAATCCACAGGTAGAAGTCAATGTCAAGTCGTCAAGAGGCAACCCACCGGAGGAGATACTGCACTGCTGCCGAGTCACTTCGGTGGTGTTCAGTGGCGCCTGTTCTGATCTAACATACGCAGGACACCACCTACTAAGCCCCCTACTGACGACAATAATTGCTTAGTCGCGGAGCCGGCGTGAGTGAGCTCTCCCTCCGGAGGGCGCCACCACGTCCGTCCAACGACAGCCCCCATGGACTCGCCGATACCGGTGACCCGACGGAACCAAACCAAGACCACAGACGTGGAGAGGACATCGAAATTGAGGTCACCATGAAAGCAGGCATGAAGGGCCACAGAATTTGAGACATTTTTTATGCTGATCGATGAGAATGAGGATGATGAAGATGATGCTACGGATTTCCATTTCGGTCTGAACTACATGACAGGGCTGTACTCTACGCTTCCTTTCATAATATATCCCGGCGTCAACAACCCGAGAGATACAGGCACCTGCAGTGTTGGTCAGGAAATTTGAGCAACACTCTCAGAAACGCATCCATTAAGTGGATGAAACTCGACTGTGTGGTCCCAGTCTTCCCAACTGAGTCCGCAGCAAACTCAACTCTGGGTAGGATAACCACTTCGCCACGGCGGCTGGTTGCTTCCAAATTAAATCTGCTTCCCTCAATGGCGCTCACAAATGTCAAACTAGGTCAAGTACGAAAAAAGTACAATTCATCGTGCGTCATTTTGAGTAAAGACCCGATATCATAGTTTGGAGAATCTTTCACTACGAAGATAAAGGTTTGAGATTTTTACAGAAATTATTGCAAGTAAGATAATGAAATGGGAGTGGCTTGATGTCACACGCATGCGATAAAGAGTTTGCAGGATTCATACAAGGCACATTTCAATACCTTGAAATGGGAGTGGCATTACGTCATAGCAATGCCATTTAGAGTCTGCAGTCTCAAGTTTCATGTGTTGATAATTACAGCCCGGCCCAGCACACAGGGCCTTTTCAGCACTGCCAATCTGACACAAGTAAAACGTTACATAACAAAACAAATTAGACCACTGGGGAAAACACATTCTATAAAAGAAACAAACAATTTTAGTGATTACAACGCGGTAGCTGAACTGTTGACATCTTCAGGCATGTGAAATTAGGTTGTCCCTTGATTATTCGGTACCAAACCGGAAAAAATGTGAAAAAATTAACGAAAGAAACGAAGAAACACACACACACACACACACACACACACACACACACACACACACACATATCTAAAAAGTCATATTGGCGAATAGACACTGCAGAACTGCAGTATGGATAGCTAGTGTCCACTTTGGACAGTGTGTACGATTTTCACTAACTGCCAAATAGCCACAAAGAAACACGCATGTAATAAAGTATCTGGACTGTAGACCACATATCAGACACTACTGAATTTGAAAAGGGGTTGGCAAAAGGTCATATTCTGCAGAGCTTACGCACGTCACACAAGGCACAACCAGATTACCTTAAAATGAGGATGAGGTGACGTCACATGCAATCCTATGTCACATAGTTTGCAGACGTCACAACTGAATTATCTTTATATACGGAGTGATGGAATGTGATTACAAAGTCACATAAACATGGGCACCTTAACATGCGTGATAATTTGTGATGAGAGGCATATGAAACAGGAAGCATGTTTGATACCTACTCTATGTAGTTGCAAAGTGAACGACTGCAGGCGGAAATCTAAACAAATCTTAAATAAATGTCAGCGAACCGCCCAGAAACGTGTGACAAACGAGTCACAAGACAACACACAACGCGTTTCGACATCTTAGGTCTTCTTCAGGTGAAACAAAGACGAACAAAATAACGAAAATGCACTTAGCTTTGATCGCTTCAGATTGCTTTTGAGTTCAGCGCAAGGAAGAGGGCGTTGATTCAAAAGTGCATTTTCGTTGTTTTGTTCGTCTTTGTTTCACCTGAAGAAGACCTAAGAGGTCGAAACGCGTTGTGTGTTGTCATGTAACTCGTTTGTCCACGTTTCTCTGGGCGGTTCGCTGACATTTATTTAAGATTACTCTATGTAGTTTTTACGCTCGTGGTGAAAAAAATGCACTCCACGACATTATTTGATTCGTACGTTTTCTGCTTTTAACATCAAAAGACAACGAATATATGAAATAAGCAAACAAACTATGAATAAATGAAAAATGGCATACATGTCAGTATTAATTCATCAATATAACCATAAACAAACATATTATCTGTCTAATCGAGATAACTCCAGAAAGAGCAGTTGGGAAAAAAACAACAACAAATGTTGTGACAAGTTGTGACAATAATAATAGACTACTAAATAAAAAGCAGCAGTTTTCTATAGATTTCTATTGTTCAAAATTTGCTCCTGTTGCTAACACGCATTAGAAATTTCAAAACATTTGCAGAACAAAGAAGAAGAAGAAGAAAAAAAGGATGTATATCTTTCCTGTTGCTCTATATTGATAGCCACGGACCCAACCCTGACAACGTATGAGCTGGAAGTGAGGTAAAAAGCCATACCACAGCTGGCAGTTTCAACAAAAAAAAAAAGTATTGCTAAAGAATGGTAGGAAAAATCTAGCAAGGGAGTGAACCTTTCAGAAGTCCTCAATCCACGCAGACAAGAACTAACAGCATGATCCACACACAGTCCAAAAGTACTCAATAACAATCTCTCAGAAAACAGCGTGAGTGGACAGGAAATCATAGAATTTATGCGGAAAAAAAAATATAGAAGAAGAAGAAGAAGACGAGAGGGTAAGAATGACCTGCAAGAGCGACAACTACAAGAACTGCAGCTGCGGCAGCAGCAGTTATGGGCGATTTTAGCCATATTTCCAGGCAAATGCAGAGAAAGCACTACACAAGCAAAGGCGAAAACAATCAGTTACTGAGGCAGTCTTCACTTTGCTTTAAAGATAACTTTGAGCGCAATGGATATCGTGTAACAAGCATGATGAAAAAGGATGAAAACAAAAGTAGTGAACTTAGATATTCTCACAAAGGTGCTAACAGGCGAGCACAGGTTACACAACTTACTTCTGTTCAAAACTGTGTCCTTTTGTGAAAAGAAGTGTGTACAGTGACCTTCCCCTCTGTCTTTAATACATTTATATTGGTCAAATGTAGTTACACTTTTTTCTTTTTGACACTGCCAACAAAGGATATACCTGTAGCGAATTTGAGGGGTATATTGAGAACACGTAGCATCAGGCCTGGTGTCCGTTTGTCCCGTCACGTCCTGATCTACTGATTTTCACTGGGGGAGAAAGGTTAACCAGCAGTGAAGGACAACCCCCCCCCCCCCCCCCCCCCCGGTCAGGTGAGAGCAAACAACTTTCGATATTTAGTACCTTGTACTGCTTTAAATGATCACAGAGAGACTTACAGTCACACAAACACACAGACACGTACAGACAAATACACACACACACACACACACACACACACACACACACACACACACACACACACACACACACACATATATATACATACATACATACACACGCGCGCGCGCGCACACACACAGAGAGAGAGAGAGAGAGAGAGAGAGAGAGAGAGAGAGAGAGAGAGAGAGAGAGACAGAGACAGACAGACAGACAGACAGACAGACAGACAGACAGAGGGAGAGACAGAGACAGTGACGAGACACAGAAAGTGAGGGAAAATAACACATTACAAGTCATGACATTATGTCCT
>JADBJO010000099.1:540000-545000 GCA_016801955.1 Conus betulinus | reverse complement strand
ATACATGCACAATTACAAACGGAAACACACCAGACATGTGCAGAAGTACATATGGTTTACGTGGACAGGCCACGACCAGTACTACTGCTGACAGAAGAGAGGAGTTTCAAGCCCAGGTTTCAAAGAGACAAGGGGGTCAGAGTATTGGCGGTTGTCTGGGAGTCAGTTTGCTCCACGTCGTTGGTGCTTGGAAAGAACAAGAACGGACTGCGCCAGTCTTGGTTCTGGAAAGGGAAATCCTGAAAAGTCCAGTCTCAGACGAAGAGCGCAGCTGGATCGAGGGGTGGGTGTGAGACAGGATGTGGTCAGAAAATTCATCTGGTCCTGAACCACTGACAGCAGAACCAGTCAGAGTAGACAGCCCGCAGTCTGGTCGATAGGCAAGTAGATAGCCTATAGTCTGGTCGATCGGAAAGTAGATAGCCTATAGTCTGGTTGACTGGAAAGTAGATAGCCTGTTGTCTGGTTGATTAAAAAGTAGATAGCCTATAGTCTGGTCGATCGGAAAGTAGATAGCTTACAGTATGGCCGATCGGAGAGTAGACAGCCTATAGTCTGGTCGATCGGAAAGTAGATAGCTTATAGTCTGGTCGATCGGAGAGTAGATAGCTTATAATCTGTTCGATCGGAAAGCAGATGGCCTATAGTCTGGTCGATCGGAAAGTAGATAGTCTGTAGTCTGTTCGATCGGGAACAGGTAATCTGTAGAGAGAGTGCAGAACAGAAGAAATGTGATCAGATTGAGATACTCTGCAACTGAGTCTAGCAGCGTTGTTCTGGATTCTTTGAAATCTAACAAACATTTGGGAAGGACAGCCAAAAGAGAATTACAGTCATATGCCATGGACAGGACAATAGCGCACACGATCACAATGTAGGGCGACAATGACGAATAGAACTGATCCTGCACAAACTCCATTAAGTGACTTTACAGACGTTCGAATTGTGCTGTTGAAAGTGTTAACAGACGTATCCACCCACGTCACTGTTGGTCGACTGACTGTGTGGCGCATCTTGTTTCTTTTTGACGCGAAGAGTAATCCATACTGACGCTGCTACCATAAGCCTTGCACCAATACAGCGAACATAAGAAGAAGAAGAAGAAGAAGAAGAAGAAGAAGAAGAAGGAGGAGGAGGAGGAGGAGGAGGAGGAGGTGGAGGAGGAGGAGGAGGAAGAAGAAGGGGAGGAGGAGGAGGAGGAAGAAGTGGAGGAGAAGGAGGAGGAGGAGAAGGAGAAGAAGAAGAAGAAGAAGAAGAAGAAGAAGAAGAAGAAGAAACTGGTTACTTGTTACTCACGACAGAATCAGGATGAAAAGGATGTAGAAGATTTTTTTTTCGTTCAACAAGACAGCACAACTTCAGTATTATCAGCAGCATCAAGTCGCAACTGACTGGGAGTCAATCAATTCTTTTAGATAGCAATCAATCAACTTCTGTGTCTGAGACGTCAGTGCACCACCAATTCCTCCCTGAAGGCCGAAATCACATTGTCTCCAGGATGAAAAGACATGGTAGTAGCTATGTAGTAAGTAAAACATGAGATCTGAGGTACTTTATTGCACATAATGAATTATATCTCACAGAAACGGAACCAGTGAAACATTAGCATTCAGTTAAAATGAGATGGTATCATGAAGACTGCGTGGTGTTTTCTGTCTGTTCTCTCTATCGAGTGTTGCTCCATTTTGCATGACGTTAAGTGTTTTTTAGATGCGTAAATTGTAAATCTGTTAACTGTCTAAAATTTGGTTTTAATTCATGTCAGTTTTTATCTTTATTTACAGTGCAAATTGCTTTATTCGAAATTGGTTGTAAATGTGTACGTTTGGTGAGTTTTTTTTTTAACAAGACTGATAAGAAACAGTATGTCACATTATGTAAGTAAAGGCTTATAAAACACACACACACACACACACACACACACACACACACACACACACACACACACACACACACACACCTTCATTGCAGTTTTCAGCATCTTTACCATCACTACCACCACCAATACAAATGGTGGTGGCCTCATAAAAAAAAAAGCAGAAAGAAGAACATTCGTAGGTTGCCTGTACGATTATATAGCCTAGATCCTTCTCCGCTGTGCTGACGTGAATTTAAACGAAACATGAACACTCCAAACAATGAAAATTGTATCAAGCACACTATAGAACGTATTTGCCGCATCGTTGTGTGTGTGTGTGTGTGTGTGTGTGTGTGTGTGTGTGTGTGTGTGTGTGTGTGTTTATGCGTGAGTCCGTGCATACGTGCGTGCATGTGTGTGTGTGTGTATGTGTGTGTGTGTGCGTGCGCGCGCGCGCACGTGTGTGTGTGTGTGTGTGTGTGTGTGTGTGTGTGTGTGTGTGTGTGTGTGTGTGTGCAAAAATATCGTGGACCACGAATCCTATCATTAATATTATTTACATGTCATTGATCAAATATGCATATTACAGTAGATTTCAGACTTTAGTTATACCAGGACTCGACTGCGTCACAGTGCCGTGTGGTTAATCCGATGATCCTGGGTTCAGTCCCCGCCAGGATGACGAGGTTTTGTCTTCAGAGTCGAATACATGATATTCAGAAATCTCCAAGGGAGGTTATCCGTGTCACAAATCGTGTTCCGCAAGAGTGACCCCGCCGTTTTCAAGGGACAGATGGCGCTGCTGGGCACTCCCAAAAGCAATGTTATCCCATCCATCAGCTTAACAGCTGAATCAGAAAGAGAGAAAATGCCAAAACATGAGTGTGAAAACGGTATGCCTGGAAGGCAGACAGTCGATATTCCGATCGTTATCTGGGTTTGCGCCTCAAATCAGATCTTTGAGTCTTTAGATTTATTTCCTTGACACGTATACTGAGTAAAGATAACTCTCTTTGCAATCGAAAGGCAGGTGATATCTTTTCCTGATCTTTTTTCCGGAACAAGTCTATTCAGCGCAAAGTACAACCCTGTCCAAATTGATAGGTTGAGGTTTTGAAGCACTGTACTGCGTGCACATACATGCATTAAAAAATGTCCCATTTCATCATGCGTAGAAGAGTAGTCATCGTACACCGGGTGGATGTAAAAAAAAAAAAAAATCAAAACAAGACACTGGTGTCCTGTTTAGACATTATTCTCTTAGACAAGATGAGGTCACCTTAATGATAGGATTAAAACTGTGACTGAGGAAAAAAAAGCCTCCCCTACAGCGAACATAGACTATGCCAAACACGAAGAATAAGGAAAGACATTGTGAAGTCAGATCTACTGGTAATAAATTTGATGGCCACACGAAGCACAAACATTAAACACACGACAAAACGACCAGTTCCAACAGAGTGGAACTTCACATTCCGTAACAAAATCTGATGAGATCACTTCCAAATTTGGAGATAAATCGCCATTCACGTGGTTACGCGGGCATCATGGGTACCGGCCGATGACCCTGGTGTTTGCTAAAGGTCAAGACGGAGATTCCCCACATTCTCGGTGCACGTGATACCGTGTTTCATCATTCGGAGCCTCTGAACCATGTGACCCGTTGAGGACCAAGGTCAAGGTCTAACCCTCTGGATAAGCGTCTGTGGGCAATGACGTCATGAGTGAAGTGGTCCGGGCTGGTTTTGAGGTAACGTCCAAAAGTGGGTCGTGTGAAAACCTTGTTCACGACAACTGGGCGTACGGTGACACTACAATGCTTTTTTTGTTTCTGGTCCATCATAACCCGGTGCAACGGTATGTACTGACAACACGCCTGAAATTTGTTCCCCGGCGAAAATGAGAATGGGCGCATGCCCAAACTCCTCTTCCTCCCCCCCCCCCCCCCCATCCTTTCCTACCCCCGCCCCGTTTCCTATGAAGTATATCTAGACCGACCCTCTCCCATCCTTCCCAAATCACCCCCCTGATGTCACAAACGACAGAATATGGCACCAGAAACATATATAACTGACGACACAACATAATTTTTCGAAAACAGTATTTTTGTTTGTTGTGTGTTTGTTTGTTTGTTTTTTAATTTTTATTTCATTTAATAATTTATAGCATGTTCTTGCAGACTATAAGACCTGAATCTAATGAAAGCCATGAACTGCACCTGATTCTTCAGAAAGATTACTATCAGCCTTGGATACCAGAGACATAAATCGTCTGAAATACATAGTGTGTACTTAGATCGTTCTGAAGGAAAAACATTTCTGTTTGATCATTCTTCCAGTTATGTTAACGTTGTGAAATTCCGTTCCAGTTTCCATGCCTGAATGTTGTAGAATTTTGCAAACAAACTGTGTAACCTTTTCATAGTAGTAACAGATGAGATCTGTTGTTGTTTGATTTTTCTTTTCTTTCTTTTTCTTTCTTTCTTTATTTCTTTTTCTCTTTCCCCCTTTTGTCTTTCTCTCTCTTTTTTTTTCTTCTTTTTCTTCTCTTCTTTCCTTTTCGAAATAATTTTTCCATAACCATAACTCCTTTAGAAAATGACAAAGCCATGTGCGTTTTGTGTGTGTGTGTGTGTGTGTGTGTGTGTGTGTGTGTGCGTGTGTGCGTGTGTTTGAAACTGTCTTGTTTAAACAGCGTATGAATCTGACGTTGTATTGATGCAATCAAATCTGCACAAAGACCCCTCGTCAACAAGTAGCTTTCCAAGCTACCGATATTCACTTCCATATACTTCCACGCTAGACTAGCCAGTTTGCAGCTCAGTGGGAAAATGTTTCACTCTCATTACATTCCGTTACGGTACCAATGAGCTGGCCTATGTGACAATCACGGCTGTCAATGTGTTCAGTGGGTGGCGGGTGTTCATAGACAGGATGGCAGTCGGTGGTCAGGCGGTGTTGGGTCATCGAGTGGTTAGTTAGATCTTAAATGGGCGCATGTGTTTCAGGTCGTAGCAGGTAAGTCGACAGCTGGTGAGCATGTGCTCATACTGTGACAGAACGTCACTGAGAACACTTCACTGGACGGAATGTTCACAGAAAACCAAAGTTCTAAATGATTCATCAAAGTATCTTCATTGAAG
>JADBJO010000099.1:527500-530000 GCA_016801955.1 Conus betulinus | reverse complement strand
GGACAAGAAAGCATGGCATGGCGACCGAATAAGACAGGACAACAGAACAAGACAGGGCAACAGAACAAAATCAGGACAACACAATAGGACAGGACAACAGAGCATGGCATGACGGCCGAATAAGAAAGGAACAACAGAACAAGACATGACAACAGAACATGACAAAAGAACACGGCTCAACAACAGAACAAGACAGCACAACAGAGTAGGACAGGACAACATAACAACAGAACATGGCATGACAGCAGAACAAGACGGGACAGCAGGACATGACATCAGAACATGGTATAACAACAAAACAAGACAGGCCAATAACACAAGACATGCCAATAGAACAAGGCAAGGTAATGTTGCTTATAGCCCAGCCGACCGGAAAGGACCATAGCAGGGCTGTCACCATGAAAGTCAACTCACAAATCCTTCATTCGCACAACTCTCTAAAATGCACCTTCTAAAAACACCGAAAAGTTTGTCAAAAGTCTGTCTACTGTAAAATCTCTGATCAGGTGAAAAATGTTCATCTCTCTCAGAAATTCAAAGATCACATCAGGTGGAACATCTCTGAACAAGGTTTACAGGGCTAAGACAACAGGGCAAGACAACATCACAGGACAGACCAACAGACAGAACAGGCCAATAGAACAAGACAATGCAACAGAACTGGACAGGACAGCAGGACAGGACAGGACAACAGAACAGGACAGGACAAATAAAAACAGGACAGGCCAAGAGAACAAGACAGGTCAACAGAACAAGACAGCACAACAGAACAAGACAAGACAACAGAGCAAGACGGGACAACAGAACAAGACAGACCAACAGAACAAGACAGAAGAACAGAACAGGACAACAGAACAAGACAGGACAACAGAACAGGACGTGCCAGCAGAAGAACGAGAAGGAAGAAACAGAACAGGGCAACAGAACAAGACCACACAACAAGAGAGGACAACAGAACCGGACAGGTCAAGAGAACAAGACAGGACAACAGAACCGGACAGGCCAAGAGAACAAGACAGGACAACAGAACCGGACAGGCCAAGAGAACAAGACAGGACAACAGAACCGGACAGGCCAAGAGAACAAGACAGGACAACAGAACAGGACAGGCCAAGAGAACAAGACAGGACAGGACAACAGAACAGGACAGGCCAAGAGAACAGGACAGGACAACAGAACAAGGACAGGCCAAGAGAACAAGACAGGACAACAGAACAGGACAGGCCAAGAGAACAAGACAGGACAACAAAACAAGATAGAAGAACAGAACAGGGCAACAGAACAAGACCACACAAACAAGAGAGGACAACAGAACAGGACAGGCCAAAGAGAACAAGACAGGACAACAGAACCGGACAGGCCAAGAGAACAAGACAGGACAACAACAAAACAAGACAGGCCAAAGAACAACAAGACAGGACGACAGAACAGGACAGGACACAGAACAAGACAGGACAACAGAACAGGACAGGCCAACAGAACAAGACAGGACAACAGAACAGGACAGGCCAAGAGAACAAGACAGGACAACAAAACAAGACAGAACAACAGAACAGAACAGGACCAACAGAACAAGACAGGACACAGAACAAGATAGGACAACAGAACAGGACAGGCCAAGAAACAAGACAGGAACAACAGAACAGGGACAGGCCAAGAGAACAAGACAGAACAAGAGAACAGAACAGCATACAGGCCAACAGAACAAGACAGGACAACAAACACAAGACAACAGGACAGAACAGGCCCGCAGAACAAGACAGAAGAACAGAACAGGGCAGGACAACAGAACAAGACAGAAGAAGAGAACAGAACAGCATAACAGGACAACAGAACAAGACAGGACAACAGAGCAGGACAACAGGACAGGACAGGCCAGCAGAACAAGACAGAAGAACAGAACAGGACAACAGAACAAGACAAGACAATAGAACAAGACGAGAGAACACAACGAGACAGGACAACAGAACAAGACATGGGTTTTTCTGCCCCGACCGGCTCCTACCCAGAGTTGAGTTTGATGCGGGCTCAGTTGGGAAGACTGGGACCACACAGTCGAGTTTCATCCACTTAATGGATGCGTTTCTGAGAGTGTTGCTCAAATTTCCTGACCAACACTGCAGGTGCCTGTATCTCTCGGGCCTGGTTGACGCCGGGATATATTATGAAAGGAAGCGTAGAGTACAGACCTGTCATGTAGTCTCAGACCGAAATGGAATCCCGTGGCATCATCTTAATCATCCTCATTCATCAATCAGCAAAAAAAAAAAAAAAAAAGTCTCAAGTTCTGTGGCCCTCATGCCCTGCTCTCATGGTGACCTCAATTTCGGCGTCCTCTCCACGTCTGTGGCCTTGGTTTGTTTCCGTCCGGGGGGTCACCGGTATCGGCGAGTTCCATGGGGGCTGTCGTTGGACGGACGTGGTGGCGCCCTCCGGAGGGAGAGCTCACTCACGCCGGCTCCGCGACTAAGCAATTATTGTCGTCAGTAGGGGGCTTAGT
>JADBJO010000099.1:522500-525000 GCA_016801955.1 Conus betulinus | reverse complement strand
CTGCTTGTTTGTCTTTGGGGCTGCTACACCTATGCCCCCTGCTCACCCCCCCCCTCCCCCTCCCCCCCCCCCCCCCCCCCCCCCCCCCCCCCCCTATCCCCTCTATTCTATCTTATCACGGAGATGAAACAGAGAGTGTCGTTTGCGTAACCGACTTTACTTGTGGACTTATCTCCTTAGCCAAGTTTGTCGGAGATAAGGCATGTCAGTTATGCAAACCACGTTCTGCAGTTACAGGCTTTTACGGGGCAAGAACCTCCAAAAGTCTAGATGCTACTTGAAGGAAGGATTTGAATAAAGCATTATGCTGACACGTTCTTTTCACACAGCATATCTCATTATCATCACGATCATCATCATCATCATCATCATCATCATCATCATCATCGTCGTCGTCGTCGTCGTCGCTGTCGTCGTCGTCGTCGTCGTCAGCGTCGTCATCGTCGTCATCATCGCGCAGTGCACTTTGTTTTCAGCGTAAATTTGAATGCAGCGTGTTTGAATTCTCAGGTGGTGGCTGTCTATGTGGTTGAATGAATTAAAGACGAAACAGGTCTGCCTGGACAGCACAACAGAAAGCAAGAAACCCAACTCGTTTTTTTTTTTTTGTCTGAATATGTGCGCGTGCGCGTACACACACACACACACACACACACACACACACACACACACACACACACACACACACACACACACACACACACACACACACACACATGCACGCATGCACGTACACAAAGAATGAACGTGTTTCCAGTGCCTTTGCTGCATTGTATGAAATGAATGGAACTGAAATATACTGTAACTTTCGTTCACAGTAATGACTTACATAATCCTTCGTAATACTACCCCTCTCCTCTCGACCTTCCCTCCCCCCCCCCCCCCCCCCCCCCCCCTCAAATCTACTGATAGAGCAGCCAGAAGAAGAGTCAAGTGCGAGAGAAAATCGGTTTTTGAAAAGTCATAAAAACAGTCATCAGAAAATCTTACGCTGGGCTTGACAGGAAACGTGCAGTGTAGTAGGCACTCTGTCATCAGACGTTTTGGCCGTTGCGTTTTTATTTGATAGATAAAGTAGCCATTCTCTCAGCCCAGCCTGTCCTCCTTAATATGTTTGGACATTGCAGACCCTTGTCAAGAACTGGAACTGGACTCTTGTCTAAGTGATCCGACACGTTAGCAGGCGAAATGAAGAATGTTTACTAATGCTCTCGAAGTAGGGACTGATACGATAGGAGATGGTGGTGGTGGGTGGGTGGGTGGATTGGGGTCACCGCTCAATCTGGATTAACAACAACAACAAAACAAAAAAAACTTGCGGTTTGGCCGCGAGTGAAAACGGAGGGGGCAGACGGAGGCTGCAGGAGGAAGGATCATAAGCAGCGCGGGAATATTGCCTCACATATATACACACACACACACATCACTTTAGTAGGAAAATAACAAGCGCAAGCCAACAATTTGTCTATCAATACATTAATGGCAAAGATTCGGGGTCAAAACAAACGAGGATGGGGGGAACATAGAAAATGAAAGATCAAAGATCTATGTATAGATCATGCTTTACATGTAGCCAATGGAGACCATCGCAACTCCTCTTGGCGAAATGAAGCTATCCGCTCCGAGGCCTTTCTTCCACTGGATCGGACTCGTCAGGGTGAAATGGTTGATTGGGTTTGTGCTGCCTTGCCATCACATAGAGATATACCACAGCCTACAATTTCGTGGTTTTCGCACCACCAAGGGTTAAAAATCGGAATCTATCAGTTCCCAAAGCAGTCACTGAAAGGTAGAAAAGTAAACGAAAGGAAAGAGTGGTAAAGAAATAAGTCGCTGAAAAAAAAACTAAAAGAAAGTGTAAACTGTATAAAATAAAAAGTGTAAGTGTAAGTGTTAAAGAAAGCGTAAACTGTATAAAATATGAGTAAAAAATCTTAAACCAATGCTCGAGGATCCATTTAAGGATGCAAGGAAGGTCAAAAAGTGTACAATGCAAGTATTATCAGCAGCTAAGCCTGGTGCAGGACAGCGTTTACTTGGATCTCCTAAGAGATGCAAACTCTCTCTCTGATTGACCAAGCAATAATATGTTGAACAATTTGGTAGTGGGTGAAACAAGCGCAGGCTAACTAACTAACCAACAAACAAACTAACTAACTAACTAACTATACTATATATATATATATATATATATATATATATATATATATATATATATATATATATATATATATATGTGTGTGTGTGTGTGTGTGTGTGTGTGTGTGTGTGTGTGTGTGTGTGTGTGTGTGTGTGTGTACAAACATACAAACAGACCAATAAGCAGGTCGCACTATTTGGTGTAGTGGAGGTGTGATCTGAGTGAGGCACATCTTTGCCATTCCCTCACACCCAACCCCACGCCTCGCCCCCTTTTGAGGGACCTCATTGACTGGGGCTCCGAAGCTGAAGAGAACGTGAGAGTTAAATAATTACCTGGAGTCTGCTCACAACGCGCCTA
>JADBJO010000099.1:490000-517500 GCA_016801955.1 Conus betulinus | reverse complement strand
TCACCGTGTGAAAGCTTTGTACAGATAAACTGCAGACTGCCAACTGTTTCATTCCGAGATGACATGAACAAGATAAGCTTGAGTAAGCAAGGTCTTGTATGACATTTCCGGGAAAGAAATTTTCCTCTTATCGCTTGTAATTCTGGACAGAGTTAATGCACAATGCACTTCATCTTCATCTTGACTATCGACATAATGGACACAAGTAAGATGCATTTGTTCGTCTATAACCATAATGATGAATAAAAATACCAGACACACCCATTCTAAATTTTGTCGTGATAAACGTCAAGTACCTTTCCATAGGCACTGACATGTACGTTGGGAGAGATGGTAGATCACTTAATGCTCTGAAAAACTAAAACCTCACTACTGTGAACATGAAAATTCCAGTCTTGTCATCTACAGTCAATTGATCTTTCTTCAAAAGTACGAACAGAATTGTTCATGTCTCCGACACCTTGGTTAAGCCACACGTATCCAAAACCATATTCGTATAATTTCGCTTTAACGAGCGACACCCAGTTGAAGTATATTATTTTCTCTCTTTTTACAGGATCTCACCAAAATTACGGGACTGCAATCGATCAAAGGGTGAGATGTGTGTCACGTCAAGCCTTGTCAGAAGACCTGATGTAAATGTTTGTGGATTTCAAAAAGCAAAGGGCTTTCAATGTCTTCCTATTCCGTGCTCTTGGGTTAAAAATTCCGAGGTCGACTGTCGGTGTGATTTTGGAACACATCAAGACCAGGCTTTTGTTTTGTTTTTGTTTTGTTTTTTGTTGCCTTTACATCCCACCATTTAAAGTAACGCCACTCCGTCTCCAGGAAGATGTCGGTCGAAGCAAGACGCCACTGTACATGTATTCTCTCTCTCTCTCTCTCTCTCTCTCTCTCTCTCTCTCTCTCTCTCTCTCTCTCTCTCTCTCTCTCTCTCCCTCCTCTCTCTCTCTCTCTCTCTCTCTCTCTCTGGTGAGACCTAGCTGGTGCATTTGTTCATGTGTGTTAAGACTGTAAATAACTTTGAATAATGACAAAACAATATAAATCAACGGCTGTCAAAAAGAGAAAGCTCTTTGTCTGTCTGTCCGTCTGTCCGTCTGTCTGTCTGTCTGTCTGTTTGTTTGCCTGTCTGTCTCTTGATGTTTCTTTCCTTGACGACCCCACCCTCTTCTTTCCTTTTCTTTTTACGTTAATTCGTTATCATTTTAAAAGCACGGAGTAAAACCTTTCTTTGGCGTACACATTTTACCCTCAATAAAACATTCGTATTTGTAAATGTATTAGCTCAGTTGGCTCAGTTGGTAGTGCGCCGGACTCGTGATCCTGAGGTTACGGGTTCGAATTTCGGTACAGGGGGATTTTTTCCCTCGGAGTTATCATTGGTTCTGACTCCATTCCCCATACAGTCTTCGAATGAGACTATAAACCGAGGTTCCGTGTGTGAACGCACGCATAACATCTTGCACACACGTCAAATCCCATCACCAACTTTCGGAAGAGAAGGCCAGTTTGGCCGTTGGTATGGATGACACGTTACACATAACATGCACCCTGCGTGAGAGACTGAAAGAATGGAGGAAGTAAGGAAACTGAGTGAACGATATTGAACGATATTGACTGGATGACACGGGAAACGACTGAATGAAGCGCCAGCTGGCAGCTCTTCAGTCGGCACTACCCAGGTAGGCAGCCCGTTGTGTAAACGAGTGTTGATTGTAAAGCGCTTAGAGCTTGGTCTCTAGCCGAGAATAGGCGCTATATAAGTAGTCATTATTATTATTAGTCGTATTCTCCCGCTGCATCGTACATCGCGCGCGCGCGTGTATGCACACACACACACACACACACACACACACACACACACACACACACACACACACACACACACGTTTTTTAAAACGTCTACCAGCAGATGTTTCTTGATTAAACATGGTGCTTTTATCAACGATGTGGCTCCTTACTATGCATAAATTTTGCAATTTCGTCAGTACTAGACCGTCCGGTCGCCTAGAGCGTTTCCCCTCATGCGTGGGTTTGCACCCTTTTGTGGAAGCTCCAGCTGGCACAATTCTCACAGAACACAGCTGTGTGCAGGCTTTTTACAACACTTACAACAACTCTTAAACACACACACACACACACACACACACACACACACACACACACACACACACACATCGGGCACGCGCTATTAAAAACTAGTTTATTTCAAATAAAAATGGCCACACACACACACACACACACACACACACACACACACAACACACACACACACACACACACACGCGCGCGCGCGAAACTCTGTGTGTGTGTGTGTGTGTGTGTGTGTGTGTGTGTGTGTGTGTGTGTGTGTGTGTGGCGAGTTTTATTTGAAATAAACTGTTGACACCCACTCACTACCCTCACGCTCACGCACAACCACTCACACACTCGCACACACACACACACACACACACACACACACACACACACACACACACACACACGCACACACACACACGCGCGCGCACACACGCACACAAACACACACACACACGCATATGCACACAAACACAACGCGCGCACGCATGCACAGCACACACACACACACACACACACACACGCATATACACAAACACACGTACACATCACGCACGCATTCGCGCGCAGCGCGCACACACACACACACACACACACACACACACACACACACACACACACACACACACTTCCTTGTTCGATCATGAAATTCACAGTGATAGCAACCTACGGGCAATTCCTCACCAATACACACAGGTAACCCAGAAACCAGACGACATGGTTTAGCGAACCAGCTAACCACCCATGCATAAACAGACCGCCGACCAACACACTGAGTCAACCAACCATACAGGGCTCACATCAATCAAATAAAAGTAAACAACTTTGGGTCTCTCTCTGTCCGTCTCTCTCTCTCTCTCTTTACCTTGGTCACAGTTAAGCAGGGATGGGTGAAGGAAGGTGGTGATGGTGGTGGTGGAGAGGGTGAGGAGGGACAAAGGGAGGACTGATGGGAAGGGGAGGGGAGGGGAGGGGAGGGGAGGGACGCCAGTTGTGTGCAGTTATGTACACGTGTGCTAGCTGTACATGCAAGCACGTAGTGCACTTGTAGTGATAGATTCATTTTCAGTTTCATTGCCGAGTGATCAAGACGTCATACGTGTGACCTGTCCATTAGACACTGAATGACACTTGCAAGTCTTCTGTCATAAACATCCGATGACCTTAATTGAGAGATGCAGAGTTCACCTATCAATGAGTTTCACTTTTCATTCACTGAACAATTAGTGTGAGACAGAAAAAAGGGGGAAGTTCGAAAATAGATCATGCTGAAAGTACGGCTTAATGAATTGTCACATGACCAAGGGTCAATAGAATTCCTCCGAACACGTGTTGGGATGATCATTTGTCGGCATACGCCGTAGTGGAGTTTCTGCATTTATCTTGGGTTTCTGCATTCATCTTGGTGGGGTTTCTGCATTCATCTCGGTGGGTTTCTGGGTTCATCTTGGTGGGGTTTTCTGGGTTCATCTTGATGGGGTTTCTGTATTCATCTTGGTGGGGTTTCTGTATTCATCTTGGTGGGGTTTCTGGGTTCATCTTGGTGGGGTTTCTGCATTCATCTTGGTGGGGTTTCTGCATTCATCTTGGTGGGTTTCTGGGTTCATCTTGGTGGGGTTTTCTGGGTTTATCTTGGTGGGGTTTCTGTATTCATCTTGGTGGGGTTTCTGTATTAATCTTGGTGCGGTTTCTGTATTCATCTTGGTGGGTTTCTGGGTTCATCTTGATGGGGTTTCTGCATTCATCTTGGTGGGGTTTCTGCATTCATTTGGTAGGGTTTCTGCATTCATCTTGGTGGGGATTCTGCATTCATCTGGTGGGGGTTGCTGCATTCATCTTGGTGGGGTTTCTGGGTTCATCTTGGTGGGGTTTCTGGGTTCATCTTGATGGGGTTTCTGCATTCATCTTGGTGGGGTTTCTGGTTCATCTTGGTGGGGTTTCTGGGTTCATCTTGATGGGGTTTCTGTATTCATCTTGGTGGGGTTTCTGTATTCATCTTGGTGGGGTTTCTGGGTTCATCTTGGTGGGGTTTCTGCATTCATCTTGGTGGGGTTTCTGCATTCATCTTGGTGGGGTTTCTGGGTTCATCTTGGTGGGGGTTTCTGCATTCATCTTGGTGGGGGTTTCTGTATTCATCTTGGTGGGGTTTCTGTATTCATCTTGGTGCGGTTTCTGTATTCATCTTGGTGGGGTTTCTGGGTTCATCTTGATGGGGTTTTCTGCATTCATCTTGGTGGGGTTTCTGCATTCATCTTGGTGGGGGGTTTCTGCATTCATCTTGGTGGTGGGTTGCTGCATTCATCTTGGTGGGGTTTCTGCATTCATCTTGGTGGGGTTGCTGAGTTCATCTTGGGGTGGGGTTTCTGCATTCATCTTGGTGGGGGGGTTCTGCATTCATCTTGGTGGGGTTTCTGGGTTCATCTCGTGGGGTTGCTGAGTTCATCTTGGTGGGGTTGCTGGGTTCATCTTGGGGGTGGGGTTTCTGCATTCATCTTGGTGGGGTTCTGGGTTCATCTTGGTGGGGTTTCTGCATTCATCTTGGTGGGGTTTCTGGGTTCATCTTGGTGGGGTTTCTGAGTTCATCTTGGGGTGGGGTTTCTGCATTCATCTTGGTGGAGTTTCTGCATTCATCTCGGCGGGGTTTGCTGCATTCATCTTGGTGGGGTTTTACGAAGTTTAAACAATCTAATTTCTAACTTACCGTTTACAATCCACTTAACCTTCGATGCAAACAGAGAATTGTTCCCTTAGGCGGTGAAATGCTTTGTGTGTGTGTGTGTGTGTGTGTGTGTGTGTGTGTGTGTGTGTGTGTGTGTGTGTGTGTGTGTGTGTGTGTGTGTGCGCGCGCGCGCGCGTGCGTGCATGCGTGCGTGCGTGCGTGCGTGCGCGTGTGCGTGCGCGCGCGTGTGTGTGTTGTGTGTGTGTGTGTGTGTGTGTTGTGTGTGTGTGTGTGTGTGTGTGTTGTGTTTGTTGTTGTTGCTCTCTTGTTGTTGTTGCTCTTGTTGTTTTTCTCGTCTGTGCAGGAACTATGTGTCGTCGTGGTGCGAGGCGTGTGTGTGTTCTTTCTATAGCTTAAAACACGTCTGCCATGTGAAAGAATCCATTCATTATTTTTTTCTCCGATTTTTTTTTTTTGTTTTTTTTTTTTTTTTGCTTTATTGTGCCAGTGTAACAACGTATTGCCCCCGCCTGTCTTGACCCCCAAGTGTGATTGATATACTCTGTCCCATGTGCTGTGCATCTAATCTGTGTCGATTCACCCAAACATGCACCGTGCTCTGAGTGTGATTGATATCTCTTTCCACGTGCTGTGCGTCTAATCTATGTGGAATAACCGACGATGCCCAGTGCTCGGACTTTGAAATGGGGTGTGCATGAATTGTACGTGAGATTTATAGAGAGTATATGGAGAGAAATAAAGATGACTTCAAAATATGTCCAGGTATTTTGTGTGCATGAATTGTACGTGAGATTTATAGAGTATATGGAGAGATATAAAGAATATTTCAAAATATGTCCAGGTATTTACAAAAAAAAAAAATTTGAAGAAAAGGGCGGTGTGATATTTGATAGAGCATATTGATAGGAAAAAGAATGAGTTTAAAATATTTCCAGGGGCTAAATTGGTGTCTTTCTGAATTTTTGGAAGACATGTGAAAAGTTGCCCAGCAAACCACATTGCTCTCGTTCCCAAGACCACACAAAAGGCAAAGAAGGGGGGTGTGGTGGGGGTGTGGTGGGGATGGGGTGGGGGTGGGGTAGGGTAGGGCGGTGAGTATGTGCATGCATACAGTAATTGCGTGTACTCTTGAGAAGGGGTAGGGTGGTGGGTAGAGAGGTGTCTTGCGCGCTCACACACACCACACACACACACACACACACACACACACACACACACACACACACACACACACACACACACATACATTCATATACACAATATCATATATACATGCAACACATTCTGAGAGAGAGAGAGAGAGAGAGAGAGAGAGAGAGAGAGAGAGAGAGAACAGAGAGAGAGAGCCACACACTCACACACAATATCAGTGTAAAGGAGCATGACTGTGTCAGCACACCCAAACCCACAGTCACGCACACACACACACACACACACACACACACACACACACACACACACACACACACACACACACACACGCACGCACGCGCACACACGCACACACACACACACACACAACACACACACACACACACACACACGAGTGATCGCATGCGCGCACACACAACACACTATTAGAATATGGGGACGCGTGTGTGTGCTCACGACTCTCTCTCTCTCTCTCTCTCTCTCTCTCTCTCTCTCTCTCTCTCTCTCTCTCTCTCTCACACACACACACTCACACACACACACACGCACGCACGCACGCACGCACTCTCTCTCTCTCTCTCACACACACACACACACACACACATACACACTGACTGAAACTATTTACTGTCAGATAAACATAGTGTTGTACTGACTAACATAGTGTTGTACTCACACACACACACACACACACACACACACACACACACACACACACACACATACACACACACACACGCGCGCGCGCGCGCGCGCGCGCGCGCGCTTTTGGCTAATTAGGAAACCCGGATCTATCGATGAACTTGCAAGTCCAGGTAGTATGACTCGACTTTTTTTTTATTCCATTTGCCAGGATCGCACACGCGGCCAGTCGGATTTTGTCAACATAATCGTGCGTTTAAGGGGGGGGAGAGCTCGGAAGAAGTGCTACCAAATCATGACTTGCACCTTAACGCAGTTGGTACAGGCGCTCGATCATGCTGAACGTATTGGAAATAACAGCCTGGTATCATCCGCCTTACTACAGATGGTACAGGCGCTCGATCATGCTCAAGTATTGAGAATAACAGGCCTGGTTTCATCCCCCTAACCACAGATGGTACAGGCGCTCGATCATGCTGAAAGTATTGGAAATAACAGGCCTGGTATCATCCGCCTTACTACAGATGGTACAGGCGCTCGATCATGCTCAAAGTATTGGGAATAACATGCCTGGTGACATCCACCTATTTTTCATCGGGGAACGTCGTCTTTTCGTTACCTTGCGGAAATAGTCTTGATAAGATAACTGATATTTCGCCCGTTGAAAAACAAATCATTAATCCTTGGGATATGAGCTCGGGCTTATTGGCCCAGTGGGTAAAGCGTAGTTCTCTTGATCCAGGGATCCGGAGTTCCATCCTTGCTTGAGACACCCAGAGTAAAAGAGAGTTTTTTTTTTCCCCACGAAATCTACATCAATACAGACTATACCCCAAAAAAAACAAACAAACAAACAAACAAAAACTGCTTCTCCTCATTGCAACGACAACAAAAAACAGAAATCGATTCGCACACCACAAAACACAAAACACAACAAAAGCAAGCCTCGCTCGACCATGAAATATCATTCCAACTCTCGTCGAAGGGACAGGCTATCGTGTGTCAGTCAGCGCGCGCGCGCGCGCACAGACACACACACACACACACATGCACACACACACACACACACACACACACACCATCGCCACCGCCACCACACCGCACCACCACACACAACAACGCAGCACGCACACACCCACGCATCACACATACACACACACACACACACAAGACACACACACTTGAATAACACATGCGGCCACCACATGGCATCACCACACACACACCACCACCACCACCACACAACACACTGCAGCACAACAACACATCAAATACACATGCACACAGCTGTTGTGTTAACACACACACCCTTGGATAAGGCGATATGCGGCCACCCGATGGCAGGATACACACACACACACACACACACACACACACACACACACACACACACACACACACACACACACTCACACACGTGTCACAAGCAGTTAAGATTTGGAGTTTTTACCTAGACTCGAAGAAGAAACAGAAGAAGAGGAAGCTAATAAACAGCCCTCAAGAGTTCCCTTTCAGAAGACTGTAGACTGGCTAGTAGCCTGCATATCGTTTCGTCAAGATGACATAATTGACAGGTGATCTTAGACTTTGTGTGTTGCGTGCATTTTTGTGCCTCAACAGAAAAAGAATCCATGGCATTAACGATTCGATCGAATTGACCAGTGGCTTATTCTGTAGAAATATCCGCTGAGACAGAAAACTGGTTTGGGCTTTATAGGTCGAACAGTTGAAAAACGAAACAAAACAGGGATGAAGTGGGCGAAAACGAATGAAATCGGCTACGGGTGCGCGCGCGCGCGCGCACGTGTGTGTGTGTGTGTGTGTGTGTGTGTGTGTGTGTGTGTGTGTGTGTGTGTGTGTGTGTGTGTGTTTCAAGTTCTTGCTTTTCTGCTCTTACCCTCCTCCTCCCTCCCTCTCCTCCGTCCCTCCCCTATATGGTACTGACATAAAAGACTCGGCGTCACTGTCTAAGCTTGTCGTGCTCACAGAGATTGCACTGAGAAAGAGACGGAGAAGACAGACCGTTGACAAGTGAAATTTGTACTGAAATAGGTCTGCATTCTAAGTACACTGTGACCCAGTTTGATGAATCAACCGACACAGTCTCTCTCTCTCTCTCTCTCTCTCTCTCTCTCTCTCTCTCTCTCTCTCTGAGTCAAGTCTCTCTCCCCCCCCCAAATAGGACCCCCCCCCCCAAGTCCCCCCCCCCCCCCCTCTCCCCACGTCAAATAGGCCTACCGTGAGTTGTATATGGGCAGACTTTTCTATGCTACAAAAGTTACCCGGTATTCTATGATTAGCGGTCAGGTCATCAGTTATACTTTATTTGGATCGCAAACCAGCACTGCCAGTCTATGTTGCTGTTGTTGGTTTATACTCAGATGTATCCATTCATAAGGGGAGAAGGCCTGCATGAATAAAACGTCTCTCTCTCTCTCTCTGCATGCATGCGCACGCACTGTGTGTATGTGTGTGTGTGTGTGTGTGTGTGTGTGTGTGTGTGTGTGTGTGTGTGTGCATGCATGCGCACGCACTTGCGTGCGTGTGTGAGTGTGTGTGTGTGTGTGTGTGTGTGTGTGTGTGTGTGTGTGTGTGTGTGTGTGTGTGTGTGTGTGCATGCCTGCGTGCGTGCATAGTGTGTGTGTGTGTGTGTGTGTGTGTGTGTGTGTGTGTGTGTGTGTGTGTGTGTGTGTGTGTGTGTGTTCATGTAGTTACAATCTCTCTTTCTGACATCCCCTTTTTATCTGCTTCCCACATCATCACTTTACTGTCGCCCCCAACGCTTCACGTACGTTAATAATCACCAACACTATCATCAGTGTCCTTGTCATCAAACCATCATCAGTTAGTTCGTTAAACTGAACCAATCCAACATCAAACCAGTCATTACCGAGAAAGGATGATCAAAGCTTTGGATTAAAAAAAAAAAAAAAAAAAGAAAAGAGAGAGAGAGAGAGAGAGAGATCGAGAAAATAAGAGAAAAAATCTTCAATGGGCGATTTTATGGTAGCTGCAGAAACCAGTTTAAAGATAAGGTTTTGAAAAAGGGCAGTTGTTAGCGACTTCTTTCTCCGCCTCGTGATAGCAGTTGACTAAGTTGTCTTTCTTAACTAATTGACTGGGTGGACGCTTAATTCAAAAATCAAAAATAAGAAAACAAAATCCCCTTAAGTTTCCTTATAGCATGAGCAGATGAGAGCTTGGGGATCACTTAGTCTTACATGCATCAACATCACACATTTCAACACGGATGTCCACATGTTTTTAGATGATTCCAACGTAAAGTTTCATAGCCCGATCGTTGAGCACACCTCTCATGTATTGCAGTTTAGCAGACGAACACTAATGGGTTCGTCTGCTATCAGGTCGACAGGTTTCGACTCATCCGTATCGTGGTGTGTCCAGACCAGCAGAAAATGTGTAGTTCCCAAAATATGCAAACATAAATCACGAATGCTTGAAACGTTTGAAAAGTTTAGTGATGAGCTCTTCGAGGTGAGACAACACACGCGGAAAATCACCTATTTAATGGAAATCTCCAAGTTGCCAACCCTGGAGAAGGGCCAGCTTATGCGCAGCCATCTTTTCAGGATGCGACCAATCTGCGATCGCGTGTTCAAGTCACATGACACTGCCTGCTCCTATTTAGGAATGAGCTCGCCTTCGCTCTACCTCTTTTCCACACAAGTGAAAGTGAGAGAAAACAGATCGAATAACTATGTCCACCAACGGTGTGAACAACGGCTCGCATTACGAGGAGATCAACCATCACTACGCCGAGGAGTGTAGTCAGGATGACATCGGCTCATTTCTCTTCACATCCGAGTCTGTGGGAGAGGACACCCACCCAGGTAAGAACCATGCATGTTTTTTCCTAAGATTTTTGCAGACTTTTTTTTTTTTTTTTTTTTTCCTCGCGCTTCTGCTATGTTGAGGACTGCGACCATAGGCCTTCGCCAATGCAGAAACCCACGTGGAGTCTGTTTACAACTTGTCATGTGCTTTGGTGATCGGGTTGCATTTGCACTCATCCACAGATATTTGAATGAACCCGATACACAGTTAAAAAAAAAATCGACATATGTGATAATATATGAAAAGTTAAAAAAAAAAAAAAAAAGAAAAAACATACAGCTGATGTAGAAGTATTATACGCTATACTGATGATATGCATATATGAGGATAAACTTTGTGGCTTTGGGTTTGGACTTGGCATCTATTTCCATTTAGACTGAGAAAAGAAAAGGTGTCATTTTGTTTTTTTTTTCAGTTTTCTTTTTTTTTTCTTTCTTTTTTTTTTTTTTTTTTTAAAAAAAATATCAGCACAGAACTTGAAGTTTAAAATTTACAAAAGCAGTAAACATTTATATGCCATGTGATTTCACTGTAATTTAAAGAAAAAATACATTCAGCGAAGCGAGTTATCAGATTTTCAATTGTAAAATGATATGAAATGTTTATGGTGTATACAGACAAAAAGTGTTAAATAAAAACAACCAGACAGTACTGGATGTCAAACTGCAGATTGCTGACGAATGAAGGATTAGTTTCAGGAATCTTTAATGTGAAGGAAACTTCTTATGTTGATCTTAGTATTATGAGGGGCCGTTTCAAAATACCTAATGTAGAGGCAGAATTGATTTCACCAAAGTTTTGATTTAAATGTTGAGTATTCTCTTTCAAACACATTCTCACACACACACACACACACACACACACACACACACACACACACACACACACACACACTGAAAGATCATGTAAAACACAAATGCACACACACGCGTGCACACACACACACACACACACACACACACACACACACACACACACACACACACACACACTAAAGATCATGTAAAACATGGTAATGAGTGGGAATGCAGTGTGAAGTATATAGCATTATTAAAGAAAAAAAAAAGATGAATTGAAAGATCAGTTTGACTAATGCTATCCTTCCCTGTCTGTTTTCCTCCACACTCCAGCCCCCACCCAGTCCCTCCACCCTGTCCCTCCGTCCTGTCCCTCCTACACACTTTCTTCTTTTTCTCACTATCTCTATTCCTTGCTTTTTTTTTCTGGTTCTAGTTTGAAAGTAAAAAAGAAAAAAAGAAAAAAAAAAAAAAAAAACAGAATAAAAAGAAAAAAAATAGATCATTTTTCCTCCATAGTTTGTCTGTCTGCCTGCCTGCCTGCCTGCTCGTTGCTCTCTCTCTCTCCCCCTCCCTCCCTCTCTCTCTCTCTCTCTCTCTCTCTCTCTCTGTGTTACTTTCCAGTCTCTCTGTTGCTGTCTCTCACTCTGTCTTCCCTGAATTTTTCTGTCCATATCTCTTTCTGTTCCTGCCTCTAGTCTCTCTGTCTATCCATCTGTCTGTCAGTCTGTCGGTGCGTCTGTCTGTGTCTGTTCATCCCCCCCCCCTCTGTCTCTGTCTGTCTGTCTGTCTGTCTCTCTCTCTCTCTCTCTCTCTCTCTCTCTCTCTCTGTCTCTCTCTCTCTGTGAGGTTAAAAGAGATGGGAGTTCAACTTGCCAGATGGGTTGGGGTTGGGGGATACATTGGGAGTAATGAGTTGGAGAGGGTTGGGGATTGGGGGTGAATGCAGGATGGTTGGAAATGGATGATAGCTTGGGTACAGTACTGTTCTTAAAATTAGTAGTTCACTGTGGGTGTAAACATTTGAATATGTCTTACAATTGAGTAACCAAAAAATAATCATGGCCATAATGCAGTATTAAATCAGTGTTGGTGTAAATGATTCTCGCTGTTGTTGCAGACAAAATCTGTGATCAAATCAGCGACGCTATCCTGGATGCACACTTGCAGCAGGACCCAATGCCAAAGTTTGCCTGTGAGACCGTGACCAAGACAGGCATGGTTCTGGTTTGTGGGGAGATTTCCTCCAAGGCTAACGTCGACTATCAGAAGGTCATCCGTGGTGCCGTCAAACAGATTGGTTATGACGATTCCTCAAAAGGTAGGACCACTCTATGCCCATTCATGACATCCATTCAAATGACTTCACTATGTCTCTGTTTCAGAATTCTGTAATTGATTATTTTATTTATTTTTATTTATTTATTTTTTTTTGCTGTCCTAACCTCTGCGCCACCTCAGAGGCAGTGCACCCATGCTGCTCATTCCGACACCCTGTCCACGGCCCACAGCCTGGTCGGCCCCGCCGCAGCCCCGGCACCGGCAATCCACAGGGAACAGTCAATGTCAAGTCATCAAGAGGCAACCCATCGGAGGAGACACTGCACTGCTGCCGAGTCACTTCAGTGGTGTTCAATGGCGCCTGTTCTGATCTAACATACGCAGGACACCACCTACTAAGCCCCCTACTGATCGACAATAATTGCTTAGTCGCGGAGCCGGCGTGAGTGAGCTCTCCCTCCGGAGGGTGCCACCACGTCCGTCCAACACAGCCCCCCCATGACTCGCCGATACCGGTGACCCCGATGGAACCAAACCAAGGCCACAGACGTGGAGAGGACATCGAAATTGAGGTCACCGTGAGAGCAGGGCATGAAGGGCACAGAATTTGAGACACATTTTTTTAATGCTGATCGATGACAATGAGGATGATTAAGATGATGCTACGGATTTCCATTTCGGTCTGAGACTACATGACAGGGCTGTACTCTACGCTTCCTTTCATAATATATCCCCAGCGTCAACCAGGCCCGAGAGATACAGGCACCTGCAGTGTGGTCAAGAAATTTGAACAACACTCTCTAGAAACGCATCCATTAAGTGGATGAAACTCGACTGTGTGGTCCCAGTCTTCCCAACTGAGTCCGCAGCAACTCAGCTCTGGGTAGGAGCCTGGTCGGGGCAGAAAAACCCACATGACTTCTGATGGGATTCGAACCCATGACCTGCCAGCCGGGAGTCCGCGACGCTAACCACTTTGCCACAGCGGCTGGTCTGTAATTGATTATTTAATCAATTCACACATTGGGAATCTTACTGGTTTTGTCTTTGTGAAAGAACATTGGAAATAAAACTTTAAATGTGCCTGCCCTCCTTTCTGTTCCCCCCCCCCAAAAAAAAAAAAAATCTTCATAAGTGTAGAACCAGCTTTAGATGTTTACAAAGCGGTTTTTTTTTCAGTTTATTTTATATGACTTTTTTTTCAGAAAACGTTAGAAATATTTGAACCATTGCAGTCCAGTATATTTGTAAGCTTTTTCAATACATTAATGAAGCATTTTCCAGGTATTTGCTGGCTGCAGATAACTGTCATGTTGATGGGCATTGTTTGTGTGTTTAGGGAAGCTAGAATGGGCAGATCATCATCATTGTGAGTCGGCTTTTTTTTGTTTTAGGTTTAAGATGCATCTGCTCCATTTACTCATTATTCAGCATATTTTTCCAAGCTACAGTTTTTGTGAGTGCGATGGCTTAATATCTGGTCATTATTAAAGTGATATTAGTACCAGTGTAATAATATGCTGATAAGAACTGCTCAAATCTTGCCAAAAGATGGGGCATACATCATTACTTGCTCATGTATTTTCTTCCATTAAGACAAATCCTATACTTTATTCAAGAGGTATATTGTGTTGTATGCCCACAACACAAACTGCTTGCTCATACGATGCAGTATACCAAAGAGAAACCCTATGTGGCCTTGTGTGTACTGTTTGGTGTGCTGCTTGCATTACAGTCTACATTCATTCTTAACAACTGAAGGTAGGTTTGTGCAGTGATTAAAAAGTGAATGATGGCCACATGAAAGAGTTCTCAGTCAGCTGATCAGAATTTCAGCGAAAAGGCTCATCTGGGCTCAACATGCTGCAGTATGCTGTTCACACAATGGCTGGATCAAACAAGTGCCACATAACACACATGCACAGATGCATGGACGCATGCATGGACGCACGCACCCCCCCCCCCCCCCCCCACATGTATGTATACAGACAGTCACACATGTATGCACACAGCAAGCGCGCAGGCACACACAAACACACACACACACACACACACACACACACACACACACACACACACACACACACACACACACAGAGACGCATCATGCATGCATACATATACACATAAGCTGTTATGTAACCAGTATGAGCCATTGCTATTTCCGGAACACAATACAAGTCTTAAAGAAAGAGAGAGAGAAAAAAAAAACAAATAAAAGACCCTGTGTGTTCATTGCTGATCAGAAACATATTCAAGATAAGTTTATCACAAACTGACAGCTAGTATGCCTTGTTTGCTGCACATCACAGCATGTCTTCAAGAAAAGAAAAGGGGAGGTGAGAGAGGCAGATTAATGACTAGTCATTGCATCTGAACATTGCAGGCTTCGACTACAAGACTTGCAATGTGCTGATCGCCCTGGAAGAGCAGAGCCCTGACATCGCTCAAGGTGTGCATCTGGAACGTGATGACGACAACATTGGTGCCGGTGACCAAGGCCTCATGTTTGGCTACGCCACCGATGAGACAGAGGAGTGCATGCCCCTGACTGTGGTGCTGTCTCATCAGCTCAATGCTAAAATTGCAGAGTTGCGTCGCAATGGACAGCTGCCATGGGCACGTCCAGACACAAAAACACAGGTATCATTCATTATCTATGGGCAATATATGGCAATTTTGGAAAAGAAAACATGATATTTTTTTTCTGAAAAGGAAGCGTGAATAAGAGAAGGGAGTGCAAGGTGTTTGTGCTCTGTGTACAGCGACAGTACTGGGATGGATTTTTAGGCGGTCAAAACTCACCAAAGATGTTATCAGATATGAGAGAAAAATCTTGACTGTTGAATAAGATTTAAGAAAATCATATCTTTACATTTCAGAAATTCACATTTCTTAATACGCATGTTAAAAACAAAGGTAATGTTATCTGATGTATGGACTGACAGGCTTGCAAACTGGCACTTGCACACTGAGTTGTAGCACAGATGAACAAGACCTTGCATGAAAACATGCACACACATGCAAGCTCGTACAGCACAATGCACATGCGTACAGCACACACACACGCCTACTCGCACAACGCACACACACACCTACACAAACACTGTGCACGATAGATTATGCACTTGCACACAAGGACAGGTCAGATGCATGCGTTGTCATGACTTAATATGCAAACATGTTGGTTTATACTGAACTCTTAGAAGTTATCCTCAACGTTTGCTTCAGAAAGTTTTTTTTCTCATCAGCGCATGCTATGTTTCCTTTAAATTGAAAACTAGTCTGTTCACTCACAGTGTCACATGTATTTGATTTCTTAGTGCCATTTAAATCTTTCAGGAAAACCAAAGGTAGTGAGCAGGAATTGTGAAAGAGAATGAGAATAGATGAAATATGACTGCATGGGGTTTTCAAGTTCAGAAAGTTGTTCTTTTATTCAAAATATGATTTTATATGAGTCACATAGGGCCCTCAGTGTCACCACCTTTGTGTGTGTGGTTTAGGTGACTGTAGAGTACAGATATATCAAGGGAGCAGCTGTTCCCTGCGTGTGCACACAGTGGTGATCTCAGCACAGCATGACGAGAAGGTCACACTGGCACAGCTACGTAAAGAACTGATGGAGAAGTGATCAAGACGGTCATTCCCGCCAAATACTTGGATGATCGCACTGTTTTCCACCTGCAGCCATCCGGAAAGTTCATCATTGGTGGTCCTCAGGTGGGGAAATCTTGGTGATTGCTTTCCTTTGCACACCCCTCCTTCTCAGTGACTGCCCCTTCCCCTTCCTGCCCTCTGTGGATGCATGGTTTTATGGTATGTGGTGTGTGCTAGTGTTTGTGTCCTAATGGGAAGAGAGGTTGTTGGGCACAAAGTGATGATTGTTTATTAGCATGATTTAGCCACCCTCACCATAACGTCATATTAGAGGTACTTGACATTATGATTACTAGGTCTGGCATCTGCAGTTCACGCCTACCACAAAGCTTTTCTGGCCTCTACTGACATATGTTATCAGCACCAGCACAGCGGAATGAGAGGAGGCCCAAATCAGCAAACACACAAGAAAGTGACTTAATGTTCCACCTAGTTTTTACCTATGTAGCATTCTACCATCAAAAGTCAAAGCTGATCTACCTGAAATCACCCTCAGCAAGCATAAAATGGGAACTGCCAGGTTACTGGTTGTGTTTGAAGACTGGGGAGACAATGTGGTGAGATCAGTCATGCCCAGGATGAAGACTGGCAGAAAAAGGAAGGCCCAGGAGGCAGTGCACATGGCCAGATCAGGGAAACAAATCTGACACACACAAACCAACAGACAGGGTCTGGGATCAGTGGAAGAAAAGTGGCGTTCAGAAAAAAAGGGGAATGTCGAAAGAGACATGGGAAGACTAGAACTGAGAAAGAAGAGGATGCCGTGAGGGTCTAGAAGATAGTCAAGTGAGCGATCAGCAGACCTGTTTCTCCAAATAATTTTGCCGTATTTTGTATATAGGTTTGGTGAAAATAGAGTGGATACAATGAACTGAAAAAGAATACATCAAAGTGAAAATCTAGCGACTAAGTTCTTGAGCAGAAATTACACTAGCAGAGTATAACTATGGTGTTATCTTGGTTTGTCATTTTGGGTGCATTGACCAAGGGTGACAACTTTTTGCCAACACATGAAATCACATCTGGCTGTGTCTGCTCCCATGACAACATGCTAATACTTGAATGATAATTTGAACTACCAGCCCTAGAATAATGGGAGGTGGGGGGTATGTATGGGGGATAAGAAAGCATGGTCACAGTATTCTGATGAACCAGGCATGAAAGAAATTTGGTAATTGAAAAATGTATTTTTACTCCAGCTGGTGCCGTGTAATTGCTGTGCTGGTTGGTGGCAGCAGGAGAAAATGAACCTCTCCACCTCCCCCTACTTTTACAGAAAAAAAATTTGGAACAGGAATCCCCCAATCCCCTCCCCCCAACCCCACCCCCACCCCCATTTCCTGCTGTGTCAAAAATTTGGAAGATTAGCATAGCACTTTGTAGAGTGCACACTTATTTTTAGAAAATTACACGAACAGAGTTTTAGGATAAACAGCTGGGCGATGGACTATGTGGAAGTATGGTCTCCAAAGTGTATCAGTTGGAATGAAGTATGCTGTATGGCTCCTTGGGATCAGCTTTATCCTTAGATCCCTGCAATCAACTTCAAACGTGGTGAGATGGAGGAAACTCAGATGACCCTATGCCTCCAATTCATCAGAGGAAACAAACCGTGAGACATATCAGCTTAATTAAGCAAAACAATGGTTATCCAGGGAAAATACAATTGGAGACATAACCGAGTGCCAGTAGGGAGATCATACAGTTACACTGCCAGAGGCAGACCTGTTTACCCATAGGATTTTGTCATATTTTGTACACATGTTGATGAAAGTACAACAGATATGATGAACTTACAACACACACACACAAAAAGTAAAAAAAAAATCTAGACACAAAGTTCTTGAACAGTATTTACACTCACAGAAAGTAATCTTAGTGTTGTCTTTGTGTACCAGTTAGGGTGCTTTCACAAAAAGCAACAACTTTTGCTAATTGTCACACCTGAAATCGCATCTGGCTATCTGCTTCTTCAACAATATGCCAGTACATAGGATCAACAATGGGGACTGCTGGCCCTGAAAAAAATGAGCAATAAAATGTCGAGAGAGCATGAATTTGTGCCAAAGTATGCTGGTGGACCAGGTGTGACAGATATTTTCGTTGATTATTACTATGGTGACTGCAAGATCAAGAATATAATCCCCCTTTTCTGTGTGATGACAGGGGGAAAGGAATGTTCTACCCTCTAGCCCCTCCCCTTGACCCCTGCACTTTTACAAAAATGTGTGGAAGGTTTGTAACACGTTTTGTAGAAAATGAGCTCATTGTTGTGGAACAAGTACTCCCAAAGCATTTGTAGAGAAAACAAATGTGCAGAGGAAGCAGCTCACTGCCAGAAGCTCCAGTGACGACATTCCACACTGCAGGGGGCCATAGATCATGATCTGGAATGGCTGTGACATAAAATCAATCACAAGGGCTTTACTGAACAGAGTGGAAGTGCCTTGCAAACATACCAGAACTGGACAACTATCGGAAGATCACCAGAAAGAGTTCATAGAGACTGGAAACAGTGCTCCACTTAGGTTCATTGAAACAGTTTATTCTGCATGTGCTTACCACGTCGTAAAGCAGAAAACGGAGGGAGCTCATCTGCATGACAGAAGTACGCCAGTCTAGCCAGCAGCTTGTGAGAATCTGGCTGTCAGGCCACAGTCCTCACAATGGAGGTTTGGAGCAAGGGGGCGTTGATTCATGAGCCCAAAGTCTTGGGAAACAGCTTTTGCCATTTTGTAAACAAGTGTGGATTGTAAGGGCTTAGCGCTTGGTCTCTAGCTGAGGATCGGCGCTTATATAAGTATTCATAATAATAATAATGATAAGTATCACAACATAGAGTAGGCGTCTGATAGCTATATTCATTAGATATCCATCAAGAAAGGCATGCCCTGAGACGCCCAACCATCCAGAAGATGCAGGTTTGAATTCTGGCAGTGCCAAATATATTTTTGATATAGAGAGCTGTCAAGAAGTCATGAGGTGACAGGTCCCATAGAGTGTAAGGGGTTCAGGGCAGAAACACCTTTTCTCTGAAGACCTTCTGCTGTCAGATTCTTCCTGAGAGTTTCTTAACTTCCTACTTGACTCTTAACATACTGTATTACAGTTTAAGGTAATTTCTTAGAGTTGAAACTACATCTGTTAACAGTTTAAATTTTCTTGTTTGTTTCAATTTGAAATGATAAGATCTACATTTCAGGGAAATCCTTCTCTTTCGACAAAACACAATCTTTGTTTTTGTAACCTTTCAGGGAGATGCTGGTCTGACTGGTCGTAAGATCATTGTGGACACCTATGGGGGCTGGGGTGCTCATGGAGGAGGGGCCTTTTCCGGCAAGGATTTCTCCAAAGTGGATCGTTCTGCTGCTTTACGCTTGTCGCTGGGTGGCCAAATCTTTAGTCAAAGCAGGTCTCTGCAAGCGTGTTCTAGTGCAGGTGAGGATGGCAGGAAAATGTGAAATTGTGCGAGGATGGTTGCATGAGAATGACATTTGTTTAATCATGTTCAGCTGTTCCAGTGCTTTTTTTCTGTGTCTTTCAGTGTTTTTTAATCCAGCCGTCCTTGTTTGATTTCCTTTTTGTTAATTAATGGCAGGAACCACCAGTGGTGTGTTTTTTGTTCAGAATTTTGGGAGTTGGATATTTGTTTAAATATTGTTTTGTTTTAGTTTTTTTTTTAATATTGTCATTTCCATAGTAGAACATGAATAAGAATGAAATTTAAATAGTGACAGTGTTTTAACATATTAGCAGCCATGGTGCCATGGTTAGCATTAAGGGCTAGGTCATGGGTTTAAATCCCATTAGAGGCATTTGCTTTTGGCATTTTCATGGCCTGGACAGCTTCATCATGGCTAAGTGTGCCATGGGCTCCAATGGCAAGATAGCATGCACACAAGGCAGGTGTCATCCCTCTTACCGGATGCCCTCTGAGTATAGTGCTGAAATTTGCAGAACAAAGCCGCAGGTGCCTATCTGTCAGGCATGACTGATGGGATGTGATGGCGATATGAAACAAAAAAAAAGAGTACAGCCAGTCACGAAGCCTCAGACAGACCAGTATGGAACTCGCTTTCCATCGTCTTTCGTCATCTTTACCTTCATTGATCATCATCAGAAAAGTCTTAAATTTTTCAGCCGCTCAGGTTCTTTTCAGGTTACCTCAGTTCTAACTTTCTCTCCACACCTATGCGCACTGTGAGTTCATGTCAAATGTCACTGGCACTGGCAAGTTCAGAGGGACTGTCTTTGGATGGACATGGTGGCATCTTCTGTGCAGGAACACTTACGCAAGTGGGCCTCTGTAATCAAGCGCATATAGCCATCAGCAGGGGCTTCCAAGGTAGAGTAGCCTGCGTGTGTTCCGCTGAGACAGGGCATGAACGAACACCACCAGAGTGAGTCTGCAGTACTGCAGCCTCTCGTCAGGTGAAGAGGCTAATGAGGACTTCATACCGATTGTTCCTCGAGGACTTCCCATGCTGGGACAGGAACAGGATGTGCCTGGCATGGCTCTGTAAGGGGGAACCAGAATGAACGATGTGAAAATGCCACAGATGTGTTGTGGAAGATGAGCAGCTTAAACAAAAAGAAAATTAAAATGGTGTAGTGACATGTCAATAATTTGCACATTGTTGGTGCCATATGTGGGAAAAATTGTTAATGTTTGAATTTAGCACGGTTTTTTTTCTTAGATTTTTTTTTTTCAATTTGTGAAAAGGTGTGTTGTTTTTATTTCCTTTGTTTCACTGTTTCTCAGGCACTTGTACATGGCACTGTGTGCAGGTGGCATACGCTATGGCATTGCAGAGCCTCTGTCAATCACAGTCTTTAGTTACGGAACTTCGAAGAAATCTGAAAGTGAGCTGCTGGAAATTGTGAAGAAAAACTTTGATCTCCGACCAGGCAAAATTGTCAAGTGAGTTTTTTTCACATACATATCACAGTAGCTTTCTCTGTATATAAGTTCTGGGCATTCCACCTTTACTTCCCTTCATGGATCACTTTTTGTGTGCACTGTGTGCATGTGTGTGTGTGTGTGTGTGTGTGTGTGATGAAATTAATGGAAACAAATATATTGTAAGGTATCACAGATGTTCTCAAACTTCAGCTGTTTTTGATAAAAGTTTTGAAGTCTGAATTTTACTGAAAAACATGTTGAAATTCTGCTGAATCTGTAAAGAATGCTGAAAATTTGGTTTGCAGTTTGTTACATTTTGCAGTGTTTCAAGAAAAACAAAGCACTGGTATTTTGCTTGAGGGCTGATATCAAATATCACTTCTGACATGCATGTAATATCTGAATGTTCTCTTTTGCTCTAAACTAGTTGAAAAATGCTTTCATGTTGCAGGGAACTGAGGCTGCGCACACCCGTCTACCAGCAGACAGCGTGCTATGGACATTTTGGAAGAGATGAATTCACATGGGAAGTCCCCAAGAAACTACAGTTTTGAAGCTTGTTTATGGATGAATGTTGTCTGAATAATGCTGTTTGTACTGTGTCCAAACAAAGGTTATTATCGTTTTAACATTCCCATCATCCTTTTAGAGTAAAATTCTTTTCCATTGCTTGATTCTGGAAACAACAAAAAAAAGGACAAATAATGGTTAGATGTGTTTGCCCAATTTTTTTTTTTTTTTTTTTTTTTGAAAAAAAGGGACAAATATGGTAAGAATGTTTGCCCATTTTTTTTTTCTTCTGAAAAAAGAGACAAATGTGGTAAAACTGTGTTTGCTCAATTTCTTTGATTTTCTGAGAAAAAGGGACAAATATGGTAAGACTATGCGTTTGCCCAATTTTTTTTAATTTTCTGAAAAAGGTGACAAAACCAGCAAGGATTGTTTTTGTCCAATGTTTTTGATTTTTTGCTTTCAGGATCACAACCATCAAAGAGCTGCGTTAGCCCAATACTGTGTTAATTTTCTGATTTGGTTTTAAAACCTTGTCTTGATTGTTTGTGATTGTGTACATTTGTCTTTCAGGATCACAACCATCAAAGAGATGTTTAGCACATTATGTGTTCTGTGGATTGGGTTTGGGTCTTTGTCTTGTTGTTTGTGATTGCTGTACATTTGTCACAGGGGTCTGATTGATGTTTACAGAGTGGACATGGATTGGGATTTGGGTCTTCCCTGTAAGCCACAGTAGTTAGAAGGATAGGTTGACAGAGTCAAACAGCCACATCAAGGGGTCCTGTTAAAGAGGCATTTTCGAACAAGCGTGCCTTTGCTGGTTGTCTCTCTTGACTTGTGCTTCTAGCTAGTGCAAAAGTGCCTGTCCTTTCTCTTCCATTTGGCACTTTTGTCTTGTGTTTATGAAAATTTCATGGAAAAGAGCACTCTTTGTAAACACTCGGGGCTTACATCCCAAACTAACCTGCATAGTTGAAAACCACTTTACAACAAAGGATGATACGGTAATATTGTATTAATGATAACTGGTTGATTTTGTTAACACAGCTACTCTGGATGTTACGTGCCTTCATTGAGAGTGAGACATCATATTTAAACATTTTCATTTGCCTTCACTGACTGAGTGAGAGAGGGACAAAAAGTGCGTATGAGGAAAAGAGTGTGTATTCTTAATAGTGCTTCCATGAAACTTGTGATACGGGTTGAGTTAGGATGTGTTGAATGTGTAAACAGAAATGAAAGTCCAGAAAACCATTCCATAATGAAACTGCAGATCTGAACAGATATTTCATTTGTGTGTTTTATTTTTGAAATTCAAATGCTAATTGTGTCAGGTTTTTTGTTTGTTTGTTGAGTAATTCTTGATGATGCTTTTGCCTGTATGTTGTAGGACTCTGTTTAAAAAGCACAAAATATTGCACCGGGTTTGAAAACTTCCGTACTGTAGGAAAATGCTTTGCTCCTGCCTTCAGAGTTTAACTCTTCCAGAATTTTAGTTCAGATACACTTTTTGTCCATGGGTATATACAAATGTTTAGCTAAGAAGAATGTGCATGCAGCTCAAATGTGGGTGAATTCATTTGAAGGGGGAAAAGCATTTTTTAGCATGTTTACTGCACTGGGAGCAATATGACTTTTTATTGAAGGTAATAAAACTAGGGAACTGAACAAATGGCTTGGTTTGGAACTTCTGTGTCAGATGTGTGACCATGTTTGTGATGACATTCACATCTCTCACATTAAACAAGCAGATAAAACATTGGATTTAATTCCGGCGATGCACTACTGTCATCTGTTTGTCTGTTTATAAAGATTACACTAAGAAGTACTGAACTGATAGAACTGATCTTTGTAGAAAGATGAAATATGGGCTAAGAGAAAACTTCTTGAATTTTGGTGCACAGTGTGTATCTGAATGAAAAGGCAGTTCCAGGAATTTATTTTCACTTCTTTTAAGTCTTGTTAATTACAGTATCTTATTTTTTTTTCAATTTTCAAAATTTCTCAGAAGGTATTGCTGGTTTCAATGAAGAATAAGAATAGACTCATTAAATGTAATGATATTAATTAAGGGTTGATAGATATAAAAATTTGACATCAGCAATAGTCTTGTCTTTTCACAAGGGCTCCTTTTAACTAGTCCAGATTAATTTCTTGTTGGCTCTGTCATGACCATAGTATACCGCATATTCCAGTGTTTCCATAATCCCGTTGAATGCAGGGATGTGAAACTTACGTCAATGATCTTCGATGTGCACATAAAAATAAAGAGGTTTGGAGGGGAGGGGAGCGATTAGACACATGTGGGTTTGCTTATCTGCTTATCTTAAAGATCAGAAATGTTACCCTTTTTACCTGTCAGGTCAGACGACTGAGTTGGAGAACTTTCATATGAATTTATTGTTCTAACCATTTAATCACAGTATGTTAAAGACACAATTTGATCATATGCTGGTGTCTTTTGGACAACCATATCCCTTTCCACTGACTACAATTAGATACTGACAGAAGATACTTCATAAAAGAAACAAGGCTCTAATTGTTCTCTTTAACTATTGTGAATAGCTGGTTTATTATTTGAAAGATTCTATAACATTTTTTTAAAAATTAAAGCTTACACACACACACACACACACACACACACACACACACACACTACTGTAAACAGACTGGTGTTCAGGTACAGATGCTGTATTCATGTGCTCATTATCCAAACGTCTCATAGGCGTTAAATCGCTCAGTCTCACACACACATGGGGGTCCTGCATCAATCGGAATACAGTATGTTTTTATGTCTGTCTCATTCTTGGTATCTTCCAGGGACATTACTCCGAACCGATCTTTTAGGTCCTTCCCATCCACAGCCACGCACGTGAGTTCGCGCCACTGCATTCTCGTAAGGGCCGTTCACAGGGAGCAATCGATATCGAGCAGTCATGAAGCAACCCATCAGAGGAGACACTGCACTGAATCATTTTGATGATGGTCAGCGGTGCCTGGTCTGATCCGACATAGGCACGACACCACCTACTATTCCCCCTCCCCCTCCCGCTGACTATAAGAATGGCTTATTTGTCGAGCCAACTTGAATGAGCCTCTCTCTGTGAAGAGCGCCAGCACCTCCGGCGGATGACAGTCCCCATAACTGGCTGGTACTGACCACTTTAATGAACTCGCCGTGGACCTGGAGAAGAAATCGAAACCTTTGTTGTTGTTTGTTTTGTCATGATGATCAACGAGAATGAGAATGATAAGATGATGCTATGCAGTTCCATTCTAGTCAGAGATTACTGACATGCTGTACTGCAAGCTTCCTTTCGTAACATACTTTGCCATCAACCAGGCCTGAATGGTAAGATTCCGACAGATGCTGGTTAAGAAGTTTGAGAACTTCAGAAACGCATCAAATACATGGGCGAAATTGACTGCGTAGTTCCAGTCTTCCCATGTGAGCCCATAACACACTGAGGAAGAGCCAGTCAGGGAAAAAAAAAATCCATAAATAAATGGCCTGGACTGGCACCTGCACCTCCCAGTCTGCAAGTTCACACCCAGTGCTAATCGCTGCATCAAAGCAACTGGTTCGTAATTTATCACTACCACAACACTGAACAACATTCTAAGACTCGGTCTTGGCACAACCTTGATATAACTCCCTTAAAAAAAAAAAAAAAAAAACAGATAACTACAGAATTGCTAGTTGATGATTTGCAGCTTGCGTTAAACATCTTTTGAAAATCCGCCAGCCTAGAGATATTAATCTTAGAGAACTGAAAAGAACAACAAAACCAAATCGTCGGTCCACTAACAGAATTTTGCTTTGGACAGCTTTTTAGTAAGGACCACCAACAGGATTTGCTTTTTAGTAAGGACCCCCACCAACAGGATTTGCTTTTTAGTAAGGACCACCAACAGGATTTGCTTTTTAGTAAGGACCACCAACAGGATTTTGCTTTGGACAGCTTTTTAGTAAGGGCCACAACAGGATTTGCTTTGCTTTTTTAGCAAGGGCCACAACTTTTTCGAGCAAGGGCCACAACAGGAGTTTGCTTTGGACAACTTTTAGTAAGGGCCACCAATAGAATTTTGCTTTGGGCAACTCGTAGTAAGGGCCACCGATAGAACTCTACTTTGGGCAACTTCTAGTAAGGGCCACCAATAGAATTTGCTTTGGACAACTTTTAGTGAGGGCCACCAACAGGATTTTGCTTTGGACAGCTGTTCGTAACAAACACTGGGGTATTCAGGTCATACATCCCAAAATTACTTCTGCTGCATCGTCCAGAGTGATGTAATCTGCTGTATACTTAATGTGTACAGTTTTAAGTCAAAGCTAGCTCAGCTTTGTGGCCCGTAGTCTCTAAGGCTGGATGGCTTTCAGATACGGCCGACGCTGCCCCCCCCCCGCCCCCCTCTCTCTCTCTCTCTCTCTCTCTCTCTCTCTCTCTCTCTCTCTCTCTCTCTCATACACACTGAAAATGTAAAAGAAATAACGAAAATATTTTTTATTGCTGTATTAGAACACATATTGAGATTTTTTTAGCAACGACAGCCTGTAAATGAATAATTTCAAGCTATACCTTACGATGTAGGACAAAAAAAGCCACTTTTGTATTTCTCAATTGGTGAATCATAGTATAAATTCTCGAAAACGTACTATAAAACTTGAGCGAAAAAAAAAAAAAAAAAGAAAAAAAAGAAAGAAAAGGTTGTACAGAACAGGACATGCACACCGGATGGATGTCCTAACAGTAGCTAGTAGCCAAATCTGGGGTGTAAAGATTCACAACTTTCCAATTTCTTAATAATTGGATTTAATGCCAGGGTTCCCTTACGTTTCGCATGAATTTTGAACGACGTTTGAAACGATTATGCCAATGACCTCCACTGCAAACGGTGCACACCAGTGTGTCCCAGTTGTAGACATCATCTCCAAGATCAACTCAAAGGCTAAAAGTACACTGCTCTTAACTTCTGTCAGCACCGTTGACGATACTCGGGTTGCTCAACAGCAGAACGCCTAATTCTAGCTCTTAGAAAATCTTTAACTTCCTTGCATCAATTTGGATCCGTGAGCTCCAGGCTCAAAGACCTCTCTACCCTCAGTCATTCTCTTACTTTGGGCCTTTTTATTTCTTTACGGAATCTTTGACCTACCTTTCTGCTGCTGCTAATGATTGGCTGCCTTGAGACTGTGCCCCCCCCCCCCCCCCCCCCTCCCCCCAGGACAAGGACGTCCTTCTCTCATGTCATGGGTAGATCATGGACCATTACTTCCAGAGCCGCGATTATTGATGACTCACTCTGGGAATAAGAGTGGGCTCAAGCTAGCACAGGGCACACAGAACAAAGAAAGAGACATTCCGCACCCCCACTCTACCCCCGGCGCATCAAACGATTCTGCCTCCATGACAGAGTGTAGAGGATCCCATTCGCTGTCAGTGAAGGGCTCATGTAAACGAACGCTGCCCCCCCCCCCCCCCCCCCCCCCCCCCCCCCCCCCCTTCATTTTCAGCCATACACCTGTCTCCCCCCCTTTCCACTTTATTAATCTTGTTGAAAAAGAAAAAAAGGTTGAGACATAGCCATGTCTTAATGCGGAAGTGTTTTACATGATAAGTTTTAGTTTCATTTGCTCCACTGTATTCACTTTCTTAAGTAACAAATATGAATAACGAACAAATACGGTGACTCTTGCTCCCATGATGATATGATGACAACACGCCTGCAGCTCCAAACGAATGCTACTTATGACACCAAACCGCATAGCAGAAATGTCAACACAGAGCACACAGACACCAAACATGGAGACATCCCTCCACAACAATGTTCCAGGCACGCCCGTGTACCATGTACCCGACACATGACACAGCTACAACAACTGGAGAAATGAACAAACACATATCAACATCCATTCAAAACTGGCACAGCCTTT